>JACJUM010003259.1:17103088-17179042 GCA_020976665.1 Heortia vitessoides
GTATACTACTACTGTATACTACTACTGTATACTACTACTGTATACTAGAAACTTGCATATATAGGCACACCAATGCAATGCCATAATTCAAGTATCTAAATTATGAGAGAAATAGAAACGAATTCGTAAAAAAAATAATTTGCTACTTCGCATATCGATTTATGTGCTGAATAATTGAAATGTTAAACTAGGCTGAGACCTAGTTCCATAAAAATTAAATAGAGTCGAGCTAAGGCTCTACATAGGGCAGCGACTTTCGTACCTATATATACCTATGACTATTATCAGTCTACTCTACATAATTCTTATGATTATTATTCAGTAGCGCAGTCATGATAATGTTGAAAGCAAACAAAAATATCCTTATATCTGAGTTAATGTCTAGTACTAAAGGTATGATATATGTTGATGTTGCCCATTTAGCTTTTATTTCTATGTTTAGTTTACCAGACCCAACCCGATATGTGCTGGTTTGGCGTACCAAATATAATATTGAGTCAAAAAAAAATCTTCTCCAAGGGAACCCTCAATGTTGTACTTCTGAAAATGTCGACACTTGCTTTAAATAGGGTCCCACTGAAATGATAACACGCCGCAATAAGTAAGCCCTAGAATAAAATTATGCTAAATTTTCTTGCAATATCACTTTAAAATTCTGAATAACAATTCTTGTTTGTTCTACGCTACTTGTACTTACTGTCAAATATACCGTTGTCAATAACGGTATTGCTAGATAAAGTAGAAAATTTAATAAAAAGATATATATATTTCAGTGACTGACGCGCCAGCGTTGTGTATATTTGCAGAAATATAATAATCGATATTTTAACAAAGTATATAATTTAGTCGCTTCCGCTGTCTTTTTGATTAGATCTTTTTAAGTACTCAGCGAATTGAATGCAGTTTTTAACAATAGATAGAACGATTCTAGCGACAGGTTAATAGGTGTCAAACATACATATTACAATATAGAAAAGACGAAAAATTTAAAGATTTCTTCTATAATGTCGTAACAAATATATTTTTATGCGCTTAGATTGCAAAAATTGATGAATTCTCAAATGAATACACTACTGCAACTGAAAATAATCGATAAATAAGTTCATGATGTTATATATCTATCTCCTAAGGATAACTCAGGCAAACATTATTTAAGAAAAATATAGGTTATTTACAAAGCTAAATTATACAAAAAGTATTATACCTCGGCCAATTTGTATCTAATTTATTTACGTTGTACATTCAATGTCGATCAAAATTTACTCTGCAGCATTTAATTAAACTACATACTTATATGCCTACTATACCTACTTCTATGTACTTATATACCATGTATTACATTTCAATAAATATTTGAAAAGATATCAGATATTTAGAAAGTGGAGGCATAGTGGATGGCCTCCTGTACGTTTGTCTCGAGCTTGGTAAGCGAAAGGTTACTCACTCATCACAATATTTTGGAAAGTACACGTGCTAGGAGTCTTACATTTAGCATAGGGAAGCCTCGGAAGTAAAATGTTAATAATAATAACCTCATTCCTTTTCTCATAACATCTCATACTTATGTTGCGGACAACAGTGGAATAACAAATTTATAACCTTAATTATTTAACATCCTGACTCAGAAAAACACAAATATCATCATATAAATATTTGGAGATCGAACCTCTGGCGTTCAAAATAGAATCTCTACTGTATGCTCTATATAATTATGTGTTTATATAATTCATAGGGCCGAAAAAGGTATTTTCTAAGAAGGGATTTTGTAAAGTTTGGCGGCTAAGAATGTAGAAACGGGTGGCAAAGTTTTATAGTTATTATTAAAACTATGGTTTCCAAATTAATAGGATATATCCTCTCATTCTTATTAAATTTTATTTTATGTTTATTTATTAAACGTGGATAACTATTTTTCTAATCAATATTTACTAAAGTTTTATATAGAGGGTGTAAGTTTGAATGGATATTTTTAATAAATTGATTATTTCATATACCAATTCTTCACAAAAAATCATAACACTTTTACATTTAAAAATTTATTGTTACTAAAAAAATTATAATCGTAGGTTCATATAAAACTTCGTTTGTTTTAGTGGCAGTGATTCCAAAATTACGACTGATCTCCGTAACGATTAAATTTTTATAATCAGGTTTGACTGGGTAAAATGAAATAACTATTTTAATTATGCCCGGACGAATTTAGGGCGGGCCGCTGGTATTCAAATAAAGCATAAATGTATGACGTGAAGTTTAACAAACACATTTTTGGCACAACCTATAAATAATTGATTGAATGAATATTTTGATACTATTGTGTCAACTTATGACGCCGCACGCCACGTTAGTTAATATTTTTGATTTACTTGTAAGATCCGCTGCGTGCTGATTACGGACACGATTAACTACGATAACGTTGGCGTGACACACTTAGTGCCGGGTGGTTCGAATTGGCAAATTCAACGGTCATTCCAACCGCATTAACTATGCAACGTCGCCGTGGTAATAGCGTTTAAGGGCTAGATCGCGGCGTCTGTCATACTTGGACTTGTGTCGTTTTACTATTGGAGCGCAGCGGGTGCGAGGGGTTAGGAGTGTGGTAGGGGCGAGGGGGGTGATGCTCGCAGCAGTACCTATAGAAGAGAATGCGGCATGGGTCTGCGCCGACGTGAGCTGCGCGCCAGCGTAGTAGCGCCGTCGGCACTCATAAATATACATATCAAGGCATCTGTCGGTGGCACAACACCACTGGCCGACCAAGGGGAGCAGCGTCCCGATCTAGGTAAGTCCAGCTGAGCGGGTTTCGCGCGAATACTGGAATTCCTGAGCTGTATTAATTTTGAATGCTGAGGTTAATTTTTCGAACAGTTTTATTTCAGTATTCGAGCGAAGCAATGCTAGTTGCGATTGTCTAGCATCTGCTGGCGACATTTCCTTAGGTTATCGGGTTCTTATCTAACGCCGCGTGTCGCTCGTGTACGTATTCGATGCGGCAGAACGGTTTCGATTAATCATTTCGAGAATGTTCTTTTACTTTTCATTCTGTTTTGTATATTTTCCTTTTTTAATGGTTTGATCATATATGTATCATATACGTATCATATACCTACGTAATTGTCAAAGGTCTCCAGGTAAGTCTCTTGTTTGTCCAGCGTACGTTATCACAGCGTGCATCCTTATCAATGTTTATTCTTCGACCGGTCGGTTTCAATAGCTTTTTGAACTTGAATGATTTCTGTGTCAATATTTTAGCTAGAACTTCTATAAGTATATATAAAAATTCAGATTAATTTATGAACTAAATTTAATTGCTAAGAATGAAAAATATTTGCTTCGAAGCTAACTGCTTAAATGACCTTCATTCAAATTTCTTTTTAATTCAATTTGTTTTTCATGTATATCTTTTTCATGGAAAATAGAAAACAACAAGTAAATTTTATTAACACTGTGTTACTAAATTTAGCGTCTTATCTTATATAAAGAAAGGTTTAAAAGTCATTACAGCATTTTACAAAAAACTAAACTATCACGTTAAGGTTTATTCCACATAAAATGTACTGATCGACATACCCACGGGTGTAAAATGAGAAAAACATAATTAAAATAATAAAAACGTTATATTTTACACCGAAATTTTAGATTATCTCTTACTTATACTAAGTAAAATCGACTTTTTGTAAATACATACCTGACATTGGCCTAAAATGTTAGCGAGAAAAGATTAAAAAGTCGTTATTAAAGAATCGGCAGTTTTTCTATGTAGGTCACAGAAGTATTCTGTTTACTAGCACAGACTAATGCCGGTAAATACTCAAATCGAAGTCATGGACATTTTTGTATATGCTCATTAGATATTTGCAATGTATATAACAATACGAATTATTTGTTGTACTGCTACCAAGTATATAAATGACCAGCAATTGCAACTAACGTGCTATTCTAGTCACTTTACCTCTATGGCAAATGCAGACGAATCCGTTAATCAGTCAGTCTCTTTACCATTTCAGAATACCTGACGTGATTAACAGACTGACTGAGTAACAGACTTTTGCATTTTTAATATTATATATAACCAATATAACGTGCTGAAGTTACGTAAATGTAAACACGGCGTGTTCAGTACTGCCACAGTAAACCGGTTTCACACTAGCTCAATCATTACTAAGGTTCATTAAATCAGGTGAACAAACTTTTAGATATTACCCACCGTCCACCTGTGTTCCACTGTTTAAGGATTCCCATAGGAATATGTTTCGTGAATAAAAGTATATATATATATGCTATAAAAGTATACCATAAATATGCTATAAAAGTATCAATACCATATATATACTATAAAAGTCGGACCACCGTTTAACCACTTAAAAGGGTAACGAACAGTCAAGCCTCACATTCACTCTTATTTTGGTACTTGTATGAATGTGTCCCCATATAAAAAAGATTGTATAGCTTACAAAGAATCAATAGATTGAAATGCTTAAGTTATTCGAGGGTCGAAATGTCTGTGTTTGTAGTAATGTTATAAGCATTAACTATTTGTCTATCTATCTGTTTTTACTGTGTTATTATTTCTAGTAATAACATAAGGATATCGCAATTGGTTATATGTGTAGTGTTAGTTATAAAGAGCCGCTATTGCGTAGAACAATAATTAATCTGCCAATTCAGAGGAACGAGAATTACTCACTAGCATACACATGTGTTCTTTGTTCGGGACTCTTTAATGCACCTACTTCGCCGAATCACCGAAACAAGAGACATTATCATCGGCAACTTTGTTACAATTTCAAATTACAAAAATGATATTACATTTATTTAATCTGCAGTGTAATAGGTAATATTGCAATTCGTAGAGTTAATAATTCCACTATAATACGTAAGTCATTAAATCCTATCCACTTCAAGGGACCCGTCAACCACTTATTTCAGTACTAAGTGGACGGACAAAGGATTGCACTAATTCTAGTAATAACGATAACAATTATCCATCAGCAGAGCGGCCTTCTATCATAGATACTAGTAGTCATTTCTTATGTAACTTCTCGTGGAAGGCTTTCATTTCTAAAATTCCAACTTTTTTTTACTTACAAATATTGCGAATATAATTTCGGAAGGTGGTTTCTAAAGATACATTCTCGTTTTACAAGGTTTCGTTGCCTCTCCTTCGTTTAGATATAACTAACCGCGTTGGCGGGGAATGCATGAAACTTCCGCAGAGAGGTCGATTTCGGCAACTTCTCGTACCAACTATGGTAGAGCTGGCCTGTCCCCCGCGCTGGCGACGTAGTGCCTTAAAAAGAGCCGTCCGCCGCGACTTCTCGCGGATCTTCCTATGATGGATACAATAACGCAAGCTATGACTACGAATTGCGTTCGCGGCTGCGCAGTAACGGTGCCCTAGTTATTTCGGGTGTTGTCCTAGATTTGAACGAGGTCGTTTGTAACACAGTTTTCATCATCAGCAGTGAGTTTTATTCGATGGGGCCGCTTCGGGCTGCCCGACCTCGCAGTGCGGCCGAGTTAGTTATGTAGCTAGTCGCCGCTCACTCCGATGCGTGACGCGATTCAGAACGTTCCATTTAAGGCCGCTTGCGTATTATTTAGGGCCGTATAATTATTTCTTAGAGTTGAGTTTGTATTGCTCGATCACGCCTCCTAAGGCCTCTAATAAACTCAAGAGACCTTTTTGATTTTCCAGAAAAAATGTTTATTAATCCGGAAGTACCCTTATACTCATTTTCCCCGTTTCAGTACTAATCTTTCGGAACATTAAATCGTCTGTTATAAGTACATTTATTAATTAAAAAATACAAGACAGCTGATAATACAATCATACGGTGCAAACATACGATAAAAATAATGCGACTGTGTTATTTTAAAATTTTTACGTCATTCGAAATCGTCTGTCGTAGTAGCGGTTACTACACAGAGAACTGATAGTACTCTATCAGTTCTGTACCTACCAGTGTAGTAGGAGTAGAGAAGAGCCGTTGTAAGTGCGTGATGCAGTCAGAGAAGGGGAGGTACTATGCTATTAACCTAAAGTAAGCCAAGGCCATCGCGGTGGGGATAACGTTTACACGTGTGACCTAGATAGCAGCCGAGCAGCGACGACGAGCAACGACCGCTGCCGAGTGCCGCGAGCTACTCTGATCAATACTCAACTAGTAATATTATCTGCCTACGTTCTGTTCTAGGTCACACGCACCGTTCTAGCCTGCTGGTAGCTTATGTGCGCTTACGCAGCTTGCGGTTCGGCCGCTCTATCACTCCACGTGGTAAGATGCACGTGCCACTGGAGGGGGTCACTGACCTGGTTCATGTCTCCCACACCAAACCACGGCGGAAAACTCTCAACCGGGTCGGCAGTCGACCTCTGTGCGGAGTCGAGAGCGCATTATTGCCTTTTTCTTTGCTGAAAATAATTTTCTAGACGTTAACGTGTGTGATCGCTCGACGCGCGGTAGTTGCGTTGCACGAAGCGGAGTGCATCGATCGCGATTACATCACCACTTGCGTCCTTTCTCTGCGCGCGCAACACGCCCCGCGACCCCTCCCCCACCGCCACACCGTGCCCCTCTCGCACCCAGTGCCACTACGCCATCGCTCGTCGCTCTGCTCCACCATTCGCACTTTGGTCTCCGTTCCCATCGGTCGTTCCCACCTGACTAGCTCTCCACTAGTTAAAAGTTTAACTTAGTTCAGAATATTTCCAACTTGCTTTTTTGATCCGGAACTTTGTGCTATCCAATATTATTTATTATACACGATGTAGTAGTGAATATATTAAATTTTTTGGAAGTGTTTTAAACTTTTTCTGCTTAGTTTTAAAATTAGTGAGACGTTTGCTGCATAGTTTTTCTATTTCCTCAATGTGGAAGCGCACCCAATTTTTTTTAATTCGTATAAAAATCATGAGTTATCGTTCTGAAGTACGCGGTAGTCGTTCGGTTGCGCGCCAACTCGAGGCAATTTATTGTCGCATTTTTCCTTTTGTCTCGTCATGTGACTCGCGCGTTAGCTGCAGTAGGCGACAGAGCGGCGGTCTGGGCACTTCGGTTTTATTCAAGACGAAGATTTCTACGGAAGAAAACCAATTTGAAGAAAGAAGATTCTAATTGTCAGCCGTGTCGGATAGAGAAAAATGACTTGGCTTTGACATATCAGTCAGTCTTTTTCTCTCTCCTATATAGTTGGCATAAAATCATCATGAAGAAGTTCCAGAAGCTGGCCGGCCACTAACACCATCGGCCGTGTCTGCAGTGACGTTAGGGATTGCGCAAGCTGTCATTATAATCGGCTGCGAAATCTCTGAATTTTCTGCTTATGACACGGCCTCCGAAGATATATTCTGCGTGGGCCGATAGTTCGGTCACTATTTATTTTGTGTCATCGTTATGACTACTCGAAATATGTGTGTCGTAATCGGTCCGTTTGAGTCAGAGCGACGTGATGAAATCGAAATAATTGTCGGCGCTCGCGGCGGGAATTGGGCAATCCGCAAGCGCCCCCCTCCCGCTTCGCGTCGCTGGTTGCCTAAAATTTCAACTCCTGCGCCGAAGAAGCGCGAGCTCGGCCGACCGATTACGAACTTGTAAATTTTTCTTTTTGTTCCAGCCGTACCGACGAAGGCGACTTCGCTTCATTTTCTTTTTTTTGCCATTTGCGATTGTTAGTTCTACTTTATTTAGCACTTGCGACTTTAACAATTAAATTAATAAAGGAGGACATATTAATTGGTTATTATGAATATTTCGCCTTAACTTTGAGTTTTCCTTGATCAAGTAAGTATGGAATGCAGCCACGTGGTCGGGCGAGTTAGGTGGGACGCACCCCGGCTCCACCCTTCGGGCGGGGACCAATAGCAAGCCGCTGCTGTGGCCTTGACAAACTTCCAAACTTCCACGAAATTTTCTACTCTATCCTGTTACACAAAACTTGTCAGCATAGCGAAAAAGACATATTTTTTGTTCGCAATTGCCCTTTATGCGAATTACAATTATTTGGTGGCGAATTTGGACATAAAAAAATATTTTTAAATTAAAATCAATAATTAGTTTCTTCATATTTTCTTTACAGTTCAATCGTAAGTTTTAAAAAATGTTATGTCTGAGTACTTATTCTTATAATGATATTATTGGCATACCTTATATATAGAAACATTATATATACCTATTACCTTTAATAATATTTAAGACATGAAAGTACTCAATAATATAAAAAAATAACGAACGTGGGAATAATTTCGTTTATAACCCATTAGTGGCATAAAATGTTTAAAAGTAAAAAGGAATATCAATAGCTACGAACCTTTTTTTAAAAACTTCGGCTATCAACCTAAATTGGAGTCTCTATAATGTTCCTTTTCCTAACTTCCGTTTAAAAAACTATATATACACATAAGGCTTTGAATGTTTAATGGGTTAAGAATATAAAAAATGGGAGGCTTTTTTATTTTGATCAAAAGATTCTATGAAGGCAAAGCTTTAAAGATATTCGTTATGAGTCATAGTACGCGGGTGTATAGTGTGCGTGAGTGCAACGTACTTCGAATAAAGATTAACGGTAAATGTCGCATCCGATATTTTCTATCGCATCGAATTCTAAAAATACAAATTGCACTCTGAGAAATGTTGATATTCCAATTGAAAACTGTCATTTTGTACTACACTTTTGAGATTCGTTGATGAAAATCTGATTTGAATCGAAGAATAGAACACGTTTGTATTTTTGTATAATAAATAAATAATTTCTTACACTTTATATTTATACAGTTAGTATATTAATGTTTCAGGAAGTTAAACACATTAAGCAGAATTTACAATTATCTGTTAATAAAAAAATCATAAGATACAGTTATTATACAGATATTGAGACATATGTACTAAAGTTTACAAAAAAGAAATAAAACAATAATAATATATGATTACTTTTTTATAAATAAATCATATGTTTTCAAAAGGTTATTAAACATTTGGAGTTCTAGAAAACATCATTCATTTCTTATTTTTTCATTTAAATACTCTTGACAATCCGCATCGTGTGATGTTATGTCTGTTTCTAATAGTAATGCAGGTCAGTAATGTTGTCATAAATATTATATAGTCACATAATATAGTTTCGATGACCCCTAGACAAAATATCAATTTGACCAGATCAATATTTTCTAAGCTAACGCTTAGACTTGGACCATTCCAACAACACACTAGTACCTACATTTAGATATATCGCAAAATCGTGAAAGTGATAAGAAATATATATCACGTTGTAATCCCGCATCGTATTATAAAGAATCTCGGCACAAATATTTACCACGCCTACCAAATGCAGGAGCACAAACTAACAAAGGGGGGTGGATTTCACGTGAATACGCCCACGCAACTAGTAACGAATGGTATAAAATAATTTCGGATGTAGATGATAGAATAAATTCGGATGTAAAAGCAGCGCAGCACCATCTATCTATATACTGTTATTATTACTGGTATTTTGAATTGTCATTTGACTTTTAGTATAGAAGATTTTAAGTTGTGTTTATGTCAAATAGAATTACTGACCCTCCCAGACTTCAGTTGAATATATATTTTATCATGTCTATCCTATTGCGTGGGTGGAATCGTATAAGTCTAAGCGTAAGCTTAGTAAAAGTTGACATGGTTGAAATGGTATTTATTCTAGGGGGCATCGAAAAATGTATAACGCGTTTATATATTCTTTTATGACAATATTACTGACCTGCATTAAAATTAGAGATCGATGTTTTATCAATCGATGTTAATTGTAGATACTATTTTATTATAAAAAATATTAATTTCCAAATACTCCAATATTTTTTACAACTGGTTAAAAAACATATGACAAAATAAAAAATGTATTAAAAACAATAATTAAGTTATTTTGAATTATTACAAAGTTAAGTTATTACAAAAAAAACAAACAAAAATACTAATAGTATTTTTGTTTGTTTTTTTTTCTTATTATTTAAGGAAGACCTAAGTTACGTAGGTATTTGGTGTTTCACAAAATTATACCCTAATCCCTATTTAAATAAAATCATCAACACGGAATTAAAAAACACGATTTTAGAAATAAAGGTGCCCTAATAGTATACTTTTACTTTTAAACCAAAAATGATAAGTACATTATTTTAGAACAAGTCTACAATAGGAACAAGAAATAACTAACATTACAGATGGTGAAAACATCACGACAGGACGAATATAAGGACTTAAACCCTATGTATATACCTCTGCTTCTAAATAAAATCAAAGACATATACTATAATAAAACCTCAATTTTAAGTATGAAAGGACAGCAGGTTGACGCTCAACTGTGGCTTTTTTCATTCGGTTTTTGTGACGAAGACGTCACTGACAGGATTTTAAAAAATCTTAAAGATGCTGCTATTAAAACCTACTTTAAGTCACTCAAGGGACTACCAGTTCTATCACATGTCCAGTGCAACATACCCTTTCAATATGCAGGTGCATTCAATATTGATTGTGGTCTTCCTTATATCGGTTAAAGAACACGTCATCATCGTCATTATTACAGCTACAAGATGTACACTGCTGGACATAGGCCTTCCAAAGAATTCTCCTATAGGACCGGTTGTATGCGGACTTTGTTCAGCGCGATGTAGCGGTACACGTAAAGGATATGATCAATTTGTAGTCTGACAGCATTCACTCCGACTATTGCATAAAGTTTGACAAACGTCAAGTCCTTGCGGAAAAGCCGTTTTATACCAAGGATGTTTCTCGAGGGTATTAAAATATCACCCTAATATCAACAGAGAAAATGGTTGGAAAATACCACCTGTCTAGGAGATCACGAAACGCAATTATCACCTACATGAATGAGAACTCGAATATTCAAAATTGAAATATCGAACTTGCTGATGAAGTCATTTTATACGCAATACTTTCTGACATTACATTTGTCACTCTTGAGAATGAATGATATCAGTCAGGTAATTCAGAAACTTCCAATTAAAATGTAAATTCGATATATAAAGCGTTATAGACTCATTGAATAGTAGTTTTTATTACAAATAGTGAACGCATACATATAAGAAAATATACTATAATCAGTTTTTAAGTATACACAAGTACATGAACCAATTTGTGTCATCACATAAAAAAAAAGATTAGAATGGAATTAATAACCAATAATGCTGTTATCTGAAGTACATACATTGTTATTTAGAGTAATTTGCTTACATAATCTAGTAAGTAGCTCTCCAAAATCCAACTCGACTTGACAACACGAAATCTTAAGAATGTAACTAATCAAAATAAATATTGAATGAAAATAGTAAACAAGTTGAGGTAATTAAAGATCAAACGCTAAGAGCGTCAGAATGAATTTGTTTCGCCGCAAAAGTTTCTGAAGGCTGATTATATTATTGTATATACATTTTTGAACGTATCGGAAGTGACAACACATACCCTATTTAGGTAAATTTTAAAAGGAATAAATATAATATTCATAGAATAGCATTATGTCGATATTATATTGCCATTTTGTTCTTTGCGGACAATTTATGTTTTTAACTTCCTAAGCCGTTTTTTAAGCCGTCGGTGTGATACTCCTAGTAAGCGTCACCGCAGTAAATGTATTATAGACGCTATATTATCATAAGTATATCACAAGCACGTTAAAGTTGTCTTATACGTTGTCTTAAAGATTTTATGTCACATGTTCTTGTAATTTCAGTGCTCTCTCATCACAATAAAGCAAACACTGCAGATTTGCGGTATATATAAGTATAAGAGAGGTACTATTACAGACAGCCTTTATATGAGGTTTTCATTAGGTGACGTTTATCTCAATATTAAGGCTTTTCCTCCATACTGCATAAATAATATAATAGATAAGTAATATATTTTGCTTGTAAAAAGTCAGGTTATATTATCAAAGAAGCAGTTTATATATATTAACTTCCTTTTTTTCATTTAATTCGTATTGAATTAACTATACATAGCTAAAGTTACCATTTATGTATGAAAATAATGTCAATAATTATGAATTTAGATATAATCATGTTAAAATTATCTATTATATTACATTGACCCAAAAGTTGCGTGGATAATTTAAATGTCGGTGAAATCGTCAGTGAAAGTGACGCTACGGGTTTAGTCCGCCATAGTTACAAACATTAGTGAATGTAATTGGAAAACTTCTTTCTTCTTCTTTCTAACTTTTATAAATTTTACTGTGCTGGAAGTTGTAATCCTGCTTGATTTTTTGTTAGTCGTTAGAGATTTGCAGGCTTAACTTAACAGGGTTTAACTTTAAGGTTGCAATTTAAACATGATAACTCAATACCGCACAACTATGTAAATGGAATGTGAACTCAACATATTTCTAGGATTACAGAAAGATCTTTAACTATAATTCCATAGAGAATTCTGTTCATTCAATTCCAGTGTGAAAATGGTGAATAGATCCGTAATTTCATCTCGGGTCTCGATTATCGTCTAGCAATAAAATTCTAGTTAACGGATCATAGCGTACTTACTCCTGATAATATTTTTCGTCAACTTGATTTCCCCTAACTTGATTTAGGTCGGACACCAAGTCCCAGTATTCGAAAAAATGAATCTGTTTTACGCCGCAATATCTGGACCGGTATGGACCGGACTCCTAAGATTTTCTTGGTGTTGCATGTAAGTGCACTTCTGGCTAGGATTTGCTTCGAATCTCATTTCATTTACATTTCACAAGTTCTTCTTAGTATTACTATCATATAGTGTGTGTGTGGGGTGGGGCGGGGCGGGGGGGGGGGGGGGTTAGTGCCATTTGCTAAACATTCCCCCTTATATTTAAGCTGATATCTACTAGAAAAAGAAACAACTTTTGTAGGACTCGAACCCTCACCTTTTTTTATATCGGGCGACTGCATTACCCACCTCAAACTTTTTCAAGTTAAAAGAAGAAATAGATAGTTAATTACTTTGAGAAGTTTTATGCATACAAAATGCTGAATTATATTTAAGATGATATTTACTAGAAAATAAAAACTTATTTTGGAAAATTCAGTAGAATGTATATATTATAGGATTTGACGGGCCCAATGGCGCGTATCTTGTGCACCAAGGATTGTTGGTTCGATCATCACCCAGGACAAATATTTGTATGATGAAAACTTGTGTTTGTTCTCTGCTTCTGGGGGTTAAATATGTTTAACATGAAACATATTTAACATTTATATCGGAGTTAGTTGAGATGTTTTGTGGATTAATTTATTTATTATATCTATAGGTAACTAACTATCAAACGTACTGCTTTGTCAAACGTTTGTGTACCTAGTGGACACGAACCCAGCACGCATATGCAGTGTAACTGCATTAGGAGTCAAGGCTATTTTAAACCCTACACCTGAACTCAATTCGATGTAATTGAATAAGAGCGTGCTTCCTGCGAAGAGTCGTCACTGGATGGAAGATTGCGATCGTCCGTCCACACCCATATTTGGTGCGTCATTGCGTGAGTTAAGCTGTGCCCGAATAGATAGATATTGTGTAATTTTATATCTAAGATTAAATTTATTGCAATTAAACGAAATAGACTTCGATAAAAAATCTACTTCAATATTACAGCGAGAGTCCTAGGTCCCTTTCTCTGGGTTTCACCGAGTATATCAAGTAAATTGCAACATTACTTTTCGATTACAATTTAGGCTTAAATATATGTATGTTAATTTGATTGATAATTTAGTGTTACATGAACATAAATATAACAAATTTTATCACTTGTGATACAAAGTTTTCTTTGTATTTGTAACTGCATAATCCAACAATGTCTTGTTTAAGGTTTAAGATACTTACGTGACTCTTTTTAATTCACTTACGAAGAAATAACTTAAAAATACTTATATAATATTTGCGTACAGATCTTTTAAACTAAGTACATTAACATTAACAACAATGCATTAAAAGTGATATACACCAACACAAAATTAATAAAATATTTGTACAGAATAAAACGATTTGACGACTGAGGAGACAGATAGCAATCTACTACAAGGTTCTAATACTTGTATAGAAATATAATTAAAAACAATTCAACGAGCTCTTTAGTGCCTCGTTGAAACAATAAATGACGAAACTATGATTTGAGCTGCAATGCTCTACGTAGCTTCGCTAAAATTTGGATTGCAACATACATACATACATTCCCTCATTTTGCACTCTTACTAATAATACAGACAGAAATTAAACGAACCAATCGAATGAACTTGTTTATATGAATATTTAATTGTTAAAATCATCACTTGCTGGATTATTTTATCTAATGAATTATTAGGGCTTCTGTCTCTTTTAGTAACTAGGGAATAATCTCCATAATTAAGTTATTGTGCCGTGAGGTAACGGCAGAATATAATAGTACCTCCCATTGCACCAGGTGTCGTAAGGCAGCAGCGTACCCGTTGCAATAGCTGCGCTCTGCGATTCCCAACATGCTTGCTCAGCGCGGCAATTATGGGCAAGAAACCTTCTTTCTTGGAGAGGCTTCCAATGGCATGATGACGATGATGATAAATTAAGTGTTAACTCAAAATTAGTTAGTGACGGCTCGTTAGAGTTGAACAAAAACATGTTATTCTATTCATTCAAACCTCTGTTGAACTGGGGTCTGTAATAACAATCAATTCAGTCTCATCAATTACTGGTTTGTCCGCTGCAATGGGTGTACTCTATTGCATGCCAGTAATTGTTCACATTTCTGTTAATTAATATAATTAATAATTCCTAATAATTATTTGTGTTCGTGCGTGAAATAATTTTGACTAAACCTCATTTTATAATAATAATAATATTACAGCAAATGTAACTCATACATTTGTCTAAAATATAGCTTTTACTAATAGATTAGATTTTAAATTAATTAATTATTAATAAATTAATACATAAATTGTAGTTTCATTTATCTGGAATTGTGTTAATTTCTTTACTGATTTCATGTTTCAACTACTATATTATTATCCTACTTAGGATGATAACAGCTAGACATATTAAAGTACTACGCTTTCACCACTAGACAGGTAATTAAACAATATTGCGCACAGACCGGGTTTGTCCTGAGCAATTCAATTTACCAGAGAATACCGGGCTGAAGCACTGGGGCAGAATATCAATAGTAATGAACTTAATTAAAAACAGAAGCCACTAAAATATTTAGAATCTAAAAGATTTTTCTAGTAAAAGCTTACATTATTGTGTGGTCAAATTGTTTTCAATTATGTCATTTATTTCAATTATGATTGTAGCATTTTCAACTTAATTGAATATTCTGTAACTACAATGTAAACATAACAATACGATAATTTCTAAAATAATAAAGATGTCTTAGGTTACCTATTGCTAACTATTTTGTTATATAGTTATCTATTTATATATACATTTATAATAATAATAATATCGAACCCAGTAAATGATTGTTTCTACATACAAATCAGGATTATACCTAATTATCTACTCATTCAATCTAATTATCTTATTTAGATTAAATTGGTTTTGAAGTGATTTTATGACCGTATGTATTAATATAAAACCTTTTCTAGTTTAGAGAAATGAAGTTCTTTCCGCTATGTATTTATACATTATCTCTTTCTTATTTCCCTCCGAAAATATTTCTGATTTCGACCGCCTCTTCTGCTAAAACTAACATCCGCCAAGACTTCAGTAAAGGAATAAGAAATTGCATTGTGTTATATAGGGTAAAACACGGATAGCCACACTTTTTAAAAAACCTTCTGGCGCTCGTCAACGTCGCCGCGGAAGATGTTTCCTCACACGGACAAAACACTTGCGCCTACCTCAACGGTTTATGCGGCATTCAGGCCTACGGGGCGGGGGAAGCTTTTAATTATGATAAAAAAAAACACTGTCAATATGTCTAAAACTGAAAACTTGAAACTGTGGCATGTATCCGTCCGAGGCAACTATTCGGCTTTTACCCTACATATTTGCGTAGAAAATACGAATCTAACGAAATAAATTAACAACTTACTACAGTATACACACTCTATTCACACATTTGCCACATACTTTAAATTTACCATAGAAACTAACTATTTAATTTTTTATTTATTCTTATTAGCTACCATGAATCTACGAACTCTTATTGGCAATACGTAAATTTGATATTATTTAATTTTTAGCTCAGGTCGGGAATGGTCAGCATCATCTCCGGCGTGAGGTACCGGCAGAGTACTATAGTACTTGTATGAATACTAGAAATAATTATAACTTTGCGGTGCCCTTCAGTACTTTCAGGGCAATAGAGTTAGATTTTATTATAAAATACTAATTAAAATTACAAATATGCTTTTAAAATAAATTCAAGAATTTCGTAGAAGATAGACTTACAAGCAGTAAAGAGAGAAGCAGAAAGATTATATGATGAAACTGCTTGAGATTTGATTGAATTGCTCTAACTTTTACTATCAAGACCACGGTTTGTTAGTGCTGACACGGGAATGGGTTTTAATAACGGTTAGGTGGTATTGGAACGTTTATCACTATCGGTTTTTTTATCCAGGTTCTTTTCTGGTGGCTCGCGTAATGAACCTGCTATATATTCAATTTTAAGACGGGTCTGATGAAGGCGGACTAGTAATATAGTAAGATACTCCTACCTATTTGTTTAAAAATTCATTTAAATAAAGTTGTAATAAGCAAATCTATACACATCATCATCATCATATCAGCTATAAGACGTCCATTGCTGGACATCTTATCCATCTCTCTCATAGGCTTCCCCAAGTAATCTCCTATAAGACCGGTTATATGCGGCTTGTGCCCAGGCGCAATCCTGCGGTTTTATTCAGATCGTCGGTTCATCTCGCTGCGCTTGCCGGTACGTGGTCTCCATTCCAGAACCTTACGACTCCATCAGCCATCGGTTCTGCGTACCAAATGCCAATGCCAATTTTTTTTGTTGTTTTGACGATTTAAAAGTTCTTTCGATAGGCCTATTTAAATAAATATTTTCATATTTTTGATTATGTTAAGTATATGGCTGAACTGAATGACAAAAAGGACGTGGCTGAGAACGTTTGTTCTTTAAAAACTGATATGATAAATGAATGGTAGCGATTTAGATCTCAGTGGTGCAGTGAAATATTAACTGACCAAGCGGGTCCTTAATTTGATACTCTAGTAAAGTTTTCACGTAAAAAGCTCGTAAACTACTTATATTTTTATTTCTCATATCTATCTGTTTGGTTGACAGATTGTAGTAAAAAACAGCAAAAATAAATCGCTCAGGTTTTTAGAGCTCTTTTACCCTTTATATGATTCCTCTCCAAACAATTAAGCATTTGCGGCAACTTGGTCATTCCTAGTTTTGACATGAGCAAGAACTTGTCCGGTAAATTGAAATGTGTGAATCCCCTATGACAAGACGTATTGTTTAAACCAGAAATTGATTAGCAGCCTAGTTTACAAATTGCGAGAGATTCAGACTGGTCATCCATCACATACATCCAATTGTAGATTTATGGACCAATCCAATTTATGAAAATCACCAGCAATAATGTGCGATATTTTTTTTACTTTTATATTTCAGTCATTGAAAAAGAAAGATAAGTCGATATGTTTTATACCATCTTTCGAAACTAAAGTTATTCACTACGGAACTTTTCTTGTGTCATGTTGACGTGTTACTGACTGTCTACGATGAAGGGTATTTAATATAAAAAGGGTTATTATCGCCAGAGAAATAGTAAGAGAAAACTCCTAAGAAATATTATCTTTAGGAGAGTTTTTATATTTTTTTAATAACATGTTTAGATTTGTTATTAACTTGTTTTTAAGTTCATCTTATTGCAGGAATTTACGAATAAATTGACCTATAGATGCCCACAAATGTGTTTAGTAAGAGCAAGCTTATTCGATCATAGGCGGTGCAAGACTAGTTGTATGTGGGTATATCGATTCACTTGCCCCGGTAACTTCATTGGGTGCTGGCTAATACCTTGGGCTGATGGATATTGTCAGTGTTTTCCAACCTTAATGACTCGGCCTATATAGTAGAATTTAAGAAGTGAATATCATGTATCTTATTGTGGTACCGTTTAATGTTTTAAACACCCTAAATAATTTCGGTGTCGCACTGTCATGACATTATTTAGTTTGAGCACGGCACTGCGCGTGTACGCATGGTTGAATGTTTACTCTAAGTCATGTGGACTTAGCATCATATCATTATATGCGAAACTATATATGGCTAATTTCAAAATCCCAAAGGAATGTATGTAATGTATGAGCTTATATACATAAACCTAAATAAAGTTATCAATTTCCACGGCTCTAAATGAATAAAGTATCCTAGGACGATGACTGCTTAATATAGTTCATGTAATTTCTAATAGAACCGATTGTATGAGCGGTACCTGCCCTCAGTACGATCCTTTAGTTCCGATTAGACTGTTTGGCTACCTTCTGGTTGGATGTTCTAAGCCGCATATGCCGGTGTGCCTTTTCTATCGGTTCTAAGTGAGCTGGGCACGCTTATAGCCCAATCAACTTGCTAATTCTATGGATCCGTTTTATTACGGCTATCCACACTGCCTGATTGATAGTACACAGAGATTTCGGTCATTACTACCTCTTCATCACCCACACTATCAACTTCTCTGTCGTAATGCAAAAATTTTGTTTCATCTATGTTCAATGTTCAATCAAAAACAGCCGTCCTATTAAGAAACTCGATTGAGGTTAACAGAATCGTGCTAATATCTCATTCTGACATGAATATAATGTCGTTAGCAAATTTGTAGTTAAGATTGTATTCGATAAATTTGTGCAAATCCAGGAGTTTAAAAGCGTTTTCAAAAATGTTAGATGTTAAGGAGTTACTTACGCGGTATTGAAGTATCACTAACGATATGCCACTGCTGGGGATATTCCTGGTACGACACACATACCGCTCGAGTTAAAGATTTTATCATTATCAATTACCTACTAACATATTAAATTAAATATTTTGCTGGGTACTTAATTATTTGGATTGCATGTGGAATTCTAGTATATGATTATATTGATGGAATTTGTAGACTTGCTTTCACTTGTACTCTTTATGTGTTATATGTAAAATCGGCTGTAATAATGTCACAACAAGAATCAATTCGCATAAAATCATTTAAAATTAAACTTTAGAATGATTTTATTAACTTAATCAAGACTAACAGTATCTATCAGTGATCGTATCAGTTAAAAAATATCTTTTTCCTCATCATATTATCGCACTATTCCACGCGATTTGTGACGCTCCGATTTTCTTCTTCGATATAAAGGGTTAAAAATTACCACGCTGGGCAGATTTCCTGACAATCAGTGTAATTCAATGTGTAGCTTTGCTGATTTAGATGGATATATCGCCATCTATCGAATCCGGTCGCTCTGTCTAGTATAGGTACATATTTCTTGTGTTTTGACGTGCCAACGTCTTATAATACGACGGAGTCGGCTGTACGCACGAAAAAACATGACTCATGCGGCGTTACCTTGCTCTGAGGCGTTCCGTTTAAGGCTTGAAGTGCAAGCGAGGGCGCAGACGAGCGACAAAGTGGCACAATCGGCCCCGCGTTCGGCAGCGTTCGACATCTGTCTCTCTCGTACTCGAGTTAGCGATACGCCCGCGCGGACAGCTGCTATACAATAAACCATTTTCATAAATAAAATAAAAACGTTCTTTAAATAAATGCAACTATTCCTGATGGATTATTTTCTTATGACATTGTCACGTTTGACTATCGACAGTAAACCGATATTACAGGCAATCTATTTTTTTTAGTGAACCCGTTTCACAACATCCACCTTGTGGAACTTTGTACTAGAATATATTCACCACTCCAAATATTTGGAAAGCGTAGAACAATAGCAATAATGCAAAGTGAGTGAGTTATAATGTTCCCAACGTAGGCGCGTGCTGGACATCAGACGGGATCATTTCTGTCATATAAAAGAGTACATATCATTAAATGTCAAAACAAATGAAAAAATAAAATTCAAATTCAATAAATTCGATGGAGCTGAAATTTAATTGCAAAATTAAGAGTAACATTTTTATTCGACATTAGTTCACGTCGATAGCGGCGTGCTCTTTTACGTCGTACGGGTTTGTCTGCTATATAATTATAGGTACGAATTGCGCAAAGGTAAATGATGCAATGATGTAATGGATGTAGTGCCTAATTTATAAGTAGTTTACTTACAACAAACCAAAATACAACATAAGCAAAATTTTATAGGTTTACATATTATAACTGCATTTAACGGATCAAACTTTTCAAACACTTACTTATGTGCCACACAAAATGTTTTAATTTATCAAAGCAAATATAAAAGACAGTTTATGCATGTGTACTACTAAATAAGATTTAATAAATGTTAAGTCTCATGTTTAGCACGACAATATCAACTATGCATCAATGAAGATAATTATTGAACTAGTAGTATTTTAATAAAATAATATGTTGGTATAAAACAATGAAACTTACTTCCGAAAGAGTGAACAATTTTCTGCATGATTAATTCAAGTAGCTTACCACATTTTCCTTATTTTGAAATACCTAGTACGTAGGTACAGTTTTTAATTAGTGATTGTTGCTCGATCGATCCACACTAATAAATAGAAATTCAAACTCCGTTACATCAACATACACCACAGATACAATATCCATATACTGCTATTACAGCTATTACAGAAGTTTATTTTTCCCGTGCACAGTCAAAATTTATTCCGGGATATTATGTAGGTACCTAAGTAAAATAGCATTCACTTGAACTTGTCACGGACAAATCAACTATACATCAATGAAAACACAAACGTTGTTTTAATAATATTAATATTTCTTTTTTGCGACAAACAATGGAATACAAAGTTCTTAAGTTTTAGTTAGATGCACAATGCACATGTTGACCAAATACAATTTGCAGGCCAATACGAAACAAACAGTCTGCGAATATTATTTCTATTAGAGAAATTATATGTAATTACAAATATATAAGGTAGAGTTTGCTTTATAGCAAGCTGAGAAGACCCCCTGGTAAGACAATTATTCCTAGATTGCTAAAAATAAAAACGTCTTTGCTATTTTGTTATACTTATTTTATATAAAGAAAATATAGATTCATTCAAACTAGCCTTGCAAGAGCACGTGCTATAGCGGTAAGTAATGTGAACGACATTATACGACATGGAGCCCTGTTTGTAGTTTTAGACCAGACAGAGAATTTAGAGAAAGTATCATGGCAACTTGTTCTAAGTATATTTTGTAGAAATATTATATTTACTATACAAAAATGCAAACCTGAATACAATTTGATGATAAACATTTTTATGCTGTGCGTGTGTGTGTGTGTAAGTGGTATTTTTACGTTCTTGAATATTCGTATATATGAAAAGGAAAAACGCTTCAATATTTAATCATACCATCAGATCTTTCACATCAAGTTTTATTTACGCAAAGCCTCAAAAAGTATAGGGTTAAATTACGATATAATGACGTGCAGATTATTAGCATAGCGCTAATTGAGCAAATTTTCGATACAATTCTGTATCGAAAATCTGCTCAATTAGCGCTATTACGGATTTGCATGGGTCTCAGACTAATTGGATCTTGGTATTATCTCCTAATTAATCCCAGTTCTATGAATATAACATTTGGTCGGAATAACCGTTGACGTCCGCAGCGTTGGAAATCAAAAGCGTGCTTGAGTTAATTTGCAATTGTGGGATTAATAGTTGCCCTTGCTAATGAAGTGCTTCGGAGCTTTGCCATTATAATATTATGAATAGAGTTATGCAAACCTAGTAGTTTGATCAGGCATTAATAAGAGTTATATTGTTAATAACCTTTATCTTCCCTTCGTCATTTGAAAAACTGTAGGCCAAATTGCTATTGCACTTTAGTCAAGGTATCTCGAATAAATATTGCTGATCATCCAATCATTTACAATCAACAAATGATTGGATGACACTGAAATACAATTCAGTTATAAACCATATAACTTGTCAGATGGTGGAAGTGGTGGATTAGGTGCCAATAGGGTTATATAAAAAGCTTTCGGTTGTGGATGTGACTTAGTCGTTTTATACCACAAGAACTACTGTGTAACAGAAAAGTTATTTGCAGTAGGGAAATGGCCAAGCTACACGTTGAATAAGAGTAGAGTAAGTATTCACACACATTTCATACATTGACCTGACTTCGTGGTAAATCGTTTAAAGCACCTGTGTTACGGAAATCTGACAACAGAGGAATCACAAACATAAAACATAAATAAATATTTTAAATCCCAGACACAGGACAAACACCAATATCATCATATCAATATTTGTCCTGGGTGGCGACTAAACCCTGGCGTATAGGATAGGGTCATTACAATCTGCGCCATCGGGTCAAAGAGTTTGTGAAGTTAGGTCTTCTAGAGTTAGAGCATGCAGAGTTAGAAGCTCTACTAAAGACCAGATAACTTTTCGACAGTGCGAATCATTTTACCTCTCATCTTGGCATCATAATACATTAGAATGTTATTCGTATGATTTATCTTTTAAGTTAAAATAACAGGTCTGAATCCATATTGGTAAGCAAATAAAAACCTTTTGCAATAGTAGCCGCGTATTATGGAATTACCTTTACGAATTTATTTCCGATCTTTAGAACATTAGACAGTTTAAGGTAAATAAGCTTTCGCAAGACTTGTGTAAAGCTACCGGTATTTATTGCCAGCGATATTGGCTCCGTTAAGGGCACACATGCCTGACATACAATATTCATGGCGAGCACGCTATCTTATGACTTTGACGTCAGCAATTTCTGTGACAACCATTACATGAAGTATTTGCATTATGAATGAAAGTCAAGTTACAAATTGTCATAGCGTTGGAATTGCTGAATATGCATTCATATTGAATTCTAACGGTAATATTGGCTTAGTTTGTGACATGTATTATTCACTGACGATCGCGTTTGCTTGGACAATAATATAAAAAGAGGCCTTGTGAGAATTATATTTGCACAAGAATAGTCGCATGCATGGCTAGGTCCTATTTTCGATGATTCATGGATTTGTATGTTGGAATTGTTATTTTAAATTACCAATTGCGTTAAGCTAGAACCATATCATATTTAGTTAATTTGTTCCTGGAACTTCCTGATACGTTATTGTCCATCGGCGGCCGTCAAACACCTTTTATTATTTACGAGTTGTCATTAGTCATTAGAAGCAGACCATGCTCGCATGTGTTATTAAGCATAGAGCCAACTCCATGACTGCTTACCAGCTCGTTGTATTGATAGATTTTAAAAACACATATTCCTGCAAACGTAACCCAGTGTTGTGGTTGCTGGAATGATTTTGAAATTTTACTTTATTGGATTGAAATCATTTCAAAACATAGGTCATAATGTTATCTAATGTGAATGGGACAGTTGAAGGAAGTCCTTGCTCGGCCTTCACTTCCTATTATGCATACCATTTCTGAACGTGTTACTGGTGTCACGGACCGATGTTTCCATCGAAAGTTTTATACTTTTATTTTATAGTAATGGATCATCTACGATCAAGTAATTTAACATAATCGTTTAATACTAAAAATCAATTCTAAATGTACAATCATTTATAGATGAACATAGCATGCACTAAGCAAGAATTTTATTTTTCAAATTTATAATCGTAGTTTAACATAAAAAGATGGCGGAAGTGGTACGCTCAAAAATCAAGTAAATAGAATTTATTTAAATTTTGAGCGCACTGTGTAGCGAAATATACTCAGCGACATGGAGCAAACATTGACGTCAAACTGTTGGCAGATGTCATTAAACAGTTTGCTGATCCAGATGAGTTGGCACCCAAAGTTACAACTAATAGTAATCGATCAAGCAATTAAGCTAACGCCAGCACCACGCGCCACCTTCTAAGCTGCAACCATAATCACCGCGTTAGATTCATCCACCTAAGGCTGTTCTCAAATAATCGCATACTCCTATTTTTAGAACCGGCCCGACGGGTACGAGCCAGTTTGGCCAAATAGCGTTTGGAGGTGAAACACGAATGAATGAGATGAACAGTGGGTTGTAACAAGCAGAAATAGGACGGGCGATACGCGAAATTCTTGCGTGTCAGTCATTGTGGTCTGTTTGTTACCGGCCGAACAGTTATACCCATGTTAAACTATCCCGGAATGAGCCTGGTTAAGTTTTTAACGGTTTCTATAAATGCGACTACCCAGTAACAAGTACTCGTATTGTATACACTAGGAACCGTTTCCCTATCCATTGTTAATGAATAATTGAATAATGTTAATAAAATACCTATTGATAATTTTATAAAGAGGTATATCATTAACATTATATATACATACCAATAGATACATCGATAACCGAATTAACGAATGAAAAAAATACTCAGCAAAGTTTTGAAATTGCTTGTTTACAAAGTGAAAATCAGCTACGGTTTAAACTTTATTCTGACCAAATTAAGGGATATTTATAACAGCTATTGCTTAATTTGCTGTCTTTAATCGTTCATCATCATCGTTAACTTTACTCGTAACTATCAAATACTAGATTATAGAAATGTTAAAATTAAATTAAAAGAAAAGTAGAATAAGATTAAAACTTAGGCATTAGGGAGCCATTAGAGAATTCAAGATTTTGTCGCCGTGAGATACCAGTAAATTAGAATAGTGTCATGTGTGTTCCAGGGGATATTCTTACAGATTATTTCAGGTGCCTCTTGGCAACTGAAGTACCGGAGCCGACAGATGGTGGTATATCCATAAAGACGACATAGTTCAAATGCAACAAAACGGGGATGGGCTATATCATTTCTGTCACAAAGCTACCCTTTACGATTGCCACCGCACTTGTCCAGCGCGCCAATTATCATAATGATGTTGATTAAAGAATCGAGGAAATATTTCATAGGATTTATTTGTGAAAATTCAATAGGAAAAACCTATGAGTGACGGAGCCAATATCTTAAATATCAACAACAGATGCCATAATACAATTGTATTATGGCATAATTACCTGTTAAAATAACACGCATTAATCATTTGTATTATAGAAATATTTTATTTTATTATAAATGAATGTTTTATATTTATTATTATTTAAGAAAAATAGTAATTTAAATTGTAGTAATATTTCGCATACGTGTAACTACATGTATTCGAGTCTTTAGTCTCTTAAATTATTCAAAGCAGTGGCTAACCGTGGCAACGGTAAAAAGTCGATTTATTTAACCGTCTCTCGACTTAGTTACGGCGTAGCGTCGAGTCTAATCATCGTGCTAAAGTGCTAAAGCATGATCAAAGATGTAGAGAAAAACCACTCCCACGCCGTGCCACACCACATGCCATTGCATGAATATACTACCAGAGACATTATCCCTTTGTCTATTGTGGTAATATAAGCAATATTTTGGACCACTCACAGTAAGCTGATTTGTCAAGTAATTTCAAAACTTTTAAACAAATCTATATTTGTTTAAAAATAATTCAATAGGTTTAAGAAAGCGAGAATCGAAATGCTGAAATTAAATCAAAAATGCTGACTCCCTTAAATAGGTAATTGAGGTTTGAACAGCAGATCAGCAGATAACATGGTTCCCCTTTTCTGATTTAGATAGACAAAAAAAGCCTGAGTCCATCCCTTCACTCTCCACTTAAAAAAATCACGTCAATTTGTCACTCCATTTTGCCGTGAAAGACGGACAAACAAACAGACACTTTCCCATTTATAATATTAGTTTGGAATTTCTGTTACGATACTGCTGAATAATAAAATAAAAACTTGAAATAAATGCAGCGTACACTATCGACTCGATTACGTAGTAGGTACCTCATTAGGTATGAAGTTACAGTACGATAAGAAAACCGTTCCACGTGGACAGGAAAACATAAAATTTAATAAATCTGGCGGTAGCAACGTTTTTTTTTTGCACTTGTAATACGAGTATTAAAATACTGTCTTTTTATAATGATTTAAATCGTACATGTTAAAGACAGAACATTCTGTAGAAATGAAGCCTCATAAATGTTTAAGACTTAATCATAAGTTTGGCAATATTCTATTTAATACAAACTGATATTCCTCTATGATTAAGATATGATAGAATACGAGCTTTATGAATTCCCTGTACAAATTTAAAAATTTGCAACCAATCTTTAACTTTTTTTTATTAGTCCAGGTCGAGATAAAGCCAACGTTTGTAATATCACAAGGATATCACTATCGCTTTGCCAACCTACCACTCTCATTCTTCATACTGGTACGATACTAACGTCGCTAATTTGGCGGTAGGAATAGGTGAGAGTGAGGTACCAATGCAAACTACTGTAAATGCCCCATTACCTGATTCTGTAGAATACATTATCCATTGACAGTAATCAACTAATTTTTACAGGTTGAAGTATAGTGTGCCTATGAAACCCTAAGAATATTAAATAAAAATATAGACTTTCCATAAATAATACAACAGAATAAACATAAATATCAAAACGTATATTTATTTTGTAAATTATATCTCACATTTTTAAAGTCGATTGATTGCGGAAGACTAGTGTGTGAATGTGATAGGTTCAAGAGCGCAGAGATACTGCGTCACAGACCTGTAAACAGGCATAATTCGTATCACGTAAAGGCAGGTTAGTTATACTATACAAAATAAAACAACTTCGTACCGTTATTGAAACAGTAAAATTTTGGCCAACCTCTAGTCAAAGATGTCTAAAATGCTTTCTATTCTGAGTCGATTCCGCACCTGTTACTACGGAGTTTCGTTTCTAAGCCAAGTTATTTGGCAATGCTAAAAGACCACTCACCAACTTTCACTCCATAGCAGCCCGTTAAAAATGTGGCGACCTTTCTATCAAGTTGCCCGAACAATAGTGTTGCAACCGCCAGCTGATTTCTAATGATTTGAAACGGCGTCTCTTGGTACTCGTATCGGGTTTACTGCACAAAGGTCAACAAGTACTCGCTTTAGATTATTTAGTATATATATGTATATATACATATACACATATATATTTGATGATAATAAGTGCTAAAGGGAAATATATTATTTGTAGTTTTTTTTACTGAATGATTAGGTATAGATAGTGTGTTACTGTCACGAGTGCCGTTATTTATAATTATTATCTTATCATTTGACCCACATATTGAAAGATATACATAGATACAAATAGTGCATAGAAGTGTACAATTTTCTAAATAAATTTAGCGAATCTCGATTCTAAACCTGATCGCTTTTTATTTTCAATATACAATTAAGCATTTAAAAGACTAAAAGGTGAATGGTATTGTTTAAAGCGACGACGCTGTTTTGTGCAGTGCCAATATGTACGGTAAAGTCAGGGTCGATATGGTTTACATCAACAGTTTTTATAAATAATGTTTAGCTGCGAGGCCTTAGTTTTCAGATGTGACATACTAATACAAACGGTAACGCACGATAAAATTAACTGGAATAGTATGATTATTTATTATAATTATGGAAGTTGATATGACAAATGTTTTAGTTTTATTAAATATGCAATTTAAAAAGGAAAAATGACAACTGTTTAGTGAGTTTGGGTGTAGTTGTCTTTTAATCATAGCAAGGTAATTAGTTGAAAATACAATGTTACTATATAAAATACTTGGCCACTGACACGACTGAAAATACACCCGTTAAATTAAATAAAATTAACAGTTTTATGCCACTTGTATTACTGATTACGCAGACATAAACAAACTAGGGTTAGCTGAGCTAAAGCGGGATTATAAAATATAGGGACCACATACTAGTATTAGGCTAGTATTTTTACGTATAAAATTCCTCAGGGTATAATTAAATCAAACTTGAAATACTATGAAATATTTTTTATGTAGCTAATCATTGCATAATTTTACTAAACTATGTACAACCTCCTGAAAATAAGATATTCATTACTGATCTAACTGATCGAGACTGCAAAAAATTTAGGGAAGATAATTATTTTACTAAACTGCAACTTTATTTTCATTTTTTTTTATTATTAGACTAGGAAGACAAACAAGCGTACAGTCCGCATATAGACGCGTAGCTAACGTCACAGCCACCTATAGACGCTCGTAATATCACAACTATATCACTAGC
The DNA here is from genome assembly GCA_020976665.1 of Heortia vitessoides. Classification (NCBI taxonomy): domain Eukaryota; kingdom Metazoa; phylum Arthropoda; class Insecta; order Lepidoptera; family Crambidae; genus Heortia; species Heortia vitessoides. Next base: position 17,131,231 of record JACJUM010003259.1, read on the forward strand.
GCATTGCCAACCTTGTGAATTGAAGGTATTATGTCGCATTACCCAGTAATTTCACTGCCTCTTCAAACCAGAAAACAGCAATGCGGGAACTGCTATTTGGTAGTAAAAATAGGTGAGAGTGAAATACCAACGCAGGTGACCTTTTTTACCACTTGTAAAATTTATACACACTATATTAGATCTTCGAAAATTAATTTAACCATAATCAATGTTGGTCATTTAATATGTGGAAAGAAAATGTAATAAAAAAAAATTAAAGCGTACATAAAGTCTAATCTAAAATTTATCAGTTGGACAGCAGTAGCAACGACGGTTAGAAACAACTGACCCTAAAAGCTATCTGCCTTTGTATCATGTCTTCAAATACTAAATTAGGCTAGAGTTGAGTGTTAGAACGCGTTTGTTATCGGAGCGAGCGGCTGCGCCGAAAATCGTTGGAGTCATCGCACTCAATGGCCTAGTTACAACGATATTTCGATAGGACTGTTCCCCACTCACGCGGTCCTCTTCCTCTCCCCCTCCTCACCCCTCTCTATCGCCCCGCAAATGCCGTGTGGAATTTGGCCAGTTTTCTTTCTTTTTAATCAGCGTTAAGAGACGGTTTCAATTGCGAATTTGCACAAATTTTAAACATATTGGCGATACGTTAGGTGATTCGAAACATATTTTTTTTATTTACAAGGGATGTGGATATGATAAATCGTTGTAATATTGCGCAATGAAAAATCTACAAATATTTTTATCTTAAATGAATTCTAAATGGACTTGAAAGTGAAATATAGATTTTAAATGACCAAAAAGTGTATAGATTAGAGTTCTTGTTTGTTACTTAAATAAAAGTAATCTAGTAAAGCATACAAGTTTTTTTACAGTGAGCTGTTATAGATAGCAAAATAAGCTGAGACATCTCGTGCCTGCGACTTTACCGCGAAATTTATCCGTATGTATAAAGTCGCGTCAATCAATGCGGTTACCGTAAAAAAACCTATTAATCGTTTATTATTAAAGCACTATGAAGGTTTCAATTAAAAATATGGCACTATGGTAAATTATATAACGCTGTAGTTATGGTTTGTTGCTTGTAGGTTATGTTTAATGCTGCGTGCATGTATTTTACCTGACCGCAGTGACTGTGTTATTAATACAGTTAATGTAATATAATGCTTTTGATATTTACTTAGCACGATATAATTCGTCGCTTTCAAAACACACACTGTCCGTACTAATATTATTAAAGCAAAAATGTGCCTAACTCGTAAACATAGTTATGTTCGAAATGCTTCTTAGTATTTAAAGTATAACCAAGTTTCTTTTTTAAGAAACGAGTAATTATTTAAAAACTGGTTATAGTTTTAAATTTAACACGGCTGTATGTTTTATCTGAATTTCTATAAGAGACTTATAATACATTTTTTGACTTTTTGATCCTTATGTAGTCGTTGATGCTATTGAGCTAATATTGAGGTAGTTAGATACGGGAAACGGAATCCAGACGACAGAGGTGGGCTGATCTTTTCGAGAAAGAGGGACTCCTTATTTAGATTCGCTTTAGAATTGTTTAATAGACTGCTGGTTTGCTTTCGCTTGTTAACTGGGAGTTTTTACCATACAGCCAAATACATCGATCGTATATCTAGTTTGGAAATACGCTTTAGCTCTGAGGTACCTACAGCAAGTAATAACAAAATTGAAATCCTGGAAGTTAGAACTATGTTCAAAATCACTAAATGTACCTATAATCAATACTTACTACTCGACCTTGAGATGAACACGGTGAAAGAAGAAATCGCAGCAAGAAGTGTTAACCACCAACAAAAACTAACAAAACATGTAAATACCCTAGCTGCAATCCTAATATGTCCAGCAAGCCATATACGCCAGGCTGAATAGAAATAGAGTTCAAAATCTGACAAGTACCTAGATTCACAAAATATAGCGACAGCAGTCGATGTACAACTCCCTATAGTTAATTAACAATTATTGATCAGACATCGATCAGTTAAACAAATAGATAAATGTCCATGACAGGTTGCTCTAAGCAGGATTTAAAAAAAAAACTTTTTTTTCCTGATGGCTCCACAAGAAACGAGATAGACTTTATCTTGATATAAACGAAACGGATGTTTAATGATGTTTCCATCATCCACAGGGTTAAAACCGGTAACCGGTAGGATGGTAAAAAGCACATTAAATAACAAGAAAACTGACCTCTGATGAAGTCTATGCGCCGATCTATTCGTGCCTATATCCAGGATCCTGAGGACTTTCAGCTCAAACAATTGTAATTGCTTAGAAAACCTTGCGTCGGTAGACGAGATAAACATAGTGCTTCTAAAAACTCTTCAGACTGTTTAGTGGGTTCAAAGTGCACTAGACCGCCGTTCTTATTGACCTTAGAAACTCTCCAATCACAATTTCGATTTCAAGGCCGATCGAAGCTTAGTGAGACTTTAATCTTCCGGTGACACGAAGTCTTGTAAGCGACTCATTTGACGTATTTGAATATTCATTGACTTGGCTGTCTCAACATGTGAGTCTCGGAATAAACATAGAGAAGCCAACTTAAGATGCTGGAAGAAAGGAGAAGGAGCGAAAGCTGGCCGTGGAATACCAGCAGAATAGAATAGTACCTCCCTGTGTACCAGGTAAGAGGCACCTAGACGCCTAGAATATCGAAATTTAAAGCGAAATTTATATGGAGATTCCGATATATAATATCCACCTTAATTTGCTTTATATTTGGTCTCTGAAACTCATATTTTCTGCGACGTTTAATTGGGGTCTAAATATATATAGCTTTTATTTAAAACCTGTTTGTTTGAACGGTTGGATGTCGTACATGAGATGAGTGGTTATGATAACAACGAGAATGGCTATAAACAAGGTTCAGAAGTGAGAAGGTTATTATTTTAAAGGTCTTCATCATCAAGGGAAGCATCATACCGCTTCGGTTTTATGCTTATGACGTTGTTGTTCTACCGTCATTTAGGAGCTCTGATTCGGCATTACTATTATATTACAATGGATATTCAACTCATTGTAAAGTGACACGGTCTGAATGGGGATATGTATGACATCTTGGCATACATATGGATAGGCAGGACATCTTGAAAAAGGCTGCGTAATCATATCCTTACTATACTTACAGTACAGTTACGCAAAATTTCAAATAAATAAATGAAAAATTAATATCATATACAAAAATAAATATACAATTGAGATAGAAAATTCAATTCAAAATACCTTTCTTTATATCAACTGAATGATAAGTAGATTGGTGAGGTAAATTTATTATATAAATCGTTGAACGCACCCGGCTTGGTAGTCACAGCTGCACTATTAAGTGGAACAAGACTAAACTATAATATATAGGCTATAAACAGACGTCATTCCTATCTCTTATATTATATATATTACCTATTGAATATAATACGGTCAATTTATTATACAAACTGTAGCGATAATTCACAACCAGATAATATAATACATATATTGTAGAAAAGTGTTATAAAAGCTAGCCGTGAGGTACCGGCAGAGAAGAATAGTGCCTACCCCTGTACCAGGTGTCGTAAGAGGTACCTGACTAAGGTACCAATTCCGACAGACGGCGATGTATACATGCAAAAAGTGACCTCAAATGTACATGGCGGAGATAGGCAGCTGCTTCCCCGTCGCGAAAGCTGCGCTCTGCGATTGCCAACACGCTTGCCCAGCGCGGCATTTATGGGCAACATACATCCCCTTTTTTGGGGAGGCCTATGTCCAACAGTGGACTTTTGGTGGCTGGTATGATGATTATAGAAAATGAGATTATAATGCATCATCATCATATCAGCCATTGGAAGGCTACTGCTGTATATGGGCCTCCCCAAGAGTTGAGGAAGCTTATGGGATTAAGGAGGAAAAAATTAACACACTGTTAATTACTTTGTTAATGAAAGTGCAAGTATTCATACAAATAATAAATCTTTTAATATTTCAAGCTTATTTGACACCCTATCGTTGGTAGTAATGTTGTTATTGAGATACTTGAAAACCCTCACCATCCTAGGAATGAACCTGGCCCTCCCTTCCTGATAGAACAGATTGCCAGATTTTAGACTTATTGTGTCCTCGCCTTCTTTTTAGGACTTCTTCGAACAGCCCCAGAATATCCCAGCGTCACTTACGCAATTATTCCTACAGCTCAACGATCTTTTCATCAGTCGTCGTTATCCTAATGTTGTACCAGGCCCTGTCTTCAGTTGCTGGGCTGGTAGCCGTGCGATTATTGGAATTGCTTGCACCCCTGGCTTCGTCGATACCTTAGCTGCTACCGTAGCCAGGAATAACGTAGCTGCCGGGGAAGGCTTGGTCACATGGTGTAAATCAATTAAAGAGTTTGCCCAATAATTGCTCCGCTAGGCCGGTTTGGTGGATATCGCAGAACAAAGCTTTGCGAAGACGCTGCTACCGATCCCCGCCCTTTGCATTTCAGCCACGCTAGTTAAATGGTTATATAGCCATTTGTCGATTCCGGTACCTTAATCGCCTCTTACGAAACCTAGGACAAACGGATCCGCACCTAGGTGCCGGGGGTACGGTGCTGTGTAAACTTTATCTCGTCCCCCGATAGTGTTGACCATATGAGGCCATTCCTCTGACCTACTTATCGGGGATCACCATTGTGAGGGGCGCGCACGCTTTTTCATGCCACTCATCTAAAGCGGCGGAACTCGTGATGTCGTTATGGCGGCATTAGTGCGATATAACTCCGCCGCCTTTGCCACCCTATCCTGCGTTGATGTGCCTGAGTGGTGATAGCCTCCCGGGCCCTTTTTCGCTTCTTTCTGTATGACGTCGTCGTAAAAGCGAAGTCCCTTCCCGGTTTTCTTCCAATTCGACACATGTACTTTCTAAAGTATCCATGCCCAGAATATAACTGCGCCATTTGAAAGGTCATGAAACCATGTCGCCGGTACAATCGCTCCGCCAATACCGGGCGGATGGCTTCCACCGTTAGCGTCCTAGCGCCGGGGTACTGCTGGGCCTGAAAGCCCAATCCAAAATGCTGATCTGCGCAACTCATTCCGGTGAATTTTTCACTTGGATTGCCGGCCTCTTGTAGCCTCTCCACGCGCTATAAAAAGTCTGAGCCTTGAAAGAGACCATGCTAAAGTACCACTCGCCTCCCTGATCACCATAAACCGCACTCCGCAAAAAGGCAACGTTGTATTGATTCGGGACAGCGGTCCATATGAAAGCGCTATATAGGGTCACGGACCGCACGAAATTCGAGTTGAGGCTTTTGGTCCACCCAGATTAGGAAGGAGTCCTTCGAGAGCCACCACTGATCGCGTTAGCTTTGGTGCTAGGCGTTTAAAGTGAGGGTGGAAACTCCACCAGGCACCGAGGACATAGGCACGTCACATAATTTTGACATTGCCTCACGAAAGAATTCCGCCTCGCGGTTAACCTCTATGACATCGTTCAGCGCGAACCCAGGATTAAATTCTTGCTGCCTCTTCCAATAGAGCCTTGTTAAGACATCCAAACCCCAGCACGGACTGTCTTCGCAAAACCTACTCTACAGTATCTTAGTACCCTACGGCAAGTTCATGAACTAAATAGAAATAATAAATATTTATTCTTTCGCTTTTAGCAAATAGCTATGCTTATGTAGTTTTAGTTATTATTCGAAATCTAACCCAGATAATGATAATCGGAGGTTACTTCCGGTCGCGCAGGCACACACGTCAGAGTAGTACAGCAATAGATTCGTCCGAAACATGAATAAAGGAAAGCGCTGTCTTTTATTATATATGAACCACTTTCAATTCCCGATGAAGATACGTGGGATATATATAATAGTGATTGAAATACTGAACAATGTAAAGTGATTTTAAATAATCAATTTACGCCCTTCAGTGAGACCTAGCTGGCAGTAATTAAATCCGACGTCAAATTAAGGAAACTCGTTGCAATATTCTTATAGGTATTATTTTGTCTATCTATTATGTGCATGCACATTCATGACGCAAGTTTGCGTATGATCTAGATGTCAGTGACGTAACCGTTATTAATGTTCCGTATCTTATTTTAAATTTATTTGTTTATCTTATATTATATTTATCACACATTATCGTCTGCAAACTTCGTATTTTAATCTTGTGACCTATAAATTTCAATCTCTCAATATTTATGATTTCTAGATTACCAAAGAACATCAACTCATTACCAACGCTGAATTTAATTATCTGGGCAGTCCAGCTGTTTTCTTATATATCTTGTAATGGGAATGCTTAATAATATGTGATATTGCAAGTATTTGTATTTACCAACGATATTAACATTATTCTATCCAATTATATGTTCTAAATGAGTCACAAATCACCCGTAATGGTACCCGTGTGTATAAAAATTAGTAAGATATATTTAATTACATTTTTAAATAGAGTATGAAATGAATTGAGCATTTTCAATTGTTTATCGGTATTGTTTATTTAACTCTTAGACTACTGGAGCATTCGCATCGCAGGCACTCATATCAAATACAATATTGTCTCTCATTAAATATTGGATTCACAGTCGAAAGCGTTACATATTTTAAAATTATTAACATGAGTTTATTGCATTATGCAATAGAATGTCATATAAATAATTGCATCACTGGGGAATAAGATGTCGTCATGATGTCGGCGTCACATCGTCGACGTGCGTCATCGTCCATTGGCGTGAACGAACAATGAACGAGTATAAATTCCATGCTACGCAGTAAATCTACTTCATAAACATCTAGACCGTCAAACATCCATGAAACGAAATATATAAAAAGCCAATATTTCAGACATTTTAATACTATAAAAAATGTTGATCGACCAAAACATACCTATATTTTGAAAAAAAAATCATCTCGCTTAAAACCTAAGGATATTTAATATTGTAGTTATTGTTTCCGTCACGTTTACGTCCAATTCAATTATATTTTTTGTACTGTAATTATTACCTAAGATTACTGCAAAAATCTGTCGGATTTTTAGAAATATGGTAACACACATTATAAATATTAATACCAGAATTATCTATAAACTCGCAGCGACCTAAATAAATACCTAATTCCTTTAAGAATAATCAATAGTGGTAGAATTTAAAATAACATTCTAATTAGGGACTGGTAACTGTGCGTTGACTATACATAATAACACCAACCGTTTAAACCAATTATAAAAAGTATATTTTGTTATTACAATTATGTCTAAATAAATATTAAATTATGAATGCAAAAACTAAATATGTTTAAAATCAGTTGAAAAGGATTTAATCTGCTTTATCTTCTATCTACTTTTAAGACGAGAGTAGGTATTATAGCGCCGGTCGATAAAGGCTACCACGATTATGTGTTGATGCAACCATTTTCACCACAAAGTTTTTCTGTAGGTTCCTTTCTAGTGACTGCTGTAAACTTAGTTTTAAGACCCGTCCGTTGCTGGCAGACTAGTTAAAATGTGGGCCACTTAACGACCTGTTTGCTCAAATGGCTTGTAAACCCTAAAGAGTTAACAGGGTTCTCCACAAGTTCTTAGACAACTGTTAATACTTTGGTAAAATATATTTATTACAAAATGTTAACTTAAAGACGATCGGCGGCGCAGTCAATCACTTCTACGGTTTAAACTTCGGTGGCAATGACCATCTTTCCTTGAGACAGACATTTAATACTTTGAAATGTCTACAATTTTAAATTCTACTTGATCATTATTAATGATTGGTAAAACAAAAGTATAAATTACCGACCATTTCTTTAAAAACAAGCTGTTACGAGTCTTCACAAAGCATTTCTTTTCCTCGAGGAAACGTAATAATTATACTAATTATAATTGAAAAAAATCTAGATGTGTTGTACGCGGATCTATAACCATCTGTACCTATTTCGCCATGTCTATATAGATGTATCTATAACCAGGTTTACCTTTTTTCCTAGAATAACAGTAGAAAAATTCACTGTCAAAAAATAAAAGAGCAATCAACCTCGCGGGCCATATATTATTTTTTACTATGCCTATATACTATGCAACATAATTAAATAAGCTACAATATTTAATTATCATAATTAAAGTATTTAAATACCTAAATCCAATATTCTGTATGTGTAGATAAAACAAATTTCCGCATGTGTGTTGCGAAATGTTGCGTTACGTATTATTTTTTGCCACAAATGTCCTCAATCCCTTCCTCTAGAAAATTTCCTGCTAATAGTGACGTAACGCGATAAAAACTTCCTGTCTTTTTATCAACAAAATCGTGGCGGTCCCACAACTGAGTACTTAAGGAATCTTGAAATGCCTCATTTTTGATAAAGTCAGTATTAAATAGTAGAATTTATATTCATATTGTGCTCATCTTTATATATAAAAATTTCATGTCACGGTGTTTGTCCGGGATGAACTTTTATACTACTGAACCGATTTAATCAGTGGTACTTTGTACATTTTGATTCAATTTGAGGAATAAAAAAATTTATATCTCAATTTATAGTTCAAATATGTTTTATGACATACATATCAATATGTACAGTTAATCATATCGGCCATTAAAAGTCCACTATTAGACACAAGCATCCCAAAGAAAAGGGGAATTTCGGCAATTTTGTGCAAGCGTGTTGGCAATCGCATAGCGTAGAATCGTGGCAGGAATGCTGTTGCCCCTCCCCGCCCTGTGCATTTGAACTACACTGTTATGGAAGGCTGTACCGTCATCTGTCGGTTCTGATACACGGGTAGGTACTATTTTACTCTGCCAGTATGACTCGGCAATGTGTAGTTAAGACAGTACAATGTCTGTCAAGTTATCTATGTAATTGCCTATAGGCATGTCTTGCAGATTCTAAAAAATATAGTGAATATTTACAATTAAAAATAACTAGCCTAGTAGGTCAATTCATGAATTTACTGTATACAATTATACTAAATACAATTGATAACGAGGAGGAGAGATATGGATTGCTTAACTCAAATATGTGATGTTTTAATTCAGAAGAGTCACAAAGATTTATTTACTGGCAAGTAGTTTTTATGAAGGTTTAAATTAAAAATCGTAATGAATTAGTTCATCATCAATTATGTTCCAAATTTTATTTCCTTTCTTACACACTTATTTATAAGAAAACGTTGATTCGGTATCGAACCTTTCATGTAATTTTGCACCTTAAATGTCGATATTGAAATATTTGTCTACCCGCGTGAACTCTATATTTTTATCGCTAAAGGAGCCTTGCCTTCCTTGGGATTAAAGTTATTAAATACAAAATTGAGTCGTGAAAAAGTAACAAGTACTATGCCGTCCGGACAGAGACATTCTTAGACATTTTTAGTATTTGTATATAGAGGAGTCGTTCTTTATCCTTCAATATTAATATTATGATATTAATATTAAATTATTTATTATGATATTAAGTACTACTAGTATCGCATAATATTTTTCTGTTTTCCTAAATATTCCTATTTGAGTATTATTTTCCTCTTTTAGAAATATATTTGTATACACTAATATCAATTGATGGATTTTGTAAGCTTTCGCAAATATTGATCGCTTCTTTAAGTTCTTTTTTTTATTAATACCGATTGTATACGCTGTTGAAATCACTAACTAAGTATATTCAAACATAAGAACAAATAAAAATTAGCTATATTTATTGAAAGAAAACCAGTTTATTCGGAATAGTAGATTAATAGGTAGTACAATGGTAGTCCATTTAACCATGTTATTTCGCTTATTTAGGTGTGGCATGCAATTAACATTGACTATTGAATCTAAATGGTAAATGTGATGTAGGATTATGTTTCACTAATTGTGTACATTCAGAATTGTTTAATAGGCGTTATGGAGCGAGTATTTCCTAATTACAGATTATTGAAAATTAATTAACGTGAGGTACTGAGGGCTAGTATATGCGGTAGACATACGAATATGTTCAAGCATTAATGGGATCAATACTTATACAATATGTCTACCGCATGAAGGAATAGTAAGTTTGTCATTAAGACAAGCTGTTTAAATGTTTTGCAATCATTTTTGTTAAATAAGTATTAAATTCAACAAATAGGTAAGTTAGTTTAATATTAATCGTAAATAATATATTAATCACGCTTCTCTTCTTTAAGTGTTTTATTTTATTTTATTGGGTTACGTAATATATAGGTACCATTTGCAATTCTAGTTTCAACGAGTATTTTCATTAATATTTCATAACTAATTTAATAATATGTTTAATCACTATTGATGTTTTCAATTATTATTGAATAAAGACAGCCTGTTTCATTCAACACAGCTGCGGTAAATATACTGTAGATATAAGCTGTCCTTCTAGACAGAATGTTATACAATCGCTACTGGCTAGATACAAAGGGCGATGACCCGCCAAAAATAATTCTATAAGCAAAAAATATTTAGTCTCCGAGGGACCGGTTGTAACCTAGTTATCGCACGCCTGTAGAGGTACTTTGCTAATAATAAAGCGGTTTTATCTGTTTCCATTTAATCAATTATAAAAATGTTTTCGTTATTTAAGTGAAATCTTAGAAAATTTAGTCCGTATCAAGGCGTGAATATCCCACAAAGGTCTTTTTTTTGTAACTAAAATGTCTTTCTTAATTATTTACGCTGAAATTATTAACATTAATAGTAAATGAATAGATCCATAAAAATAAAATTAGGTACCTATTATAACGTAAGTCGCCTTGTCAACTTGCTGTTGTCGTGTCGTGCGGACAAATGTGGAAACTTATTATTTATTTATTCTGGAAAAACAAAGGAAATACCTCTTGCGGTTTCGAGTTAATCTTTATTTGAATTCTTTATTCTTTTCTTCATTTTGAACAGGACTCAGTTATTTGGGGTTGCTTTAATAAATGAAAGAAACACAAATTCCGATGCAAATATTTAGAAGAATATAAAATTCGTTTAGCTGTAACACTCGTATTAGTTTTGCGGTGTATTTAGTCGTTTTATTATATTTAATGGTTCAATGTTCGTGCGAAACCAGATTAATATAATGAATGCTAACCTGTATTAAATATTTATATGTTTATGATAGAAAAAATATTGCGACTGTAAATTTAGTATAAACTATCCTACCAGATATCAAACTCTACACAATACGCAAAAAAGAAATTAAAATAGGTTCAGTAGTTTAAAAGTTCACCCCGGACAAATACCGTGACACGATTTTTAAATACCATTTTTTTTATATACCATGCATATATACCAACATGACGCACCAAATATTTTTATTATAAAAAAAAGTTTATAATAATTATGGTCGTTGTATATATTTTTTACATTTGTATGTAATGAATCCTTGAGCCTTAACCTGATCCGATAAAATGACGATTAAAATCTTACCACACTGATAATATTTCATAGTGTTACCAAGTTAAACAAAAATTATTTAATTATAAAATTTCCGACAAGACCTCCTTTTCACTGACTTAAAAAAAGGAGGTTCGACTGTTCTTTTTTGTCTTATTGAAAATTATTGTTTCGAATAAAACATAATCAACAATCAAGTTGGCATCAAACAGGATCTAATGATGAATGAAATTTTATTACGTACATTTGTTGTATTAAATATTTTTTGAAACTTTAAGTCTTCACATCTGGTATAGATGTTGGATGATTTTTTTATTAGAAAATGTGTTGCGTTTTCAAAAAGCTTCCAAATTTGAACACCAAAGACAAATTCATCATATTCAGAAACATATATTTTCAATATTCGTTATTCTATTTTAGACGGCTGCTTTTTGACACGTGAAATTGCGTGAAAGATATTATGAAATCTTTATAGCATTTACATCTTATTAACGCGAGAGCTATACGTGATATTATTTGATTCTGATATCATGATTATAATTGGCTGAATTATTTATTATACAAATGTTATTAAAGAATTATTATGATATTTCGTAAAAATTTAATACAAAATAGTAAATACTCAAGGAATTACGTCTGTAAAATATTTTTTTATCATATCAAACATTAGGAGTCTTAATAGGAGACTTTTGGACTTAGACTTTCTCAAGAAAAAGGGTAATTTTTACTCATTATTCCTGCGCTGAGCTGGTCTTGTCAAAATCGCAGAATGAACTTCGCGATAAAGCTGCTGCTGTCCGCCCGCACTCTTTAATTTGCCGCTAACTGTCGGTGGCAGCTTACGGCTCCTGGTACAGAGCGGGGTACAATACTATTTTGCCGGTATCCTACATATCCTATTAGGTAAGCAATTTATTATTAAGCTTCAAGTGTTTCTGGCGCCGTCCTCTTCATGTACGTAATGCACGATCATGTACCGGTTGAGATATAAGTAGCGTGCAATTAAAAAAAGAAGGGAACATTTTTAGGTCCGCAGCGATATTGCAGTGTCGCCGCCGAGATCTGTTCGCCGTTGTGAAGTCTCTGAATGAATTTCTAGTGTGAGAAGGCTCTAAAGTGGTTTCTAACAAATATGTATAACTCAAACCGGACCGACATCCAGCAAACATTATTATTTATTTTTATTGCTTGGGGGATTAGTATCTACTTAGTATCTACTAACGACTATGATTACTTAGTCATTTTTCATTTATATTATCATAGCAAACAAGTGTACAGTCCTCTTGATGGTTAAGTAACCGCTATAGACGCTCGTGTCTCACAAATATATCACTATCCTGTCGTCAATCTTGTGAACTGAAAATACTAAACCAAATTAACCCAGTAATTGCACTACCTGTCCCTCCCTTGAAACCGGAACACAGCAATGCGAACACTGCTATTTGACACGGTAGAGATGGATGACAGTGACGTACCAATGCAGACGCACTCTTTAAGAGGTCTCCCCCTAGTAACAAAGTAATAAAAACATGTGAGATGGCGTGTTTTAGCTGTTCTACGCCAAATTAAATTTCTCTGAATTCGTCTGCCCACTAAAGCAAAAAAGGCATGATACTGCTATTCTACGCAATTATATTACTATGTTGATATGCTTTTTATTATGTAGATATTTTATAATGTGTATAATAGCAAATTGCATCCACACCCCGTGGGTATAGCCCGGCGGCACCTATGTGACCTGAATTCTACATATTGTAGAAGCAGGTCAATCGGCTCTATCTATCCGCAGTGAACTAGGAAATCCGGATTAACAACGGCAATGGTTAAATTTTAATATTATTTGCTGCATTTGCAACTGGTAAAAGGAAATTGGTTTCACAAAAGCTCTTAAACAAAGTATTATACTAATAAGCTTTAATAATAAGTTCAATATATTATTCTAATAAGTTAAACGTTACATATGCTTTTATAAATGATTAGTTATTCAATCATTAAATTATTTGGAAAATCATTTCATTAATTTCTATCCAGTTTCCCAACTGTTTGTTTTAAAATATAAAATATCTAGATTTTAAACAATCCAACAGAAAAAAAAATTTAATAAAAGATAAATAGAATTAAGCAAAACAACAAATCAACTCAACTTAAAAGGGATAAACGATTAAAATAGGATTTGGATATGGAAAGTGTTTTAAATTCTTGCTTTAAATTGTTACATTCTATAGAGCAATATAAATGTAAATATTTCTATTGATAGAGCTAAATATCACCAGACCCAAGATATACACTTTATAGCAAGGATATTGGTTGCGCAAATGAGTTTCTGATTGCATTTTGCCGTCTGTATGCCTATTTCTAATAACTAATGCATGGGGGCATGTGATGCAGTACCTTCACTATGTTCTCTACGAACATAAACTAAATTCATTAGAATGGGTTTAAAATTAAATATAAATCTGGAAGAGTCGCAAGATCCTTGGTTGCTCAGGAATTTGTAAAACCCGGCGAGTACATCTAGTGATTTTGTTTTAGTTATAAGAATCTAAAATCTACTAGTAATTATGTATGTGTTGGAAATAGAATCTGGAGTGATGAATAACAATGAACTGAATACAACAATGCTTAAGTAGTTGATAAGATAAAATGAATATATGTATGAAAGTAGGTAACAAGAAGACATGACCTATAGTATGTCGTAAACAATAATATTTTAAACATAAAAAATATATGGATGCATCTAAATTGGTTTTCCATTTTTCTGTAACCATTGTCCTCAAAGGCGTCAAAATACTGGGATCAACTGAAACATTTCAAATGCCAAACATGGCTAGAATGGGTATGGTCGCTATATCCATCAATAAAATTCCCACTGATTACAGTCAGAAGGTTCTCTAGGATAGAACGTTTAACATAAAAAATCTTTTTCTAAAATCACAAGTGTTAATTATTTCACTAATTACTTTATTAATTATTTATTGATGAATAATAAATATATGATGCCATTTAAACCCTTTTTGGATACTTTTATTAGAAGGAAAACAACGAAGAAGAACACAGAGTCATAGCGTGAATTCAACTTTGGGGATAAAAAAGAGGGAATCCCCTTTCGAATCGAAAGGAAGTGGTTTGTACCAAATCAGTTAATCAATACCCAAATGAGGTTTGTATTCAAATGTTATCGTGGCCAGCACACAGCCCAGACCAGAACACCGTCGAAAAATTTTAGGCCTACCTTAAACGACCTACCTACGACGATACCTACCACAATAGGTCATTATCTAGTACTCCGAAACGACACACGAGAACCCGGGTGTTGCACCAAAATAAGAGAAAATAATAATAATAATTCTGGATAGTATTATATGGATATATACATTGGATGGATGATATACAATATTAAGTATTTCACAAAGAATTTTTCTATTAATTTTCTAAATATTAATTGAATTTAAAATATAAAGACGCAATGTCCGCTAACACTACCGCCCACCTCCACCTAAAAGTTTTAACATTTTAGTTACCTTAAATGTATATAGTACCTATATAACTGTCGGTTCCGGTATCGCAGTCGCCTCTTACGACATCTAGCACAGATAGAGATTCATTCTTATCTACCTCGGTATCTCAAGCCATAGATTACATAGGTTTAGGTGTAAATTTTAGTACTAAATTCTAGTTCATAATTTTGATTTCTAATATAAAATAATGCGTCTATTATAAAAGTCGGTATCAGCGTTTATAATTTATCTAAGACAATATTTAAAAGTTATTTGGTTTAATTGTATAAACCTAAACAATGGCGTATTGACGTAAAATGGATTGTAAACATTATATACCCATTACAAATGGAGGAAACAGTCCACTCAGTTAACTTTTGGACGGATTATTCATTAAAACTTTTTAAGGGTTTCAGGAACTGCCAATGTGAGTTTCAAACAAAACCTTTTGTACGTACTTAATCGTGGATTAAATTACATTGTGATTTGTGCAGTACCTACCAAAAGTATTTTCTGTATACCTATGACAAAAGAAACTTGTGTCCTAATAAAATTTGAGATTGCTGCTTTTTGTATCACTTTTAGATGAATGAAAGATCAAGAAGAGTATCGTTTAGTAAAAAACAAATAAGTATGTTTGTGAATGCTCTATAGGAGTTAAAAATCAAAAGAAAAGTAGCCTCATGCATAACGCGTGAGGAACATGATTTTTTTAACGTCATTGACTAAGTAAATATTTGGATTCTTATAAAAGATGACTACATCATAAAGTAGATAAAAAATAACTTAATATAAGTGTCAGATTTCTGTTGTAAAACATTAATTTATTACATATGTTTTGTATTTTATTTAACATTTTAAATTAATAAAACATAGTAAAAATATTTCCCGCTGTCATTTTTTGCATGTATATTGTTTAGGTTCTCGTGTATATAGTGCATTATTATTTATATTTACAATAGGATTCGGATTAAATGTTATAATAATGAATTATGACGAAATAAACCCAAATTGCACGATTATAATGAACTCACATTTTTGACATCATTGACTGATATATCGCGCACTTAGGTCCAAAAAATATTAGAAATACGTCCAAATCAGACTTTAGCTAAATCAACAATAAAACATCTTTACATTGAGCATAGCCAGCAAAAACGAGTATATTGATGTTACTTCTCCATTTAAATATCCTCTTTCGCTGATACTTAATACAATGTATAAAAAAGATTTGCTTACTTTAAAAATTTCCACGCCTAATTTTATAAAATTTCCTTATATTGTTAGACAATCAAATGTATAGCTCGCGTGGGTGTAATAGAAACACATGTAAAATTTATTCAATATTCTGTGATGCTGTCGTTTGCAAGTCGACATTAAATATTTTAACACCATCGTCCACTGCTGGGTATAAGCTAAGTGATTTCAAATTAGATTGTATATAGCCTTCGACCCTTTTATAGCCTTCACATTCGAGACCCACGGCGTTAAAGAAATTCTGAAGGACGGTTGTTTCACATGCTTTTCAAAGCTCAGGTATGGATTCGTTTTCACCCGGCGCCTTATTGTTCTTAAGCTGATCAAGAATGTGATCGGAATTATAATGAGATCTGTTTGAATCAGGGCCTTATGATCTTTGAACCCACCGTCTGGAGAGTTTTACGAGCCTGAATCAACCCAAGGTTCTTCAAGCAATCGAAGCGGTTTAAGCTCAAGTTTTCGGAATCGTGAATATTTCGACCTAATCCACGAGAATGTATTCCCGCTTGCCTGGTTATATAAGCCCCTATGCACCTCACCAATTTCTCTCAGCCGTCATATCAGTTTCATAATATAATTGGGAAATGCGAAGTTATTCTGCGCTGAAATATGTCAAATACACGGATTATCCTGACGAATATGCATTCGCAGGCTATAGTTGTATAGTCGACCGCCTTTATTGTGCATGAATCATCATTCCCAATTAACGATAGACGTGTGACAGGCTAATAGCATCATTATGCAAGATGCTACTTATAAATATAGAACGTATGGAATTTAGAGATAAACGATCATTCATAACATGTATTAAAAGTAAAATAAATAAATATTTTGCTTTGAATTTTAATAACATATACCCAAAAATAACTTTAAAGAACTTGTTACGCATGCATGCTACGAGTATTTTAATCTGCGCAAGAGAGTTTTTTTCTTAATACTATACTATTGTGCACTTATACTATACACAGCCATGAATATATTAAAAAGATATTGATCTTCTTAATAAATAACTCATTTGTATCCATCAAGAGCATAATATTCGATATAGACGAGGTAAGTTTTTTGTGATTGCAAAAACACAAGTGAGTTTTTGCATGTAAAACCTCTCGCAAAGGCTGAATATTCGGTTAAAGCTCTTACCAGTGATGGCTAAATGAAATTTCCTCCCCCGAATAGTGAAGCGCCTCTCGTATAGTGAAGCCCTAACATGATCCATCAATTGCTCGCATTTAACTACTGCCTGCGTATAAACATTTTTGACGGCAGAATTTTTACGAGACCTAATATTCCCGTTCGTTTTTATCATGTCAGGTTCGGTTTTCATGTATTATTTTATAATTTAATGCAGCCGGCACTAACTACATTACGCGAACCTTTTATCAGCGATGTCGCCATGAAAGGAGGATGAATACTCATAACGTGCTTTTGTAGTTGTTTCTTTGAACAAATGTTTTTTGCATAAAATTATATGTTTACATATTGCATTCTCCAAATTAGATTTTTGAGTTTAATGAATGCATAGAAAGAAGTGTGTATTTTTTGGTGATGTTTATAAAATTCAATAAATCCAGGGTTGTCGCCCGCTAAATAGACGCAATTGACATTCAAATTGGAACAACGTACCTAATTGACCTACGGTCAAACCATCCCAGAATTGTTGTCATGACAATGTTTTGTTTACCGCAACATAATCAGTCCTTACTTGAAGTGGCCAATTAACTATTTGGTTTAGTCTTTCAAATACATATCTACTACGTTTGCATCAATAATTAGTAAAACTTTTTATGACAAATATTATTTGGCGACTTAATATCAGGTTCATAATAAAACGACTACTAAATAAAATACCGAGTACACGATAATTGATTTTTTAATATATTTAGTAAGAATTACATACATACTATATATACTATATAGGTTTTCATTTTAATTCTTCTAAAAAAAATACGGTACGAAGGTAATTTCAATCATTTGTACATGTTACTGGCCGGTTTTAAAAGTACCATGGTGTTTAAAACAGTACGCTCTAAATTCAAATTTTCGTTTGATGCTCGTTTTCACAGAAAACCACTTTTTATCCTACATTTTTGGTACGAAGTTCCAAAAGATAATATCGGTTTTTATGAATTTATTTCATATTCTTAATTATCAAAGTTTCATTTATTGCTGTTCAGCTGTCTTAATAATGTAAGAGAAAGTGGTAAAAGCTACCAAAATTATTGCGCTGCTCGAAATGGGTTGCAGCCAATGCTTTGAGGCTCAGAGGCTAAGTGTGAGTCGCTCGACATTTCAAAGAACCTGGCAGCGGTATCAAGACGCCGGTTCCGTCGAGAGAAGGCCTAGTTCTGGAAGAAAACCCGGTACCCAACCACGGAATGATCATTTTCTTGTGAGTCGCGCATTGAGAAATCGTAAGACCTCGTATGGGGAGAACTTAAGAACAACCCCAAAGAAGTAAGAAATGTGCATATTAGTCTATGGACGGTCAGGAGGAGGCTTCTCGCCGCCAATGTACGCAGTCATCGCCCGGCTCGCGGCCCTAAGTTGCTCCGTGCTCCACAACCCGCATTGGCCGCTTTAGGCGAAGACTCAATCTGGCGATGTGGAAGCGTATGTGCAACAGGTCGGCATTCGTCGTTTAGATTGGCCAGCTCGAAGTCCCGACCTCAATCCTATAGAGCACGTCTGGGACGTTCTAAATGGACGCGTGAGATTAGTACAACTGGCTCCGCAGACCATCAGAGAGCTGAAGAATATGATTACCGCGGAGTGGGAATGTATTCCGCAAGCAAGTATCCGGGATATCCTCACTAGCATACCCAGACAAATTCAAGCTGTGATTTCAGCTAGCGGGGTCACACTCGATACTATACATTTATCTGCTTTTACTTTATTGAAGAAAAAACAAACAATAAATCTTTGTTAACTTTTACTTCACGAGCATACGCACTATTAGCGCAAACGATTATTTGCTTATTAATTTACAAAATTGTGAAAGTAAAACTATATACCTATAATTATCAAACAAACCAATAGTAACATTTCAAATGATTCATTGCTTAGGCGTTTTTTTAGCAAATGAGTGTAGTGAGTTATTATAAATTATAATTAAATTAAACTTCTCGATAAATAACTATACCATCGGCGCTCAGTTTCATCCGTTCCCGTGAGAATAGCCATATCAGGAAATAATATCAGCCATAAATACTAGTTATCATAATTTCCATATCAGCCGTCGAAGGTCCACTGCTGGATAGATCTTTCTAAGAAGTTTTCTATAGGAACGATTGTAAGTGTCTTGCATTCAGCACGATTCTGCGGCTTTAGTCAGATCGTCTATCATGTACGTGGGCTTGCTCTCAATTCCAGAACCTTTTTACGCTTCAACTGAGTAATCAGAATACATATTATAAACAATGAAAACTCGATATGTGTAATGAAGACCTAATCATTTCAATAAATGCTCATTTCTTTATTACATGTCAAACATTTGGTCAAATGCTGAAACAACTATTCATATGTGCGCTTCAAATATTTTTTTTATAATAATATTGTTTCGAAATTTCAGGTACTGTTATATTTGTTTGGTTTAAACATTAATTTGTGTAAATAATTTATTATTTTTCTTGATAAGCTTCTGTCTATGTCTCGAAAGTTTAGGCTCTTTCATTATATTTGGTGATTTTATGTGGTGTTGTGCGAGTGCATTAATAACTAGTCTAACAGCCTATTATTATAACAGCCTATTATTACTATTATAACAGCCCGTAAAACGGCTAGGTTGGAAACGAGAAATTGTCAAGCTTATCGTACGGATGAACAGAGGAATAATCTTCTAAGTGCAAGAAGAAATGGTTCAAGTATTGATTAGAATCGACCAGCGTTTCTTTATGATTGCACCATCAACTACAGCTTGCATCGTTTATTTTGTATTGTTGCAATGGACGTTGTTTGCGCATTGTTGTTGGCGCATTAAAGTTTGCTGTTAAACCGCCTGGTTTGTGCTGCCTTAGTGGTAAAGTAAAATTGCCATTATTGGTCCCACTACCAGAGCTATTGTGCTCCCTGCTTTATAGCGAAACACTAGAATCACGACATTTTCTAGCGAACACTCAAAAATACAATGTCTGTTTCCAAATGACTACATTTGGGGCGGAAATTATCCAAGAACACGGATATAATCGGACATTTCAGGGAATTTACGCTAAAACCTTTATTTTCTATGATTGTAAAAAAAAATCTGGAATTTAGTTTGTTACATTTCTGTATTTATCTCTAAAATAAAAATGGTATGTTATTATTTGAAAAAAAAAGTGTTTGTAAATCGCACTACAACTATGGCTATATTTTACATCGAATCCGTGTCGACTCAAGAAATTCCGATGTTGAGGTGAATGAGGAGATGCATAACCAGACTTTGTTCTTTGTCGAAGATGTGTGTGGCCTCATGTGCGGCAGTTTGTTAGTAAGGTTAGGAATACCAGCGCCAGATCGCGGAAAGAATGACGCTTTTCGGGAACGGAACTAATCCAATCAGCTTAAACAAATGTACCACTGTTGAATCTTTAGCAGAGGGAAGTCTATGATACACTGATTATTGCAATTTCTGATGGTAATGGCGGCTATTTTTTCTCATGTCATTGATTTTGGCCACTGTACGTGCGAGATCCGAAATCGCGGTAGCAATTCTTCTTCTGGAATAGCGGCCACATTGTTAGACAGATGCCATGCGGCTTACTTAGCGTTAAAATTAGCCTTCAAACTACTGAACAACCGACATGTAACATTTCGTAACACTCAGCAATGGCTGAAGTTTTAGTAGCATCAAAAATCATTATATGGGGCAAATTCACAATGGCGCACGGACGCGCTTGGAAGCACTAGACCGAACATTAAAAAATCTGCGCAACGACTATTATCTGGCGATTTTCGACAAACGCTACAAGACATTCCAAGATCTACTGCTGCCGACGAAATAAACGCTTGCCTCAAATCATCAAATCTGTGGCGATATGTAAACTTAAACAGTCTGTAAATATGAGGGTTGCATTGTTGAACGATCTATCTACTGATGATTTCACGAAGCAATTGCTGACTATCGGTAATGGCCGTGTTCCTGTTGGCGAATCAAATGGTTTGATTTCATTTCCTTCAAATTGTTGCAATTTCGTCTCATCAAAGGACGAGCCCATCATTGAATTATTCCCGGACATCGTTGCTGACCACAAAAATACTAAATAGTTAAGTGAGTGAGCAATTTAGCCGCTTAAAACAAAAATGTAGATGACTCGACGACTCAATTTTATAATTCAAAATCAAATCACTCTGTATTCACTCATATCTATCGACTGTGTAACAAACGAAGAAGAAGCCTCTAATTATCAAACTGAATTTTTAAACTCCTTGGATGTGCCTGGTTTACCACCGCACTAATTACAACTGAAGGTTGGCTCGGTAGCATGATAATGCTTAGAAATTTAAACCAACCAAAACTGTGCAACGAAACACGTTTGGTGATAAGAAAACTGATGAGCAATGTGATTCACGCATCGATACTTAAAGGAACATTTTAAGATAAGAAAGTTCTTATTCCAGGGATTCCCATAATTCCAACGATATTCCCTTTGACTTTTAACGAATTCAATTCCCGATTCGTCTTGCCTTCGCCATGACGATTAACAAATCACAGGGCCAATCCTTGACTATTTGTGGCCTCAATCTAAAAAATACATGTTTTTCTCATGGCCAATTGTACGTGGCATGCTCACGTGTCGGCAAACCATCCGCTTTATTTGTTCTTGCGCCTGACCAAAAAACAAAGAATGTCGTTTACCACAAGGTGCTCAAATGAAAATCTCAATAATGAATTAATCCGAGTGTATCCCAATCTGCACAACATTGTATTTAATTTTACATGTTGTTTGAAGTACTTAATTATTATTATTTTTTAAATTTTTATTCTCATTATGTATGTATTCATCATCATTCATCATAATCAAATACTTTTATGTTTCTAGCTATTTTTGTATTTATTTATATTATTTTGTATCATTGTATTACTTTCATCAAAGCCTAAATTAGTTTAGCTAAAAGGTAACACGACATTCATTAACTATTAGGCAGTACGAAGTTCGCTGGGTCAGCTAGTTCTTTATTAAATAAATGGCGGTACAGTGGTTGGACACATAGGCATTATCGAAATAAAATGTTTTTGCTGTTTGAAGGTACTTACTTTTATTCCATACCATTAAATGGTTATTCGTAATTAAATTACAAATTTCGGACCGATTAAAACCATGCAATTTGCTAACGATGGGCTTTAATGGGATTATTCCTGAAATCAAATTTTAATCTCTCCATGACAGTGCGGCCACTCCATCCGTGAAAATCGGATCGGTCAATCCATTTAACGTTTTGAGGGATTAACTCGTACATTTAAATGCTTTTAATAAATACATTTTCCCTATGGCTTATTGAGTGTTCACAATAAATATGTATACGTTTTAAGCCCGTATTTTGCGCGCATGATGGTACTACGGTGGTTTTGCGGCATAATTACAATTTGTAGGATAAAGAAATAAAGGTCTATACAATATTATAAAACTATTCATAACGGCTGCTTTTTGCTATATAATACTAAATTACTTACCGTTAAAAAATATAGGGGTTGTTGGTAGAAAATTTAGGTCTATATGTATTTTTATTGCCACATCACAAGACGAATAGGGTTGCATCACGCCCTTTAGGGTACGAAAAATAGATAAAAACCTACCTACCAACGACGACCTACCTTAACAGGAGCAGAGACATACACATAGTTAGTGACACTGTGAAACGAGTATTTTATAATATTTGCTATGTGTTACGAATACACAGGACTCTCTTTAAAATTGTATCACTTACATTTTAACTGCAGTGTGTTTGTAAAACTCAAGGTTTATTAAGGTAATATGAAATTAGCGTTTTGTCGTACTGACCACTTTGATTTTTAATATCTCCTCTTTGCTTTGCTCGAACAACGAACCTGAATTTGGACAACTTCTTACAAGGAAAAAAATTCAACTCCAATGCGACAGTCCAAACCACCTTTAAAGAGTTTGAGTTTGATTCTCACCCCTATGGATTATTTTGAGATGGAGATTCATGCGATTGAAGCTGCAGTTTAAAGCTATTATACTATAAAAGTATGTTCACAACGTACTTGTGACGAATACATAGTCGACAATCAAAGTATCCACCTATTATGACCACCTATGATACTCTTTCTGTAGTAGTTTATCATCATATCAGCCATAACAATTCCACTGTTGGACATAAACCTCCCTAAGACAGGGGTAATTTCGCCCATAATTGCAAGCGTGTTGGCAATCTCAAAATGAGCGTAACGTTTACAAAGGAAATTCTCCTGCCCAAACCAGCAGTGTCTGTGCATTTGAGTTGATACTGTTGTTGTTAATACTGGTACCTCAGTCGCCTCTTACGACACCTGGCACAGGGGGACGTACTATTCTACTCTGCCGGTACCCCACGGCAATCTTTGACGTAGTAGTTTATGTAATCGCGTTATATATTTTTGTGGCTAATGCGAGGTAAAAATAAAATATTCTTTATACAAGTACGAGCGAGTCACAGATGGTAGGCAACAGGGAAAGCTCGCTAAAAGCATTTGTCTAGATGTATGGTTTGATGTTAATTAAAACCAGTTAACAATGTATTTTTTATCATGGCGTACTTATTTATAAAGGTAAAAGCAGTGCAGTTATATTAATAATCTAGAATCATGAATCTGCTTAGAAAAAATCTTCGCATGTGGCAATGTGCACTTATAGAATTGAGTAACATGGTAAATATAAATTTCCTAATTATAATTTTCACCGGAACCGTCAGCGGCGTCGCGTATGCCTTGGCCATCCTCCAGGTTTCTTATATAAATTTAGCTTTACTAGGACCATCTGTTGACTTCATGAAAGAGTTTCGGGACATGCTTATCTGATGGCTCACTTTTAGTCAGTTGTAACATTTAGATAGTGTCACAAATTTCACAAAGAAAAGCAGTGTTGCAAATATCGTAGCGTTTGCATTTATAAATAATATTAAATTTAACGTAACGACCATTTAATTTTATAGGATATTTTAAAGGAGACCATAAAGTTACCCGTGCAAAAATAATTGAAATTCGGTAGTCTTAACGGACTTTAAGGCATTTTTAAAAATTAAATATTACTTTATTTATACCTGCACCAAGATCGACTTCGTCGTTAATATACATATTACTTTTGTATTATTCTTGCTCGGTATTGCCGATATTACATATAATACAGCAATTTTAAATTCTATTGAATACTGAATTGTACAGTCGACGCGTATACATTTTACTCAATGATTTTATAAGAGTGCTCCAATGAAATAGCCAAACAAAATGCGTTTTCTTGCTTATTAAAACCTTATTTAAATTGCATATTTCTACAGCACTACTGGAATAAGTATGATATTTCAGTTATAGAAAGTACACCAATGCACAAAGGCCTCCCCAAGATAGATTATATTTGTACATTATTGTCGCACTGGGCCGTCGTGCTGGCCCTCGCAGAGCCCTACTTGGTGACGAAGATGCTGCCGCCCATCCCCTCTCTGTAGTATTTAAGCTGCACTGTTACTGATAGACATACCGCCATCCGTCAGTTCTGATACCTCAGTCGATTCTAACGACACCTGGTACAGAGAGAGGCTGTCAACCTCTTTCTTTAAAGTTCTCAAATTCTACTCAACCGGTACCCCACGACTTATATTATTGGTTTCGGCCAGTGGAGAGCTTTGATGGATATTGCATAGGGCTTTAAGAAGGGGATGCGGTGCTTTGCATTCTCCTTTTCTTAACATTCATGAAGCAGCAAACGAGAAAATATATCAATGTAGGTATACTGGCATGTTAAACAAAATTATCTTTTTCAAATCAATTTTTTATATGACTATGTCGACACACACGCGTATAATAGTGATAGTAATTGTCAACGAAGCCCATAAATGCTCGTATTAATAATTGCCTACATTGTGAATTGAAGATATTGTGTCACACTACCCAGTAATTTCACAGCATAATTAAAAAAACAATATATTTTCGATTGCTGTAGAAGCGTTTTCTTGAGCTTTGTAGAATTATAGCAGGACTGTGTTTTCGGTTAAAGGACAGTGTTGGTTGGCGTCAGTTGGCGAGGATATTATTTGCATGGAGTGGTAGATTTTGTTTGACCTGAAAGAATTATGCAGGAACTAGATGCCCCGTCTCAGGTATCGTCACGTTTACCTTGTTCACTTACCAATAAATCACGTCATATATTACACTCTATTTACAAAATACCAAGCAATACATAATTATTTACCTAGTGTATTATAATAATAAAATGATTAAATACTAGGCATATAATATTGAACATTAATACAATGTCTACTGTAAAATTTAAGTTAATGTTTCTTAAAGATTAGCATTTCGTGAATTCATGATAAGTAAAATAATAATTTACTTTTTCCTTCATGCTCATGAATTAATGTACAATAACTTAACATATTTTGAAACAATTGAATCAATTTTCAAGTGCCTTGGAGGCTGGAGTCTGAAACTAAGCTTAGCTTAGTAAGTGTGTAATTTTCAAATGACCAGGCCTTCCTACCGGTATAACAGTACATACTTACATGTTAGTATGAAGTAGCTTATATAAAATTAAGAAATAATAAAATAAGAGACTTTATGCTATTGAGTGTGTTTTGCGTGTGTTTTGCGTGTGTATTACTTATTTTGTACCTTTTTTATTATTTATAACAGTATACTTCTCACTTGCTTATTTATATTGCAGTAATTGTGTATATTATATTTTAATTTTTTTTTCGGTTCGTTGTAGTTTAAAGTTTTCATCCATTCAAAAATGTTCTTTTTAAGCTCTTATCTGTAACAATTGACAGTATTTTATTAATTTTATTATAGAGAAATCCTCCTTGATAACTAAAGGATTTTCTTATTAAGCTTGATTTTATGGTTGTAAGCTAGCATACATCAGGTTGTCTTCTAAGTAATTCTCTTATATTATCAATGAACATAGGTGTGTTAATTTATGCTGTACAAGTAAACTTGATAATATAAAAAGCTGTCTAACAGTCAATATACCGCTTTCAGAATATAATTGTTGAGTTGGGTAAAGAATGGGTTGGAAAAAGGCAAACTTTAATATTTATCCAGGTTTATAAGGTGTGATCTAGCTGCTCCTCCCCAAGAGGTTATACCGTAAGACAGTATAGACTGGCAAAGTGACACGTTTACGTCTTTCACTATTTAATTATGAGCTATATATCTCAGTCTACGGAAAATTTATGTAAGTTTTCTTACTTTTTAAGTCAATCTGAAGATGTGTTCCTTAAAATTTAGGTTTTGATCAATTTGTGCTCCTAGATATTTTATGCTAAGTACTCTATCAATTTCTTCGCAAGAGCTGAGTGTATTTGGAGGGCACCTTGGCACAGTAATGTGCTCGTAGTATTAGTTACCATGGTAAGGACATTTATTATGGAACATAAACGCTATTTTTGACGAATTCAGGGAGAGTGAGATTGCAGCTACCTTATACCATATAGTGTAGACTTGTTGTAGCTGTACAGTGTAGACTTTTTCCCACTTTTCTGCAAAAAAGGTAAGGGTAGTATCATCCACATAGGAAATTATTTTACAATTCTCAATATTTAATTCACAAAGTTTGTTTATGAAGCACAGGAACAGCGTAGGACCAAGAACACTACCTTGCGAAATTCCGCATTTCATACTGACCTGACTGCTCCTGAGCTTACCTACCTGTACACGTTGCATTTATATAAGTAATCATGCAATAATGCCAGTTTGTGACCTCTGATACCCAATTGTGCCAGATTTTTTTATAAGGTGGGAAAAAGAAACAGTTTCAAATGCCTTTCTAAGGTATATAAATATTATGGGACACTCTATTTTAGCGTTCATTTTCCTAACTATTTTATTACCTATATTACCCTTGTCAGAGCTTTTGAAATTAAAAACCTGTAGTAGAGAAATTGGATAGATGGTAGACGGTAGATGTCGACACTATTTTTTTTACCACCCTTATGAATTGGTACATCAACTGATTTTTTTAGGGCATTGGGGAACATAGCATTTATATAACAGGCTTTAAATAGACACACAAGGATCGGTGCCAAAAGAGATCTCGCCATGTTCTCTTTTTTATATTTGAACATGAATATAGTCAACACCAGCCGCACAGTCAGATCTTACACTCATGATAAGTCCGTTTACTTCAACATGTGAGAAATGTTGGAAGTTTTGATTTTGATGTTAAACAAAAAATTGGTTGCGATACATTAGGAGGAAATCTTTGTGTCAAAAGTATACCATATTTTGCAAACACGGTGATTAATACTGAAAATTATACGTTATATAATATTTACTAGCGGCAAAAATTTGCTTTAGATGAGTCTCGAAGAAAATTGAGTCTCTTATGCAGCGACGAGTAGCGTCTGCTTAGGCAAGAAAGTTAGTTAGTTAATAAGGAATGATCGCTTACGTTAGTTACGTTCAGAATATAAGACGGAAAAGCCAATTTAAGGTTTATTGGGAAGGAGAGCAGCTATGTTAAGCAAAGCGTATATATAAAAAGCGACATGACACAAGATGTTTTAGCACGCAGGAGTTCGCGGTGTGATAGCACAAGTGCGAGTAAACTTTTTGCATTCGCCTTGCTTGTAAGGCAAACCAAGAAAATTGTTGCAAATTATTATAATGATTTAAAATAATTGATACTAGTACTACTTTTGCCTTCATTTAACTTAAAAATTCTTAGTGCCACATTCAAACCTTCAAAAATAAAACAAAGTAGGAGATTGGACGTAACTAACATAATTTGTAAGTAATCAGTTTTACTAAAAGAAGGATATTCTTATGAGAGAAATACCACGCAGAGTTTCTGTTTCCTAATACTGTGTCGACACCACGTTGCAGAGATACCATGGTGTGGATAATTTAGCTGACCCAGCCAGGAGTTGTCGTCCGATTAATCTAACTGCGGTCTAAAATGAGGCGGAAAGTATTACGCAAAGTTGCCTCTAAGATACACATACAGATAACCGGCGTGTCCTTATTTGGAAAAGTCTTGGTAACTATGAAAGGCAAAGAACTGCTAAAATAATCGCTCAGAAAAGCAGATAATTGGTATCCTTTCGGATAATAACGCCTTCGCTTACATATGTCGAGGGTCAAAGGCAGCAGTTCTGTATGGAATATTCACTAGTGCTGAAACAAACCATGAGCGCTCATTATTTATATTTGTCGATAATGACGAGTCCGCACGTACAGCTCGACAAGTCAATGTTGGTCTCCGAAAATGACATCACAAGGTTAGACTAGCGTCACGCATGGCTTAATCCAGATAAAGCACGCGTGGGACGCTCAATGATTGGCGATTTGTTTGAAACCATTCGCTACTTCCTCAGACAGTGACAGAAATCAGAAAAGCTGCTATTGAATAATGGAACAGGTTACCGAAAGAAATGCTAGATAACTTGGTCTGCATATTTTCGAGCTAGAGGAGAAGTTATCATGCACTAAATAAAACCTACCGTTCTATTCTATTTGAATTGACTCCCTTTGATTTTCCATAAAATTGACTTTAGACTTTAAAGATCTTTAATATAAGCTTAATTATTAATGTTCATAAAACGTATTCTTATATAAAGATTAAGATATAAAAACGATTGTACAATACAGTAATGATAGATGAGGTTGTTTCATAAAGACCTAAAATATATATATTTGACCTTTGGGAAGTTCTTGTTATATAATATAGATTTCTTAGTCTCAACAAGAGTCCCTAACGACTCAGCCAAAATAAGTATCATGAATAGGTGGACCCATCTGAAACATGATAATAAACTTCTAAATAAATATTGAAGTCACAAAGATAAAAAGAGTCATTAGCTGAAAATATTTATATAAATACAGTTTCTTATACCATTATAATGAACTTCTTATACACATACCGAAAGTGTATTTATTACGCGAAGACTTTCTTTGACCCCTAAACTACAAATGTGCAAATAAATCGCATTGATCCCTATTCAAAAAACCAAATCTATCTCACAGTATCCACTTATTTTATCGGAATAAAATGTATAAGGATTACCTACCTAGTAAACCTACCAAGGTTTCAGTCAATAGTCGTCTGTGTGAGATATATTATAAACACCTGACTAAGTGCCTCTGTGTCATCAATGTGATTACAAAGTCGGGTATAAACTTCGGCGATGTCACCGCGGTATTTGGAGAACGTAATGAATTATGCCGTCACGTGTTTCACCATAATTGTTAATGTATTCATTTATTTTCCTTGTTATTCCAACGATTTAAATATTCCAAGACTTTTCAAGTATGACTGGCTTACCTTTAGGAAACCCAGTCATACTGAATTTTAATCATATTTTATTCCTGTATTTATAGGACCACTGTATCTAAATACAGTTGTTAATAAACAATAACCAAAAATATTATTTTTGGATCCGCCTTGTTAGTTTCCTGTACATATTATATTATCTTCATTTATACCTAACAGGATAGAAGGTGCACGATTAAAAGCAATGAACTATTTATTTCAGTAGAATTTTATTTGTATTGGGAGCTGGGGGATCAGTTAAAGACGTTCATTCGCGCCATGGTGCTCGTTTAACTTTTCTGGAAACATAAGCAGGCATCCTCGCACTAAGCAAATTGATTTCCCCGTGTCGCCCGAGAATTGAATATCAATCCTACTTTTGATAAACATGACGCTATATTCAGATTTGAGTTCAAAATGGAAGACTCTGCAGGACAATTAAGCAATTAAGTATGTACCGTCTGAAATTTTATATAGTATCAGTGGTCCTAATTGGCTATTTTCAGCAAAGTAATTTTCACGGTAATTTAATTATGGTTTCCATAACTTATAATTAGATATAGTAAATTTTTGTTCGGGTACTTGAAGAGTAAAAAAGTACCTCCTCGTTAAAGGCGACTGAGGTACCTACAACCGACAGATCGTTGTATATCTATCCGAACCACTGTTGCTTAAATGCAACTTGGAGGGGATGAGCAGCAGCATTCCTGACGAAAACTTCCTTTCCTTCTACGATTGCCACGCCTGCCCAACATAGATAAGGGCCAAATACTCCCTTAATCGAGAGGCGTAAGTCCAGCGGTAGACGTTCTACGGATTTTATGATGATGGTGATATGAACATATGATCAATTTAATGTTCTTACTTATAAAAAAATCATTTTGAAATTTTGATGTGTATAGGTACATATTTATGATAATAAGTCATGATAAATAATTATGAAAATTCTATTTTTTTATTAAACCAGGTCGATAAAAATTTATACATTCCGCAAGATAGTAAGCATCACCGCAACCTACGTACGCTCCTAATATCACAAGGATATCACCAGCGCGCTGCCAACCTTGTGACTTGAAGATATTATGTCACATTACCCAGTAGTTTCACTGCCTCACAACACCCCTTAAATGCGAACACTACTATTCAGCGATAAAAACGAATAAAGATATACCAATGCAAACGACCTTTTTTTTGTTTGATTACTTCATGAATGTAATTTAAAATATTAAACTTTATCAGTACAGAAAATAGTTTTCTAAAAAAAGCTAAAGAATTTGATACATTCTATATATGCAGAAGTTTAAATAATGTGGCTATTAGCCCACTGCCAGTTTACGATTTTCAGTCAAAATATGACAAGATATACTTATGTGATTTAAACTGTCCGTCTGCTTATATGCGAGATTTTTATATGACATCGAACGCATGGAGCCATATAAAGGTTTTTAGGGCCTTATGTATTATTGTTCATAAACGGGAATTATATATTATAGTAACTTAAACTTGAACTGATGGTGATCTATCACAGAAGTGTTAGACTACGATATGTGTGACGTAGGATTGCCTATTTGGTAGGGTGTATGTATATGTATACATATATACATACATATTATATATTCATAATGCATATTGTCTGCACAATGGACATTTAACTAAAGATAAGTGGTAACACTGATCTAATATACCAGTGGAAAAGCTCATAAAATTATTCAACATTATGACTTCCTTGATTCTAACAAAACAAAACAGTGACTTGACTTTGGATGTTGAAGTGTGGCGCTGCAAGTTTCGAGCACACTTTTTATAAGACGCTGCGTAATTACCGACTTCTAATTACAAACATGACGTTCGTAGTTAACTAATTGTGGTATTTTGACTTCATTATTTCATTTGAGAAAATCTGACTCGCAAATATATATTAACTTAACATGTTAAAACAAACCAAAAAACTGACTTTTGGTTCGTTTTACCAACCCGTTCATTAACATCGTTTTTGGAACTTAATTCTGTGTTATAAATTTATAATATAAACGTTGACCTGACTCTGAGATAAGTAGCTTAATGCTCTTGTGTTATCAGATAATATAAGCATTACAAATATAGTACCTAAGTACAAACATCAGATGCGGATAGGACGAAAATCTGATATAATCTGCATAATCATATTTTTAGAACTTTGGTCCATATTAAACTGACATGCTATTTCAGTTGCTATTTCCTCAATGTTTCTACATGAAAAATTACTCTAAAATAATGCAAAAACGCGGTTCCTTTAACTGTTTTTTACATTTTTTGGTCGACGTTTGGGCTGCTATTAATGAGCAGATTAATAACACAACAAAAGCAAGATGTGTCCGTAATTTTTCATTTTACTAACGTTTTTATATATTTCGTGTTACATGTATTGATTTACAATATATTTTCCAAGCGTTTTTCGTTGCCTCAGCCGGGGAAGATATCCTATCGAGTAAACCCTCAAATCATGCGTGAAATGTTCGCTCGGTGCTTAGCCCAAGCAAATGTTGAGCTGTTTGATCTAAGTTCGGTCACAAATATAACCAGGTGGTATAGCACACTGCAGCCTTTGAAAAATACGATGGTATTCTTCTCTTACAAACCGGTGTGAAATTACTATACTATATGCTGTAGCATTTCGTCCGGTTTTTTGAAAAATACGGGGTTCTCCATTTATTCTACTCATCCTCTACCCCATCCCACATCCATCTTCACTTTTCCTGTTCATTCTTCTAATAATACAATGCCATGACGGCAAAACATGACGTTACCCTAGAGAGGTTCCAACACCTGAGGTAGAAAAATCCGTACTACCTTTTCTATCCTGTTTGTGCTACTTTTCTTGAGTGGGCATCGATCTGCGCAACACGCGAGGCAGACGTGGTAGCGGAAAACCTGCTTCGATATTATTTGTAACATCTGGAGTATCCACTTCAATCTGATGTTCACCCATTCACCACTATCTTAATACTGAGCGGCTAACCTTATTCTTTCTTACAGAAATGCAGACATTCTTCCCTTCTGAAATATCACTTCATTTAAAATATGCATCTATAAAAACTGACAATGCCCGGCGGTTTCACCCACGTAAAATTAAAACCAGCAAAGAGTGATACTAACTTTGCACCCTTGTTTTACCCCCTTCAGATGTAATTTTAAAAAATGCTGCTTATTGAGTACTAACTAATATATATTCACAAAAAAGACAAAAAAAAGTAAAAGAGCAGTCGACGCGTGTTTGAAAGTTAGAATCACTCAATTCTTAAGGTACAATTCAAGTTTTTTTACTTTCCAGATCACTTGCAGCAATCTTTCACTTGCGGCAAAAGTGAATCTGTCCTGTAACGAAGTGCTTTGTAATAGATCCAAAATACCCTTTAATTCTTCATTTTCCTCTTTGGTTTCGAGCCGTTCCCGGTGTTTGTTCTGAAGGTCGAAATTTCCAGAACGAAAACGTTAAAACCGTTAAAACCTCTTTCCACCCTGCAGGTACTGGCATGTGCCGACGTAAAACCATTGCGTCAGGTAATTGTTTGATTTTAAAAATAGTTTTATTTATTCGTTTAACGTACGCCGTTAACAGAAATTATTGGTTTTCATTTGCCTTAATCGTGACACACTGTTGTTACCTCGAATTTAAGCGTTACAAAGGCGTAGTTTATTTTAGATTATAGGTTAGGATTGTCATATTAGCTATCTTTTATTTCATTTGTTTCTGTGGAATAAATTTGTTTTCTTTTTCTAAGGTATAGGCATAATATAGGCATTTTTTTATTCTGGAAATATACAAGTCCTATAGGTTTTTTCTTATGTAACCACTACACGTAAAAATTTATAAAGTTAATTTTATATCATTTATGTGATCCGTTTTAATAATATCAGAGAAGTTAAAAAATTGAACCAACAAACGAACGCGACAGTTTTATATAAGCTTCAACCTAATCTTAATTGAAACCAATTGACGACAATCGGTCCTCACATTTTGCAACACGTTGACTTACTATACAGATAGAAACTTCTCTACCATAATCATATGCCACAAGTCGTTAGATGTAGAATCAAACAGAAAACTCAAGTCGAACCAGCAATTGTCATGAATATGAAGTAACGAATTAGTTACTTAAACGCCAATAATGTTTTATTACCGCAAAGTAATACTACGCAAGTTCCATGGTCAATACAAACCTTTCCCTGGTTGTTGTTCATTAAGTCGATAAAATGATTTCATTAGTAAATCTATTGTGTAATATCGACAGGTTCAAACTGATCAGATCACATCATATAAATAATCCTAGTCAGGGTTGAATCGAAGTGGCGCCTCGACGGCGCGTCGCCGGTATTGAGGCAACCAAGTGATGTGTCTATAACTAATACAATATGTACTCTGTCTGTTCATATAATGAGCGGCCGGTCATTTGATAAGATAGAAAATTTCTATGTATTATATTCATATTCATAAATATTGCTATGTAAGTATGTACCTACCTGTACCTGTGCTGTACCTACTTAAAATATTTTGAGTAAATATAATTAAAAAATCTATAAGTACTGAAAAATCTCACCAACCATCGCAATTATTTCAAATGAGGACTGCTTAAAATAATTTAGTCGGCATGACGTCGCATCCCAGTTCTCAATTGCTATTTATAATGCGGATTCAGGTAATTTTAAATCACAACATGGTCTCGTTAATATATTATATTATATATATTATAAAACTATTAGTCAGATAATATTAGGTAGCGGATCAATAAACTATACCGGATATATGTTAATTTTTTAGATCTCCACATGTTACGATCTTGGCGTACCTCTCTTGCTTCCCTTACTCGCATTAATCCTTTTATAAGCGTTCGTTTATTCTTGTTTCTTCTATAATACCTCTTGTACCTGGTTAAGATATGTTCACCTCGGTAGTCCTATGCCAATACTTCCATTCACTTCCATTCTACTTTCATCCACCCTTTCTACATGTCTAAACCATCTTAACATTCCTTATTGTTGTCACAGCATCATCTTTTACACCAAATCGATCTTTTATTACACTAGTCTTTAATATATCAAACTTACACCATACATACTTCGAAGTGCTCTCATTTCAACAGCATTAATTCTACTCGCGTGCTCCTTCTGCCATAACTAACATTCACTACCATATGTCAGTGCTGGAACCAACACCCCTATATGACCAGCCAGTCAAGTCCTTTTTGACTCATTTTGGCTGCCCATAAAAGCATGTAAGGCACTATTGACACTATGCACTCTACGTTCAATATCTTTTTTATACTTCCCATCTCATGTAAAAACACTTCCCAGATACACAAACTGTTTTTCTTGTTCAACTTTCATGTGGACTTGCAATATAGCTGATATGATGATGACCTTTTCTCACGCTCACGAGTTAATGTAAAACTGATTATGTAGTTCAAGAAGATACATATCATTATATGTATATCTTAATTAAAACATTTTCCCTACCAAGAATCTGTGTATAATATTTATTGTGTTTAGAAAATATGAAATGAAATTATATGTTTATAAAATATCTATGAATATGAAATATAAAAATCTACGCAAGAAATTTCTGATGCATTAACTGGTATTGAACAACTAGTCTAAAGCCGTGGGATACTGGCTAAGTAGAATAGTATGTATTAAGTGTCAAAGCTAACAGATGGCTGTATATGTACCCTAACTGACATAAGTCAAATACAGAATGACGCAAATGGACCGCGGCACACTCGTTGCAAAGCTTTCTCTCCAAAAAAAGGCAGTAATCCTTAAAAAAATCCCATTAATATACTTTCAATATACTTATTAATTAGGATTTTCAGTGGTGGTTGCAAAAAAACGTGTCGAATTACATTAAGTACATACAACAATGTAACTTTTATCTGGTGAATAAAACTATAAAATTATAAAAAGGTATGTCAAATCAGGTTTCATAAATTATATAAAGAAATCGACGATTAAAAATGTATGTATTAATAATATTTATGTACATTCTTACGTTTTTCCACATTAAGGTTTATGTATTCAAATATAGCCTAAAAGTGTTATTTTTAATTGCTCGCCTTAATTTTCAAGTGCCTTCTCAAGGTGGTTGACAAGAATTCCACTTGAAAGTGTTATCAATAAGGCTTACTATTTCTTTGATATAAATTCGCATTATATTAACATTTTCAGGACCTTTCCGTTTTGAAATGAAGATAAAGTTACATTCTCTGAAAGTCTTTAATGTTTTTAATTAAGTTAATTGATGGAAGCCAGGGTAATTTAAAATTTTTAATGTAGATAAACTCAGCCCAATAGTAATCTCGGCTCAAAGATGCAAAAACCTCTAAAAGGACTGAATAGAAATGTTATCCTTTATAGCTGAGTCAAATTTCAATGAAAGGACTTAAAAGCGTCCTTTCATCACTTTGTTAATAATATTCCGATTGTTCGCTCTCGGAATGAGTCTGATTTAGTTTATTTAAAAATACCTAATAGCAAATTAACGCAGCATGAAACATGTTATCGAATAGCATTTTTCCTATATTATACTGACGTCTATAGTGAATATCAAAGTTATTTTATAAATTCTAAACATGTCCTAAAAGCATGACTTAAAAATATAATAATAATGGTATTAATCCCTTTCGATTGGAATTATTGAATTCAAATCTCGCGCTTCATATAGCTATTTGGAAATTGCTTAACATATAAATACACACGACATGTCGTACATTGACCTGACTCCGAGATAAGGCGCTTAAAGCATTTGTGTTACGGGCATCACACAGAGGCAAGGCAATTATAATACTAAAATACATACTATAATTGCGATTACTTAACATCCAGACACAGAACAAACACAAATATCATCATAAAGATATGCGCTATCAAGCCCGTCAAATTTTTTAGTGATCTAAGCTAACCATTAACTAACAGTAAAAGATTTCAGCAATCATTTTGATTTTAAATTTATCAACTCCGTCGAATATTAGGGTCTTCAGACATTTGAGTGTAACAGTTCCGTCCAAACGTACGAGTATATATTTTTTTTCAATATTATAATACTCCAATTTACCTTGTTCTACTTGAACAAACACAATCTTTACAATTCTGTGTCCATGTTTTCTAAGATGACGATACTAAGAAACCTTAATAAAGCTAACGGTCAGGCACAGTCTGTAATTACGTAAGGTGATTACAGACTTGATCATCTAGTCACGGGGCGTCCTGCATTAGTGATACTATTGCAAAATAGTGCCTTAGGTAAGCCTTCTTACGGTATCGTGTACAGTGTTACCATAATGACGCGAGAGTTAGTGTTTTTATAGTCATAGAAAAATCTCCTAGCCCAATATAATTTAGGTAATTTGTAACTCCATTGTAACTCATACCTGTATATATTTGGTAGAAACTTGAGGTTTCATAGTTTCCGTTTCTGTAAGAATACCGAAATAATATATTGAATGCGTTACTTGC
The DNA here is from genome assembly GCA_020976665.1 of Heortia vitessoides. Classification (NCBI taxonomy): domain Eukaryota; kingdom Metazoa; phylum Arthropoda; class Insecta; order Lepidoptera; family Crambidae; genus Heortia; species Heortia vitessoides. The sequence goes on from JACJUM010003259.1 coordinate 17,168,261, forward strand.
TTGTTCTTTAATGAAATGCATAAAATCCGGTCAGTAATTTGTTAATTTATTTGAGTAATAATATCATTGGAAATTCAAATGATTTTAAGATATAATGTACTATACTGATTGAAAAACTACTGAAGTTGTAGTTTTCTAATGGTGAATGAAGTTTTATAATTGGTTGAATAGTTTTTTAACTAAATCAAAACGATTTTTTTTTCATTTTTAACATTATATTAGATATGTATTTAATAATAAAGACAATTCGCGACATAGTCCGCGACAATATGTTTTAAGTACTAAGTAAGGTAAAAACAGACTCATATCTCCTATAGACGGTGAGATGCACACATACGAACCGCCCATTCGTAAGTGGACACCGTATGCTATATTTATGTTTAAGTCTACCATTACATTGTTTACACACACCATATGCATCGGTTTTTAAAGTTTGCATCATATGTAAAAACCATGTAGATCAGAGGCAATAGCTTTAACGTTTAAAATCTGTGTAATAATATAAATAAAATACACGCGTAACAAGTGCGCCGTCTTCTATGCGATCACTGATATTTTTAAATCAACCACGTTTTAATCAGACTCGTGCACACATTTAAAATAGACAGATCATTTTACACTTTGATTCATTATAAAACCCATCAAAAGGTACTTTTTGATTTTATACACAAATATAAAAACAAAATCTGAGGACCGTTTTCGCTGCCCTTTTTGTGAGCGACGCTGGTCTGGACTGGAGATAGAATTTAAATGAGTTTCAAATCATCACTGGCGCTACTACTAAAAGCCACGAGATCTTATATTTTGAAAGTTAACTCTGAAAGAAATCTGTGAGTCACATAGTTGTGTGTGCAAAAATAATAACCCTTTTGAACAATTAGATTACAACAGAACATTTTTGAAACTTTTAATAACTTTTTGTATATTGGCTTACTGGTTAACTTTGTTAGCTTGATTCAGATTTCGATACTTTTGAAAATTAATTTCTTATTTTAATAACTATATTATTATTATAGGAATATTTAATTATTCTTTTAAATATAATTATTATGTTCTACCTTACCTAAAAAACGATGTCCTATTTTAACAATACATGTTTATTATAAAAAAAATATATAAAGGCTAAACATTGTATATAAACTATCATCCTTCCCAATTTGGACTAAACTGTACACAGTAGACAAAATATTGATTAAAATCGGTTCAGTGGTTTAGAAGTTCATCCGAAACAAACGTCTTGACACAAATTGTATGTTTGACATAAAGACTGTATGTTCGATTATACCTGGCAAAGTCCATATAAATGGGATAAAAGGTTTTTTTTATTAAATCTTACTAATTGTTTCTTAAGCCGATGAGTAGTTTTGTAAGGATTAGTGAACGCTCGAATGATCAAACAAAATATTTATATATAACAATATGTTCAATTTCAAACAATATGTTATGTCTTTGAGGTATAATTTAATATCTGACTAATTTCGCAATATATCAATAAGTTATAATATCACAATATGTTATAGTATATATAAAATGTAATATCAGGTATTTTTTATAAAAACATTCTATCACAATTGTCATGCTACAGGACACGTTGTTGTCAAGAACCATGCCTCAAGCTCGAATTGTCAGACTGCATATTTGATACTGGCATAGACTCGATTTAGTATTTTTTATTCTATTAAAATGTATCTGTTCTCGACTATTCCTTTGAAAACACTATAGCATTATGTGGATAAAACGAGCAGCAAACGAAATGAGCTGCCAAAAATACATTACAAATAACATTTGACAACAAATCGTGAGCCTTGACCAACTTTTTGCTCCTCCACTAGGCGAATAGCCCTGAACAACTCCCAAGTATTATCTATACGCATAGAGACTGCCATTTTGATCTCTTTAATATAGCAATAAAGATGAAATTAGATCGTAGGTTCTAGTGTTACGACATCTCAAATGTATTCCGTGCGCAACAGAGTTGTATGTGATCGGTCGAGTTGAATTATTCCGTGCCTACTAATACAGTAATAATAATCATTCACAATTTTAAAATATATATGTTATTGATCGTTATTATCTACGGTTCGATGTCCTACTTAATAAAAAGACCTTCATAATCTTTATATTTTACGATGGTGTTCTATACTGATGGTGATTCTACTGAGAAATAGATTGTCCCTAATAAACGGTCCGCTTCCCCTATCTAGCGGATATTTGCTGGAGAACATTCAGATATTCGTAACGACCTCGTCGCATCCTAATGATGAAGTGGAGACTATGTACGAGGCCATAACGACTTATGTCCTCGTACATCGACACATCTGTTCAAGACCTACTTCACTGTTGATATTCGGAAGTTTGAAAGTGGAATAGTTTGGATACGGGTAACGGAACTCCAGGGGGTAGAGGCTGGCTGACTTCTGCAGAAAGAGGGACTTTTCCTGATTTTCCTCTTCTTTCCAGAAGCCGCCTCACAGGAAATAGACCTGATTGAATCCCTATGGTACCACAAGAAATGAGATAGACTTTAGCTTGACGAACAGAAAACTAATTTTCAATGATGCCTCCACAGGATTAAATCTGATAGCGATCACGGGATAGTAAGAGGCACGTGTGATAATGATGACTTTTCGAGCTACTCTCATCCATATTCAGATCTCGAACGTTTTCAGCTCGAGCTCTCAAACCGCTTTGATGCTTAGAAAAACCTTGCGTCAGTAAACGAAATCACACTGCGCGATCGAATCTAGATTGAGGAGATCCATAAAAGAACCAAAGTTACCGACATAGTCCGGTGGATTAGTAAGTTGAAGGAGCAGTGGGCAGGGCAAGCAAAACCTATGAACAACGGAGTCATAAGCTTATATTATCGGTCCTAATAGAAATCACTCAGAGAGGCCTATGTCCAGCAGTAAACGTTTTGCGACTCATCTGATAAAGCGGTCCGCCATTTTTTTAAATACCTGGGTGAAGCCATGGACGGTCGCTAATTTCTTAAATAACCTTATCAAGCAACCATACAACCTATTGCGAGCCTTTTAGGAAATTGGAAGTCTTTGTTAAGCAATGTTCGCTGCCATTGTACTGAAAATAAATTAAAGCATGTTTATCGAAAAGATCAAAAGGATTCGAAGAAAATTACAATGAGGAATTTATATTTATGTTATTAGAATTCTTGTTATTTTTATTTAATTATCCTCATAGTCATAATATCAACCTACAGTCATCCACTGGAAATAGGTCAATTCTTGATTTCTGATTTAACAGGTATACTTAAAGACACTTTTAAAAGTATAAGGGGAATTTGAAATATTGAATTCTAGGCCGGCGACGGATTTTGTTCTCGGGAAGGTTTCAACAGGATATAAAATGAAGTCCACGCACTCTTAAATACGGAAGCCTTGTATTATATTATCTTATTAATTTGGTCGGTATTTGACGTAAATGATGATAAACCTTAAGGGATTTCAACATGGAATATTATTCTCTAAACTTTTAACATGGACTTCGAAAGTATACTACGCATTGATAGGAACTTGTGTTGTTGGTAAAATAACTCAATTGAAAACCTTCTCCTGCTGAAGCTACTAAGAAATCTGATTCAAAATGAAAGTTGGGTGCTAAGTTAAAGACTACTAATTAAAATCAGCTGAGTCTAAACTAGAACAGAAAATAAAATCTTTCCTACTCTTGGGATATCGAGGTCGCAGATATGTTATCTCTAAGATAACTTTAATTAAATTAGAACGTGCATCTCCTTATCTAGAAAATATAGCGAGGATCAGCTGAAATCGTGACGTTGAGATCAAAAGCCTTTATATTCGTTTGCTGTATGAATCAAAAATACCATTTGATTAAAACCTAAGTGAATATATAAATCGAGTTTTTTTTTATATGACTATATAAAGCCCATGTTTAGATATTGGAGCATAAATGTGGACTCGGTGAAGTGCCTTCGGACTTTCGCTAGTTCATTATTATCATGTCGTAACCCTCCAAGACGTTTCTAGCAGGACCATATCTGGCATATAAGGCTATAAGCTGCATAGCTTGCATCCAGCTCCATACTGCGGCTCTAGCCAGATTGTCCGACTATTTGTGGGAGTGAGATTTGCTGCGTATGTCTGGCTTCTATTGAGACATGTTTGGCTATCCATCCTAAGTGCTCACTAATCTTCCACTGCCAATTACGCGAGCTGATTTTTAGGTTGCGGCAACTTTGATTCTTTTAAGGATTCTCTTACGCCTTAAACGCATATTGATGCACTCCTCACCAGGAATTTGGCTATTTCCATTTGTCTAATAAGGTCGGTAGTGACAAAAAAAAAACAATATGACGCCACTGATAACACACATTAGTCACAGATGTTCGACATGAAGGTATGATTATTTGCACTTTTGCGTTCACTACCCAGCCGAGATGCATTCCGTTACCCTTTTCGTTTCCCACTGTGGTGGAGCTTGTCTTACTGGACTGTAGCTGGAATTTACCTAATTGTCCCAGGAAAACGTACAATTCAACAACAAAGCGAGGTAACTGAGCTACGGACTAAGTAACGTCTGAAGTACTTTAAGGTTTACCGGATTTTCATAGATTTGTGTTTTGCTTTTCAAAACACTTTCATCATAAAGAGTTTATTTTCAGAAAACGAGTGTTTCGGTTTTCTTGTCGAACTTAAAACTTGCGTTAAAATTTAGTTCAGTTCAGTATGCATAGCCTAAGTTAAATCTTTACACATAGTTTCCACTTCATCATCTTATTGTGTTGAGATAGTTAGAAATGTTTAGATATTATAAGTATGAGATATGAAACCCCGCACGGCTGTCATTAATGTACTTTGTGAGAGAAATTTTGTTTGTCGTGTTTACTTAATAACATATAGAAGGTATGTATCTTTAAAAGGCTTTAAAAGTTATTAATAAACTTGTTAATTCCGTCGCTTCTATGCGGGTACATAATGTTGGGTCAGTTAGGACTAACATTATAAGCCAACATTGCTCATGCCTTGCTTCGCAACAATTCAAGTTTCTCTCGTCTGTAGATGTACGGTCGGTCTCATAGGTACGTTAACAAATTAGAACCTTGTCACAGTTTATTAACAAACTACCGATATATTGATGATTCTTGACGTCACTGTGACAGAACATTACTCTTTATCTGACTGTAGCACAGTAAATAAAAAGCAACTTAGCTTTTTCATTTACTGCGCTATATGTACTGTACTACATTAAGAATTTATGACGTACGAGCACAGTTTGGAAGCGTGATGATACAAATATGAGTTATATAAGGACATCAATCATATAAAGATCGTCATCTTTTATATTTATTTAAAGCTGATTGTAGTGATTTTATCAGCTAAAATGATAATTTAAGAGTAATTGCTGAAAGGGAGACGGTTAAATCGATATTGATTAGTATCAATAAATCAGTTAGAAAAGAAAATGGGTTCAGTAAAAAAAAGTTGCAGTTAACGTTATTTATATGTAAATAACTGTACCTAAGTAGTTGTTAACATTGAATTTACGGGATTATTTTATACACGACTTATATAACAGTATACTTTAAGTTTAGTAACTTTTTAGTGGAATACGTCCACGGTCCATTCTGTGCATTAGGTTGTTTCTCTAACGTGCACAAGTACATGGCGGCCTTGCTTAACCTCACTCCATTATGAATCAGACTTTGTCAACAGAATAACAGTATGATATCTTTATTTGTTGTCTTAAAATGTAAAACTGGAACTATAGGACGATTTGTATAATTTTGTAGCATAAATCCATTTAAAATGGTACCGAATAATTTAGTTAGCAGATTGATAAAGAAAGTATGATTACATATAAACCAAGATACTCGCCATCGTCACCATCATCATCGTTTCAATAATGAAGTGTATCTCGGTCACACGTATGGCCCGACTAATGTCCTTATACATAGTCTCCTCTTCATCACCTGGATGTGACGAGGTCGGTGCGTATACGTGAACGGCTTTCAGCAAATATCTTTCAGATATCCTAAGTATTAGGTATACAACACAGACACACTTTCGATGACAGTTAATGAGATACTAGTGTACGAGAAATCAGACCGTTGATCTCCCTCCCGGTAGTAGAGCAGGTTGCCAGACTTTAAGATTATCTTGTCCTCACCCTCTCTTCGGACTTCAGATAACCCTAGTAATAACAATAAACCCCCATAATAAAATATTTAGTCATTATTTGTTGGGATAATACTAGTTCAAATTAACTATTGGATTTACTGATTAGTAAGTTGAAGTGGCAGTAAGTAAGGTATTTTGGTACACACAACCGATGGAGTCGTGAGGTTTTGGAATGGAGACCACGTACCGGCAAGCGCAGCGTAGGGCGTCTACCCGCAAGATGGAAAGACGACCTGACTAAAACCTCAGGATCGCGCTGCACACAGGATGCATACAACCGGTCCTATTAAGATTACTTGCAGAGGCCTATGTCCAGCAGTGAACGGCTTATGGGTGATATGATGAGATTAATTAATTCTTATAGATTTATGCGTAATCTTGTAGTTTTATATTAACATGTGGAGCACTTGGAATTAATATTAGTGAAATTATGTACTTAACTTATTGTGGCTTTGAGCCGAATGAACATTAAAATCAAGGGACACCTCTGTATGACAAATAAAAATTACGCTTTTATTTATAATCTTGCATTGATTAATCCCTTTGTTTAATAAATTAAGCAGGGAAAAAATGGGATGATTCTGTGTTCTTTTTTCACACAATGTTTTCTTTAAGAAATATTACACCAAATTATATATCCAAATATTGTAATCAGTATTGAGAACAAAATTTAGCTCTCGCAGGCGTTATTTAACTTAGAAATGCTACTGACAAGTGTGTTTCACTGGCAAGCGTTCACTGTGCATTCAGCCAGTACTAATTTTAATTCGTGTCGTTTCAACTTAGCAGCGACGGTGGTCTATTGACGCCAACACTGAGACTAGCACTTGACATTGGGTCTCGGCACAACGAGAAAGTGCGTTCTGAATTAACATATTTTCATTTAAATGCTGATCGACAGTCGTTTCGCGTTAAATCCTTTAAAAATGTTCTATAGCCCAAGATTACCTTTTCGCGCTTCTCTGTTATCACTTACAGTATATTAATGAGCAATCATCGATCGAAAAATCTTATAATTCTTCGGTGTTTCTCCAAACTTCACATGCAAGCGAGTTCATTGTTTAATTATTTAAAGCATACAAGCATATTTGTGACACTTGAAACATTACGATTCGATAGCTTTTTTTCTCGATTCAATCACCGAACTTTACGAGTTGCTTTTTTCATCGCGTGTACGATTATGTTTTAGATTTTACTTGTTTTACAAACCATACCTATGCGAACAAAGCAATATTAAAATAATTCCATAATTATGACATCTTCATTTCTTTTAAAGTAGACATCCAGCATTTTTCAAGCATGCAATAACGCTCTTAGTATTAGTGTTCTAAATACTTATAAGAAATAAAACAAAAAAGATAGCGCACGAGCAAACAATAGAATAGACGCAGTGAAATACTTTAAATGTCTTTAAAAATTATAAATAATATTGTTTTATAAATAATATTTAAAATGCGTAACTAAATTAATTACGAAATAGAACGATCGTTTCGTTGTTGTATTTTAAATTATAACGAACTTAAACTATCCGCACTTTTTCTCACGTAAGACGCAATAAATTATCTCATGAAGTAGTTTTGGCAAGGACGGCTCGTAATAGCGTGATGTCACTGTTCCAACATATGTACAAAAGTATGAATGAATCCGCTACTCTATCAGATTTTTTTAATATCAAACTTGTTTTACTACAGCGTTTGCCTATTGTTACCTACTATTCATACAAATGATTAACTAGAATCTAGCTGGCGTCAGAAAATAACGTTATGGTTCGCCCGGTATTGTTACGGATGTGCTTACGTAAAATCCATAACTAAAACTAAAGTCATTTCATTTAAAATTTCCAAGACATTAAAAAAACTGAGCGACTAGAATCCTTAAAACGATATATTAACATAACGGTCTTACTAAACAATTATTGGTCCTGTAAAAATTCCTATATTTGTAATTTTTTATATATGTATTATACTGTCTTTGATACGGTGTCCGTTGGTTATAGACTACTATCTCAAAGCAAAAAAGTATTGACTAAAATCATATATTAAAATATTTCACCATTTTAACAAACTCACGCTTAGAGTTCAAAATTCCACAGAATCGTGGATTATTATAATGTCCACGAGAGTGTAGATCGACGAAAGTTAGTTTTACCTCTATAAAAACCCCCTTGGCAACAGCGACGTCTCAAAGAACGAGTAAACCAGAACATTCATAATATAATTTGGCAGTTACAAATAGAGCTCAAAATGCTTTGATTGAGTACCAACATTATCTTTGCATAGAATATTGCAGAACCAGTCCAAGCAAGTCTCCTGAAATGCGGTAAACTCGTCTAAAACGAACCGGCACAAGAACTGTATAAAAGAGTTTCGGGGCTCCAGGGCCTATGGTCGATTTATGAGTACATGTGAGAGTGGAGCGGACAGTAAAAGCCAAGTCGCCTCAAGCGATCCGGCGAGCAGTTTGAGCGACAAAAACTAATTGATATTGATCCAAGGTATGTCAACCACATTGTCCAATATTATGGCGTAATGAAGTAGACAAACTGAGAATGGAATTATGAACATTTTGGTTAATAATCGCCTGTAACGCTCGCTAGTGCAAGACACAAGCAGCATTTCAAACCAAATTTCTATTTCATGAGTTACTTATGTCCTTGCAAAAGTAGATACTCCGAATAATCTAAATAGTTTATTGATCGTATTCATAGATGAACCTTGAAGGTACGACGCTCCTTCATTTTAAACGCAAAGCGTACGCTGGCCTGTATATGAGATATTCTGATTATTTTTCCATAATTCCAAGGTGTCGATGGTAATTTAGTCAAGTCGAGCTAACAATTTCTTACGCAATCGGCGTAAACTCCTGAATTATATTTATTACAAAATGTAAAGAAGGATTATACAGATTTGTGGGGAACAATTGGTTATGATATGTGGATATCATAACCAATTCAGAACCCAACGATGATCCTATAAAGTTTTATATTTAAAATTAACAAAATTTAGTCGTTCATCATTGCGGATAGCACTACTGAAATTTTATTCGGCATAGCGCTAATGTCTAGAGAAGTTTATAGATATGTAGTTTAAACTTGATTCTCTCCATTGTACTAATATGCAGTCTTTGGTTTTAGTTCAAGGACCATAACTACGCCGCAGAGCCGCTTTACGTGCCTTTATTCTCTATTGCCATCTATTAAGAATTTATTCTGCTCTAAAACTCTCCATACTAAAATAATAATAATTATAATAATTATCTAAATAGCATGTATCAGCGATTTCTCTTGTACACAAAATATTCTAAACGGAATCTATGTATATTCTTAAACAGTATTCGATTTGAAAACTTGATTTACTATAAAATACAATTATTATAGAATTATTCAATCGTGTAATGAAATTGCCTCATTATATTAGTGACCATAGAACAAACGCATTTAAAGTTTTACAATCTAACAATTTATAAATAAAAATGAATCTGCAAATAATTGGATTATTTATTTTGTTGCTTTATTTATAATTATCAGGGCCATGTTTGTGCGCGGTGGACGGAATCAGGAAAACTGTATCGAAAAATCGTATTACCTGTTATTTATTAGCAGGTAACAGGAGTAAAATTGTATACTATATACCCGGACGAAGTCGAGTAGGGCCGTTATTTTTAAATAATGCTCTGGAGAAAACAACGTTTAGTATGTCAAGGTAAAGTCGGTGTTGGCAAGCCAGATGTTCCTAGGAGTTTCTCAGGCATATAAATTCAACATTAACATGAGAAAGTTACCAATAAAGACGAATATTTATAAGCAAGCAAAACTGGTGTCGATGTTGAACAGGATCAAGTAGTAGATATGCAACAGAATTTACACGTAGATATTCTCCTCTGTTCGTCTGTATTGGTAATGTAAAATTTATTTTCTTTTACAAAATAAAACCGCCTTCAACATACCTTCACATTCAGCTCTATAAAAAAGAACACACAAAAAAGGTTTTAGGAAAAAATACACAAAAAGAACGTAAATCAATAATATAAATATTGAAATATTATTTATATATACACTAAAAAGTAAACAATATTTTTTTATGACATATTGATCGCAGCATGGACGGTGATACTGCTGCCCATCCCCGCTCTGTGCTTTTGATAATCAGCATTTCTAAAGCGAGTTCGAGTAAGCGAGAATTGAAGTCTTCCTCAAATCCGATCGAAAACTTATTATATTCGCAGTAATTTATACTTATAATTTATAGAGACTGTATATATATATATATATATATATATATATATATATATATATATACAGTCATCCCTAAATGTTTCGTTACGCAGGTGAATGATTGAATCGAAAAAACATTATTCTCACAGGCATGTTTTGATTTGAAGCGAACGTTGGATAAACGAAAGAGAAATTGTAGTTTTTATTGGATTGTTTTTTGGAAGAACTTAATAGATGTTGTCGCTGACGTCAGTCCCTGCGTCACTAGGGGAAAGAGGCTAGGCTGCTCATTACTGAGATGCACTATGCCTGCGCACTTGCTCCAAACGCGCTCGCGTGGTATGAAGAGCAGCACACTTCTCGGATTGGCTTGATAAGAGACCGATTGTCAAACGTTACTAAAGAGCAGCA
>JACJUM010003259.1:17189042-17228677 GCA_020976665.1 Heortia vitessoides
AGAAATTGCAAAGCCCTACTCTACTCTACGCAATAAGAAGATTGCAAGCAATTGATTCAAATATAAAAAATGTCTCTGGAAAGAAATCAGTTTGGAACTAACCTGCCTAAATTGATATGATATCTTGTTGAAGCGTGTGTGTAAATTTATGTCGAAACGTATTAAATGAGAGCCGTTATAAGCAAAACCGGATGGGACGCGGAGTGTGCTTTGATTTGCATGGCGTCCAACGAGTTTTTTACTAGATTCTATCAGAATCGATCCGAAGGCCGGCCAGCACTGGATTATAAAGGAATTCCACGAAGCCACTTTGCGTCGAATGAATAAGAGAATTTGACTACACACAGCTCAGAAAGAAATTATTTAAACAGACAATATTAATTTAAATATTTCACCACTTCACCTGAGATGCAAAGTTTTTGTCTAAGTTAAATGAAAAGAGCACTCCAGACTTCTATTAAGTTCATAAACTCTAGAGCTGAAGTACATACTTGGCGAAATTATATTGATTTATGGTTTGGTTAAAAAACTAAGTCTAATACGGTACGGTAAGTGGTTTCAGTTGCCTTTTGTAATAAAATTTTTACATGTGTAAGGTTACATCGCTTGTACCGAATACACTCATAAATGTTCTAGTACATATTTAATGCCTAAATTGCAGTTTTTATCACTGTCACCCGTTTTACATAAGATACCAGAATCGGTAGTTAACATTATTATTACATCTATTACTTTAGTGCATTCAAACGATTTTTTTTTCTATGTTATTTTATCCTTTTTCTGAAATAACTGCTTCTAATTATATTTGTGGCTGTCACTTTAGTAAAAAACATCCGTTTCAACCAACATACCGACTGTTCGGTCTAAAACTAAAATGATATGAATCCTTGTACGATAAGATAAGAAGAACATTAACTGCAGGCATCGCGCAATAAGTTTTATTCTAGGTAGGTTTAGTATTTTTGATAATATGAAGTCAGCAAACAAGCTCACGCTCCTCTTAATAATAAACGTGACCACATCCTATAGACACTAGTGTTATCACATACATGTCACATGGGTTTCGCTCACCTTCTGTTACATTTACCGCCTAAATCTACCGCCACTCTCACCTTTCAAACCGAAACAATGCATTGTTAACACTGCTTTTTGGCGGTAGAAATAGGTGAGAGTGTGGTACCAATGCAGACGACTTTTAGGTAAAAATAGTCAAATCATTTCCTAATTAAAAATGTCTAGGCTAGCAAGAACACAGCGGAATCTCGTGCAAGTATTAGACCATCATTCTTATTATATATATTCTAGTTGGTCAATTTGTATGGCCGTGTGTGTCTCGCAGCAGCTAGCATCGGCCTTCTGACATCATCCGCATTACGTCAGCGACGCACATGTGCTATTCACGCACTGTGTAATTAAACGCAGGGTTAAACACTAGCGTTTGAGTTATTGCCACCACACCGAGATAGGGCTGCTGTTTCTTTGAGACCGTTGTATGTCTAGTGCGCTTATATATATATATATATATAAACTAGCTGTCACCCGCGACTTTGACCGCGAAGATTTTATATGCACATATAGATGCACAGTGGAGCCTTAATCAGACTTATCTACTGCAGTATGCTCCTATAGTCATATTTTGGACAATTCACACTATATCTATATAAATTGTAGCCTATTTGTTTTTCTGATATATAAGCTATATTATTGCAAAGTTTGATTAAAATATATTCAGTAGTTTTTGTGTGAAAGAGACACAAACATCCAAACATTCACAAGCTGTGTAAGCCTTATAATATTAGTAGGAAAACACTTTTGTTATGAATATCAGCAACAGAGCAATCACAAATATGATTCTCATATATATATATGTGATTTCTTTATTAACACCTAGGCACAAAACTAACGGGCATGGACGGTGAAGCGAAGTTTTAACCGCGACACTGTGTTCGAATCCAATTACATACATAGTTATATATATAAACTAGCTGTCACCCGCGACTTTGACCGCGAAGATTTTATATGCACATATAGATGCACAGTGGAGCCCTAATCAGACTTATCTACTGCAGTATGCTCCTATAGTCATATTTTGGACAATTCACACTATATCTATATAAATTGTAGCCTATTTGTTTTTCTGATATATAAGCTATATTATTGCAAAGTTTGATTAAAATATATTCAGTAGTTTTTGTGTGAAAGAGACACAAACATCCAAACATTCACAAGCTGTGTAAGCCTTATAATATTAGTAGGAAAACACTTTTGTTATGAATATCAGCAACAGAGCAATCACAAATATGATTCTCATATATATATATGTGATTTCTTTATTAACACCTAGGCACAAAACTAGCATAAATATCCATCACGAAACCCACGACTTTTGGCGTATAAGATAAGAGTTCTATCGAATGCGCTATTGGGTCCATCAATTCAATATTAATCCTAACGGACATGGCCAGCCATACAGGGCCAGTAAACCTTAATAAAAACCTATGAAATTTGTTTATATGCTTTGCTAAACCAACGCTTCACCAACATTGTTATTATAAATGAAGGGAATCGCTATATTCTTACCTACGAAATTATGCTGAATTTGTGGGAATTTGTTTGTTTAAAAGTAACGAGTATCAGCGTTGAATGTAGATTTTTTAAGCATAGATTTGTCATCATCTAGGTAACCTCCGCTGCTGGACTTTTCCAAGAAAGAGTAGCCCGTTTTTACCTATACCGCGAACTGTCGGTTCCGATAGGTCTTTTGTCCGACACCTCAGCTTACATAGCGTAATCGCTTTTATCAGTTAAAAAGTTGCTTCAAGTGGAGTACTGCCCATTATAAAATAAATAGAGTAAAGTAGTACCTCCCCCTGTACCAGGTGTCGTAAGAGGTAACTCAGGAACTGGAACCGACAGATGGCGGTATATCCATCCGAAAGAATTTTGCACAAGTGCATCAGCGCAGGGATGCACTCTCGAGTCCTGCGGTAACTCTTGTTTTTCCAGGATCAAGAGTATAGTAATATGTAAATGTTCAATAAAATCTGTTCACCAGAATATATCGGTCTAATGGACAAAGTGACTATGACTAAGTAGGTATATTTATAGTGATACTTTATATGAATATGTATAAATGACCAACTCGATTGATTTTTCCGATTAATCTAAGCCTTTTTTCTAATAACTGCTACAAGTATAGTCTTGTTTATTGACGACAGCCCTACTTATAGTTACTACTCGTTGAAGGTCTAATGCGACGCTCGGAATTTTACGTTTCCTTTATTAGATATTGCTATACAATCGCGTATGCTCTATTAATATAGCGGTAATGTTGAAATTAGAACGATCCTTGTCCGTTGCTTCTGGTGCTGACCTCTGATATTGGAATATCGCTGCTATTGTGCTCTAAGCGTTGTGTAGGAAGCTGATTAACTATGTATGTAATTGGATTCGAACACAGTGTCGCGGTTAAAACTTCGCTTCACCGTCCATGCCCGCTAGTCACTCCGCTAGCATGCTACACATAGGTACACACCTTGATACTTATGTGTACGAACCGGGTCATGGCAAAGGGACGAGGCCTAAAGACAAAGACATATGGATCGATGACCTAAATGTACCGCTTAGCTATCCGTGCTCTCTTTTATCAGGCATTTATTTTTATCATAAAACGTACCTGCTAACCTAGGTGTATTAAAATTAAAATATATAATAAAAATACTATTAATCTTTTTATCTCATTTCGCTTTTATTTTCATATTCTTTTTACGGACCGGTCTTTGAATATAAAATGTGTTATAATATTAAGGTTATGGAAATACAAGTAATTAAATGTACGCATATAGCGTAAAATTTGATAACGAACAAACTGGCAGTAGGTACCTAGTTTTTAAAACTAACAATCTTATAATACACATCGTACGAATAAGTTCATAACTGTTTTGGCAGTATTTCAACGTTTTCTAATGGCGAGAACGCCAGTCCCGGCACGACCCGGTGAAGACAGACCGTTACGTGATTATAATACTAAATATGCAAATCCCCACTGGAAATCGATACTGTTTTCTGGATCGGAACGTGTGTTTAGTAATACATTGACTTTTTTATAATATCGCATAAAGTCCTGTAGTCCGTCACGCCATCATGCATGTAAAGAAATCAACATTCATTATGGGATATTAAATATATCGATCTATATATTACCTAGTAGGTATATATGCCTATATGCTATAACCAAACAATAGTTGTATAATTAAATGTTCTCATAAATCAACTTTTATTCCGATGGAATTCTATTGTTTCGAGGTCAATAACTTAGTGGGGATAATACAAATTTAAAACATGTGACATTCTCTCGAATTTTATACAATCACAGATGAAAGAACACTGTTTAAAACGACGTGAACTTGCTTCGAGTAAGGTGAAATTCCTCTTCATCCACACCTTAAAAAATTAGTACCATATTTCTGCGGAGTTACAAAACGTTAATAAGTTAAATGCCTAGACACTCTTCATGATTTTCCACTCGGTTCACTCTAGTGAAAACCAAACGTAAGATTTTATCGCATACCGACAGTAACCTAAATGAAACTTCAAACTTACGTAATATGTAATGGTAACTCTACCTAGAGTGTAGTTAGTACCTGCTAAGAATATAGACTGGATTTGTAGCGTCAATCAGACTAAAGAGACCCAAACATAACGTCTCCATGAATTAACCTTGGTCTTATTATATAAACCATGTTTCGTTCTGTTTACCTAATGCATTAATAAATTTAACTGAACTTGGAAAATTTTACTGGGACCTCTATAATGACGTTCGATATAAAAGACATGGTTAACCTTCATTTTGAAATATAGCCCGGTAATAAAACATGATTGATTGCCTCGGGCCCGATCAAGGGAGCATTCTGGCAATGCATTTAAATTATTAAAACTAATCGAATCTAATGCACACCTCCGACATCATACTATAAAACACACTTAATGAATTTTAACAGTAAACGAACCAACTATTTATTAAACATTATAACAAAGTATTTGCAATTTGGATTTACTCAAATTATGATCGTTGCCGATCGATGACCAAACAGGTTTAGATTTTTTTTTCTTTCCGAATTAGCTACAACTATTTCTGAAGTACTTTGTGATGGATTCACTTCCACAATTACCTTTAATTATTTATTTTCTACTTTGGTCCCCAGCCGCCTGCCTACGGGGTTGGTTCTTAAGGCCGAAATTACCAGATCGAATTCGTTGAAAGAAAAACCAATAATGTATCTTGCATTCTTTTGCGACACCAACGCTGTAGGTACACATCATTAATTCTTCGAGTTGTTCCTGCAGCACTGGTGCCACAGTAGAACTCGTGCTCGTAAATATACCGACATTTCATGTTTTCCATTGTGAACAAAAATAGATGATTGACTGTTTTTAAAACTCAAATGTACCAGCTAAATGAATTTATAAATTTGAATTTGTTATTCCCAACCTAAGTGGAAATATTTCAGATCAAATTGATCGGTACGACAGAACAAATAACGAATATTTATGTACGTGCCAGTGTTTATTAAGTATCTTTTAAAAAGCTGTTATGAATAGAAGTAAAGAGAAAATATCTAAAAAGGTTCTTTCATCACTGAATCAGCTTTTTGACTTTAAATAAACCATATTAATGTGTTGTGTTGATTTAAAAATTTTAGGACCACGTCGACAAACACTCATACAGTCTGCGAAATAGTTATTGTTACCGCAATCTATAGACACTCGTACCTAATATCACAAGGACATTAGTGAAGCAGGTATTCCTTTTATTATATAAGTTGTATGCAATGGAAAATTCCAAGCAATTACGTTTTTATTAAGGGCAATACTAATAACTAACATTAATAGAAGCTTAAAAAAGGTTGTCTAATATAAGTTATATTTTTTATATCAAATTAATGAAAACTTAATGTCCAACTAATTGCAAACAAAACCGAATCCAGATAGAGAAGTACTCAAAAAAGATAATTTCAAACAAAGGAACATGTGTGAACAACAAAATATAAACTTAATATTATTATGTTGGTAGTTTAATGAAATCAATGTCGTCTCTAAACCAATATTTACTTTCAGTTGCGCCTATTTTCAGATTTTTTAAAACCTTGAAATGTCTGGCTTTTTCAGTCTGATGTAAAAACATTGTTCAGTAATAATAGAAGGTATAAAACCTATTACCGTAAATAAAACTTTACGAGTTGAACATTCTCTTTAGAACCATAGACTTATTGTCTTAAGTAACCGTTTCAGTTAAGCCTGAATGTCCGTTATCACTATGGAAACCATTTGGTGTTTATATCGATCCCACGTCTCCTGCTTTGCTCGTCACGTTTACGAAGTGAAGGAATGGTGTCGTGGGACCCGACGTCGCGACCAAACTTCGAACAGCGTATTCCGAGATCGGTGCACAATGGAAACGAAAAGCATCAATACAAAAGCAAGACAAACAAACTTTTTGATACCATATAATATATATATATATATTTAATCGTCACATCAAGCACGCCCATATCAATGAAAATAAGTATATCTCCTGTCTGCACACATTAGGTACCTACTTCTACACACACAACTATTTACAGTAAGACTATTCTTAAACTATGTTGAGACGAAAACGTGGTAAGTGTTATAAATTATTATTTATTATCAATACTAAGATATTAAAAAATACATAAGCCATAATCTTTAAAAATTCCTTTTAGCACAAAGTAGTAGATTTCATTCATTAATCACGTGATAAATTACGAGACTGCGATAGTAAAGTAATTTTCTGCTTAAAATAAATACTCGCACTACGCCCTTACGTTGGAGGTAGACTGCGCAGCCGCCTTCCAACCGCAATGCAGTGATGTTTTTGGTGACTGACATATTAAAATAAAAGTTATAAAAACTAAGTACTGCAACGCGTGACCGGTTGTCAGTTGGCTTAATATATGCTGTATTCATAAATAGGATAAAATACATGAGGCTCGAACATAGGGAACTAATCGGTTTCAAATTTGCGTCCTGATTTTGGAAGCGACGATCAATAAGAGGACAAACAAAACGGCCACTTTTTAAAAGTGCGCTTGTGAGTGAATACCCGCCGGCATAGCTTTTGTAATATATACATACTTAAGAACGCTGCAAGCAGGCAGGATCGGCAAGCAGGCAGGATCGCTACTAAAATAAGCGTACTATGCAATATCCTCGAATTAACCAGAGAATACTCACAAAAATAAGTTTAAATTATGTGTTGCACATACAGATTGAAGAAACATTTTGATATCGTACAGGTTCTTTCTATATTCAATAAAAACAATTTTTGACAACAAAATTAAAATAAGTAATCGCCAAATTTAATTAGAATTAATAGTAGAACTTTCATAGGTATTCCTTTTTTTCATATACGCATATACGCATAATTTATGATCTAATGAGCGAGGAATGGCATTAATATCCTTATTTTCAAAAATAACAGAAACGATTTTATAACTAAGTACTTTTTTTCCTCTACATTCTAGAAATAGATATAAAGTAGATGAATAAAAAGATTTAATGGGGATTTTGGGGAGCACTTCGTGTTATGAGATGTTATGAGCTCCACTACCAGACCAAAATTTGTATTTAAATTAAATTATATTTTACATTAATATAAATATTATTTTATTTGTAGTTACCGCTGAATAAAAATGAGACATTAATAATGAACCCGCTGAAATACACGCCATTTATTAAGTTACAAGAAGCCCTTAAAGCCCAAAAAAGCTCATACAAATTTGCTAACTTTCCTTTGTACAATTGTGGTAACTTCGACTTAACCAACGAATTATTAAACAGGTAAATAGGCACTTAATTTACATTGTGTATATATACAAATGTATGTAACAGACTGTGAATTTAACTAGTATAATAATATAATAAAACATTTTATTTTCTTATTAAGTATGTATGCGTTTACCCGATTTATTCCAACATTTGTTACTTGCTGATAGTGTTGGAGTAGGTACCTACCTACTTATAAGTAATCAAATGTAGTACCTGTTACCAGTTATTAGGAACTTGGAATGGCGAACGTGCTCTGAGTAGGTGCCGACTTGTAGTCCATTCATGTTAATTACTGACAATCTAACTACTTTTTACGTCAAGGCAACTTGTGTTTCGTAACGCGACTAATCAGTTGAATAAAACCTTGGATGGGAAATAAATAGTCAACCGTTATTGCATAGGTGGGTAATAATATATTATGCAAAATAAAATGTTATCATAGTGTTTCTATATCTATACTGTATGAGTAGGGAGTGTTGCCTAATGCGTCATTCGTATTAATATTAATAAATATTCAGTTTCGTAGAAAAAAAGCTCTAATTTAAACAAGTAGCGCCATCTTGTATGATTACATTAACTCAACTCTTACTTTGTAGTTACATTGTTAGTTTGTAACTTGCTTCTAAATCTGGTAAATATTTGTTAGTACGAAGCAAATAAAATAGATGTCGTTACATCCAACTCTTATAGAATATGGCATGTTAATAATACGAAGTGAATATAATAGATGGTGTTTAAACTAATAATCGTGATGTGTAGATTATTATTTCTGACAAAAGTGAATTTTATATTTTACATGTGTTATATATAGGTATACATCATTGACATAATTTAGACCAAAAAAGCGCACATAAAGCCAGGTGTCCGTTTCTTATTATCTGTCAATTCGTTGCGATCTGTAATATCCTACATTCTTACAATACGACAGCAATTACAAAAAGGGATTTTATTTTTTAGGGCTAAATGCCCCAAAAATTATATAGCCTTTGAGCCAATTCACTCTTCTCTTTGCTAAATTTGATCTTAAACCATTCTTTAAATTTCGTCAGTCTGGCTTGATTAAGTAACAAGCAACTGTTGAAACTTTAGTACCTACCTATGTATTTATAATATTATTATCTGTCGCCCTCGACATCGTCCGCGTGACTGTTCTCATAGCTAATGGGACTAACTTACACAAAAATATATTTTTCAATTCGGACCTTCCTTTCCTTTCGGACGGTTCCTTAGTTTAGGTATAGCGTTTAACAAACAAACAATATCCTCAGCTTTATAATATTAGGTGTGCTGCAAGAGATCAATCAGTCCTCTTTTGCGAACAACTTACTGACCCACAAAAGCCACGGGACCCCTGGTCGAGTCGCTAAGATCGCCTCCAATGACCTCTAAATAGTTTATCATTATGTTTGATAAAAAAGTAATATAGATTTTTACTGATAAGCACTCACAAATTCGTCATTATGGCCCTGGAAATGTAAAAAAACTAATTTATTTAAAATGTGAGAAACATCAAGATAGGACACCACCACGCAAGCAGAATCGCTAGTAAGTTACCTAAAACATGATAATCTCGTTCAAGAAGAGAATGAGTTATATTATCATTATTTATTACTAGGTATGTCATGGCCCTAATTAAGTCTGTCAAAATAATCACATTCAGTAGAAATGTGTGTTAGATGACTTTTTCCGATTATAAGAATGAAATAAATATTTATATATTCAACATTGCCTTTTACTTGAACAATATATCTAGTATCGCTAGTGCTTAGTTAATCTACCTGTTTGCACTCAATTACAAGAAGACGCGCACGGCATGGGTCATGAAGCCAAAAAGATTTTATTTTTGTTTCTTCAGGGCATTATTAAAAAGGCAAAGTGGTAATAATACTTGTAATATGTCAGCAGCGACTGAGGTGACTATAGACCGACACGTGGGCGGGAGTAAAATCGGAAAACAGTTCCGCAACTGCCACTACATCTGGGCATAAAACCCGCCCTAAGCATAATTTACATTCAGTCCTGTTGGGACGGAAAGTGAGCAGGGAAGTGGGAAGCGCGAGAAGCACCAGTGAATAATACAAAAATATCCCGAGGCAATGCGAGCAAGAATTGTGTACAAAACTAAGTCTTCTTTTAGAAAATCCTTGTCCAGATAATCTACTATCAAAAGCAGGCTCACATTATTCATTGTCACCGTCACCTCAATCACAATATTCGGATTAATCATAATATTAATTTCACTTAGACTACCTTTACAAACTAACTCCAAAACAAAAAGTATGTATTACAATTTTTAAAATAAGTGTTAATGATTTCATTGTTTGTCTTTTCATTATCTTTAGTTAGAAAAAGATATGATTTTCTCTTCATCAAAAATAATATTTTTTTATATCTATTTCCGTTTTTAGTTTCTAATATTGATAAATAAAAATTAGATTTAAACTTGAGCAGTTTTATTATAATAGGAGCTTACACAGCAATTATTTTATTATTACAATTTCAATTATTAATATTCAGTCACAGTTCTTAACAAACTTCTCGCAGTAAGCCATCTACTATGTATAATTTTTTTAAAACTTTATTTACATGAAAGTTTCAAGATATCAAAATATTTTATGAATATTTAGAAAAGTGTGCACAAAAATAATTATGTTAATTATTTTATTTAGTCTGTAAACCCATCAGTAAAGGCATTAAGCAAAATTTGTTCAAACCATCTTAAACCTTCACTATTATGTCTTTTGTCCACTTCCATTGTGTCATTAGTTTTCAATTTGAATATCCATAGCAAAATATTCATTATAAATGCCACAAAGGGGTTAGAGTACGGCAATAACTCTTGTCTTGATGTAGTGCGTTGCAACACATCCAAAACCATGGTATAAAGTATTGACTGCCTAGTGGCAGGTTTACATATGCAAAGGTGATCGAGAGGCAGTTGGTAAAAAACACCTCTACCTAAATCTGCAGAAATTGATTCCACAAAATGTACAGGAACTTTAAATGCTGTGACTAGAGTAGGCAAAGTTTCTCCAAAACTGATTGTTTCCCAACCAAACAACTCTGCAAATGATACGAATGATTTATTAAGTTTTAGTAATGTCGGTGAGTTCTCTTGAAGTTGTCTTACATCTGTGGATGGCCATAACACTGCAGCTGCTGCTCGAGGCATTGTGGCGAGAGAACTTCCTTTGTGTGGAGTGCTGTAAAATACGATAGCTTTAGTATTAAGAGATATGTTTTTTTGCAAAGTTTCAGGACTCACTGATGAATCAACAAGTAACTGTTTTACTATAAGGCCACCCATGGAATGAGCCAGCCAAACAATTGGAGTACTTTTATTCCCAACACCAGCGTCTATAAGTATTGGTGCTAGGTCTGATGCTCGCGTGGCTATGTCAGCAGTCTGCAGAGGACAGCGTTCTAGCCATTCAGATAGTGAACTCCAATAGTTTATACCCAATATTCTTAAATTGTTACAATCTTTAGGTAGCCAATCTTTAGGCCAACAATAGGTATAACTACATTTGTCTTCACTTTCGTTAGTCAAGGCCATTACTTTATTTTTAGCAGTATAAGTACTAATTAGTTCTCTTTTCTCTTGGATAGGAAGATCATGAAGCACCACTTCAAAATCAGCTAATGCAATTTCATTTTCCATTTCTATTATGTCTTCAACAACTTCCTTGAACTCAGGATCAACATATTGAGTACTGACACTTTTTTCTGAGCAATCTTCACTTTCTCCATCAGATACAGTGACATCTATTATACCAATTGGGTCAGCACAATTTCGGTCTCGCTGACGCCAAGTGACAAATACACCACCTCTTAAACCATGCACCAAAAGTAGATCACATGATGGTGGTGTTGTAGTTCTGTAAATTGGATGCAAAAGATATAAACCAGGCCTATAGCAATATTCTCCAGACAGATTGGCCAGGCATACTGCTGCTGAGCTAGATACACGTACATCACTTGACTTCAAAAGTCTGCTTAGCTCACCTATGAGGCCGTTTTGAAAGAAATCTGTTAATAACTCAGTATGTACACTTAAAACTGTGAGTATTTTAAGTACTGCTAAATCAATATCAGTATCATTTTCATTTCTTAAAATTAGTTCAGCCAATTTGGGTAATAAACCTATTTTAACTAAGGTTATTACAGATATATCATCTTGTAGATTATTGTTGTTGAATAGGGTTAAATGATGATGTAAAACATCAAGGCACAATATACAGAGATCATGTTCATTAATACTGTCTGGTTTAGTAGGAACACTATCCGCTTCCATGGCTTGTTCTTGAACATTGGTGAAATATTTTGTAAGAAAATGCTTGACACAAGAATGCGGATTAATAGCTTGAACAGCTGCTATCATATCTTTTAACTGAAATGATATTAAATCTGAAGTCAAAGCAGCTCGGCGGACATGAATCGGAGGAGGTAGAAAGTAACGTAAATCAGCTCCTCGGGTTCTTGCTAATAAAACTGCTGTGTTTTTATCGAGCGCTTGCGCAAGTTTTAAACAATCCCAGTGCTTATTACTTTTGAACAAAGCTAGTTGTTCTAATGCTATGTTTCGTTGTTCTCGATTTCCATGTCTACATAACCAAAGCAAGCGCCAGGCAACAGAATGCTTTAAACTTTTCCAAATTCGACCAAACCCTATTGATTGCCTAGTCTCGCGGTCGTGCTCTATCTTCATAGTCAACCCATAGGATGGATCATCAATGTAAATATACTCAGGATTGTATTTTTTCTCCCTATCGAGTACATTTGTGTTTACAATATTCGAAACAGATTTAAAAGTTTGGCGAATATGATAGCCAACAAATAAGCCACTGCCACCCCATAATGAAGCTATTCTAAGTATCTTTAGAATAGGTTGTAGTCTATCTTGTAGATTCATTATCTAAAAAACGGGTCGACTAGAAAAATCTATTCTCTACATTTTGTTGATATAGCATGACAGTGACACTGACAGTTTTTTTTTTTAGGATATTACTTGGAGAGTACTATGTCCATCAATGAACGTCTTACGGCTGATATGATGATCATTTTATATTATAGGTGTTAAACGCGTAAACTTATGGTATTCCCGTGGTAAATGATTTTTTTTATTCTTACAGACCAGCTTTTGCAGTATTACTCACAATATAATATTCTTACTACAATCAAGTTATGGAAATCTTTCTAAGAGCTCTATGTGCGTGCAGAAGCAAATATAGCTTTTACTGGCAGTATTTAAAAATAAGTTTAGTTTTAGGATTTGACTAGATAATCTCTTAGGTAATGCGGGAAAATCAATTCTAAAACAAGTTCAAACAAAAATTAATTTTTATTAGAATGCAAGTGTTATAGACCCTTGCATTCTAATAAAAAAATTCTATTGAAATTAATACATACTCAATTATCATTTAAAACAAACAGGGAACTGGGAAAAAGATTGCTTCGTCGAGCAGACAACTTACTTTTGTCGATACTACTAAGCAACTATGGCAAGAAAAGCTATAGTTGTTTCGGGGTCATAACAAGCATGTCGATTCTCTTTAAAAAAAATCGTTCTCCAAATGGATTCGAATCGAGCATGCTAGAATCGATTCTTGTTTAAATCGAGCATTACACGATCGATTTTCGATTAATCGCGGCAATTTCAAACACGCCTAATATAGATACAGGACATTATTGACGACCATTTATCGCAAATACAAATAATTCGATAGAAGTTATTAAATTAATAAACAACATCACGCATAAATTCCTCCGAAAGAATGGGTAAAGGTGGGGATCGAACCCACGATTTTTCACTCAGCAGATGTAGTACTAGCGTCCACTAAACTTATGTGGCAGTTTAAAATTCTAGTCTCATCTAAGTAAGTCAGTCAATAAATGAATTAAATTTTAAGTTTATAATATTTTATTAAAGTTAAATACAAATTTAATAAGCAATTACATTTCCCAGTATTTTAAGTCGACTATAAAATACATAACTTATCTAATCGCTCAGGATCTAAACGACTCCTTTCGTCAGTCGCAATATTTCCCGCAATAGAAAAAAGCCTTTCACATGGAACAGATGTTGCAACTATACAGAAGTATTTGTTGGCAATCGGCCTTATTGTGCTGTGCTTTCTTTGGTGATACCAATATGTAATAGGAGCCGTCGTTTTATAGTCGACGACAGGCTGTGTTAAATAATGTTTCAATTCGTCTTGTAAACCCTGTCCTTCACTTTCTGCTTGAAATAATTGTTGCTGATTTTTTACTAATATGTTATGAAATTCCCAAATGTTCGACTCTTCTGCTTTCTCTAGCTGGTATTCAAAATTATTTCCTGGATCTTCATTACTTAATTTATTCTCCAATTCTTTTTTTGAAGCTAAAATCATACTATTAATTTTATCAATAGCTCTGGAGCATGCTATTCACTATCCAGTAGTGTGGTGATAGCTAATATATGCACTTGTTCCACTTCTTTAATTTTTCCAATATTAAATTTTTGGTTGCAGCGCCGACATCTGTTTCTGTCTTCATTGTACTATATGTTTTCAAAAGACAGGAAACTATTGGTATAATTTTGCTTGACGTCACAAATTTCTCTACGGATACTTCTTTTGTCACAGCTTCCATAGGTTTTAAAATTTTTATAAGATCTTTGATACCACCATAAAAAATAAAAAATTATACCGTAGCTAGTTGAGGAATATATTATCGGGTAATTCTATTGATCGATTCGGGAGGTTTATGGATCGATTCATCGATTCAGATGCAGGTTCCAAAATCGTTCTGAAAAAAATCGATTGTATTATTCATAAAAATCGATTTTTCGATTAATCGATTTTAAATCGATATGCTTAGGTCACAGCCAAATAGTTTGCCAAGAGAAATAAAGGACATAAAGAGTCTATTTCTATTTAAAAAATACTAAAAAAACTACATATTAGATAATAATGATAGTAATTAAGTGTTGGAAACTATTATTTATTACCTGTTAAACTACACATATTTACTTATTACTAAAATAACTGAAGTAAACTTATGTATTTTTCTCTTTTTACAAACAAATTTTAATCAACAACCATGTTTATATACAAAAAAAAAATGATAAATGTGAAGATGTTAAAGTGGAAAAATGCATATACCTATGTATGGGATTTTGCTTGTCTTTGCAGTTTAATTAAATTTTGTGCATGCTTTAGCTCAGTAAGTGAAATGTAAATTTCTTATCATTTAAATAAATTTCTCTAACCTTAAGTTGGCGGCATCTGTGATACATAGAAAAATATTTAGTACTTTGACTTATCTTAAATAAGTTCTTTCCTTAATGTATGCAATTTATACTTCCTGTTTCAACTTATTATCAGTTTGAGTTTTACCAGCTGTTTAATATTTAACAAAAATAATTACAGATGTGAGTAATCAAAATAGAGAATGCAGCCTTATACTGGCAAAGTATGCAGCTGCGTTGAATATATCAGGTTGGAGCATTTCACTATTGGATCCAATCACAACTTAAAATAGCAGAACTCACAGAAACCCTCACACAAAAACCACCGAGATCTGACCAAATCCAGTTGGCAGAGTGACAATTCCTTAAAGGGTGGTAAGACGTCTTAAATACTAATAGGCATGATGAAATAGCAAAACAAAGAGTATTCATATAGAAAATTCTTAAATTTATAATAATAATAATAAACAAGTGACCAAAACATGTGCAATATCGTATATAATATACGATTTATGCAATGGTAAAGTGTAATGTATGTATGTGTATGTAAATGGTAAAGTGGAAATGTGCTGTAGAAGCAGCTGTGTAAACATTCTGGGTGACCTTACAGGCAGACTGTGATTTCGGGACTAATCTATGAGTGTCACCAACAGCTGTCAAAGGTAAGATCTGCAAATGAAGTTACAATACAATGGATCAAAGGCCACAGTAGCATACAAGGCAATGTGGCAGGCATAAATGAATGAAAATGTCAGGACACAGTAAGGGAACACCATAGATACTGGTATAGTATTAGTGCATATTAATGAGTAACCATTTGATTTCCAATGCTTACAGTTTCAGGTAAAAAAAATCACATTTACTGTGACAGTCAACAGAGCAAGGATCATTTACTTACATGGCCAATTTAAGGTATCTATGTGGCTTGCATATTATTATATTTGGGGAAAGTCTCACTTATTCATATAGCCACTTGATAGAACAGTTAAGTATGTATGCAAAATTCTTGAATAAACAGATACAATTTAACATTTTTTTTATTTACATGTCTTGGTAACACACCCTAGATACACAGGTTTGAAATAAATTTATTTGTATTTCTATGATGTGCCTATAAAGTAGACAGCACTTAAATGCTTAATTTATTTCAAAATATTCCTAATATTGGTTATATATGTATTTAAACTTTGAATGAAACATAAAATTAAGTGAATGATAAAGTTATTTGTTTATAGCATTGATGGTAGCAGTGATTTTTGTAATAACACAAAGCAATTTAAATAGAAATAATAATTAATTTAAATATTTATTTATGTATAAATAATATATAGGTATCATGCTATTTTAATTTTACTACCTTATTATTAATATTAATTACCACAAGATCTCATACATTGACCTGATTCTGTGATAAGTTTTATAAAGCACTTGTGTTATGGACATCAGACAACAGAGGAATCACAAATGTACTACTTAAATATGTTTAACATCCTGACACAAAAATATAAATATAATTATATAAATATTTGTCTTGGGTGGGGATTGAACCCACAACCTTTGGCCTACATGACAGGCTCATTACCATCTGCTCCATCGGGCCTGTGATTCATTATATTAGTGAATAAGATAGAACAAAGATACACTTCCAGGCATAGTCAAACTAGGCAGGACCTCTTCGGTATATGGTGGACAAGGATTTGCTTTCTGTAGGATAGTCAAATGCTATTTATTATTAATAGTAGTAAACATGAAGGTATGCTTTTCAGGAAATTAGTAAAATATTTAAGAGCTAAGAGCTTAAGAGATTAAAATATTAAAATCAAAATTTTAGTGGCGTTTGCCTCATAATTTACCACCTGTGTTCAAAGATACGGGAGCACAGAAGGCTTTAGCAAAAAAAGGGACATCGCCATCCTGCTAGATCATAATTTCACGTATTTTGTTTAAGCTGTCATGAAGTACTTGTGCGGGCGTAGATAACTCAAAGATAAGTGGGACAAGGTATCCCTACAGAGGAGTATCTGTTATATTTTTTGCATAACGTTCTGTTTTGCGTTTACTTCAACAATTTTTTGTGAGACAAGCTACCGAATCTGTCTTACATTACATCTTACAAAGCAAAAGGAGTTGATTTATTGCTGTAAGCATCTATTTTTTAATGAATCAAGCATTAAAACAAGATTAAATAATAAAAATAATTTATTTATTTAATATCAAATTTATGAATGTACAAATTATAATACTTAAAACGAGTAATGCTGATAATTTTTATGTTTATTTATGTAAACAAAGCATAAAACATCTACGCAAAATATCTTAATTTAATAAAAGTGTTTTGGTCAAATGAAAGGTACATTTTCCTAATAAGCTATATGCATATAAACATTCATAACTATAAAATAGTAGTAGCAGGACAAACTATAATAATAGAATCATAGACATTTGAAAAAGCAAATTATGTTAAATTAACTTAATATTCAGACTTACAGTGTATTATGTAAACAATTATACTTAAGATGAATGTGATGTTGTAGTTAGATGAGTGATATCTTATAAGAGGAAACATTTTAACATGCATTAAAAGTACAAGCAGATTATTTTACAGAGTTCTGTTTTTTGTAAATAAATAGTTTTGATGTGTACCAGCGTTGTATGCAGTTCTGTTTAAAAAAATCAAAGGAAAGCTGACGAACTGGAAGATCTAACTAAATGATCTTGACAAAATTAATAAAACCTATCAGATCTTTTATTGTATCTATATACTAGTTGTTTTTAAGAAATCAGTCATATATGTCTCTGTGAAATATTTTTTTATTCAGGGAATCAAATCATCGGTGCTGTACTAATAAACAATTCTTACAGATAAATCAAACAGACAATAATTTGTGCCTTAAAAACTTAGAAATATTACATTATATGCATATGTATACGCTATAATTATTACGAATTCCAATTTAAATCTATATAATTATAAATGGTGGTAGATTATAAATGCTATAAATATTTTAAAACTGCTTTAAACACAATACTTCGAAGGTCACAGAGAGTCAATCTGTGCGTTGGTTTTACCTGTTACTTCATCTAAAACTAGTAAACCTACATAATCTTACTCTCATACATACGGCATATTGTCATGATGTCAATATGGAGAAAAATTCTGCTTAGAAGGAAATTACTTGTGAGTGTTTCCCTTGTATAGTTTTATTACACACCTTTGTATGCAAGACCATCGTGGTTAGGGGTTATTGTGTGTTATTTCAACATATGATTAGGATTGGTGCCCGAACAGATTATTTTTGTAGTTTGAAGTAGAGACTTGCCGATAAATCTCTTTGAAACAGTCATTTACCACATATTCTAAACTTAATCTACTGTTGCATATATGCACATGATCGTAATATTGCTGCGTGGACATCGTCGAAGTCGGTGCCAGTGTCGCATGTCGGTAGGCCTTTCTTGGCAAGACCTTATTCGTCGCGCGTTTCCCGCGTGTAGTGATCAAATAAGTAGTGAGCGATCTGCCTATATGTATGTACTTTGCGGTAAAACCATTTGTAACTACTATCTCATAAACTCAACACGGTCACTCTCCACATATTCTAAACCTAGTCTACTGTTGCATATACTTGACGTGATCGTAATATGCGTGCGTGGACGTCGTTGGAGTGGGGGTCGGCGTTGGCGTGATGGAAGGTGGAGAGCCCAGCCCAGAGAGAGGGGTCGGTGGCGGCGTTGAGTACACCTTGCGGTCCGGGGGTAGCGTCGGGAGGGATGATGAGAGACCGAAGCCCCCGAGTCCGATCGAGGATCCACCAAGCCCACCGCCAGACAGCATCTGACCGTGGACCCCTCGCATACCCGCGAACATAGGCGCCGATCCTGAAAATAGAAAAAGTGAACATTTAATTTAAGTTATCTGTGTCTATCTCTGTAGCGTAGCAAATTTTCATCAATCCGTTAAATATGCAGGTTTGGATGCAGTCACAGTAAAATTAATCTGTAAGTGGCTCTTTGCTTAGCGCAGCTCATGTGTAAAATAGTTAGATATTTCTGAATATGCATGAAATTTTAAATTGGAATTAACCGATAAAAGTACTTACTGTACTTACTATACTAATATTATAAAGAGGAAAAGTTTGTATTTTTGTATGTAGCGAATAAACTTAAAAAGTACTGGAACGATTTTAATAATTCTTTTTTTTATTAGAAAGCTACATTATCATTGAGTAACATAGGCTATATTTAGTTCTAGATTACTTTAGGAATTCCCATTAAAACCAACCACAGGTGTAAAGAAATTAGCCATAAAATGTCTTTCATCGCATACGCTGCGAAGAATATATAATATAATGATAGGACAAAAATTGTTTTACAATATCATAGAATATATCAATATCTACAAAAAAACTTCGCGAGACCATATGTCTTACTATTGTAGTTACGTCACTATAACTACTTTTTTACATTTAACAAATTGATAGAAATGCCGATCAAAATCAGACCGTTTTATCCATAACATAATTTTTTATCTAAATGAATAATTTAATATTGAAAGCTGTCTTAATACCTGATGATTACTTTGAATGATTGAAATCGGACATTCCATTCAAAGGATATGAAATTAAAATAAAAATACATGCCGCCACGCAGCGCATCGAGTAACTAACTCGACGAGAGCAATTGTATTAGCCACTTTCTCGAGTACGATTTCCTGAAAATCAATACGCTTCGTTGCCACCTACAAATACCACAGCCAACGTAGTGTATAGGGAGGCTTTAAGATAAGCATTAATTTTTATTCAAATTAGGGATTTATGGTCGTTTTAATTAGCATGCTTATTACTTAAATATATGTACCTATTTATGTCTACCCGTGCGAAGCCGGGACGGGCCGCTAATACATAATATGTCAAAGGAAAATAAAATCTTATATATTATATAATCACATAAGATTTTATTTTCCTTCGACAAAAGAATTACATACAATTAAATACATATATTTAACACTGTTTACTACTACAAATGTTTGTCCTGGATGGAGATCGAACCCACGACCCTTGATTTCTTAAATGGGAACACTGGCGTATCATCGTCATCGGACCTGTTGTCGATATCGATATGTATATTGAATGTTAGTTAATGTGTATTTTTCTTATAGTGGTCTGCAATTAGGTATATTAACACAAATCCTAATGTCTGGTATTAGACTAATATACCTATATTCGTCTATATAATAAAAAACTATGTTGCTAAGCGCAAAATTCTAAAAGTTTGGATAGTTTTAATTAAGAGAAAACATGTGATGTGCAATTTCAAATTCTTTGCGCGGGGACTCTTGTTTATTTTTTTGTATTTTCACTTCTCTTTAACAAAATGACACTTTTCTTCTAGTCAAACAGTTGACGTTAATATTAATACACTTGAATGTCAATCTAAACAAAGTAAATAAGAACTCGCTATGTAAAAGGGTTAAACACAATAATACCTGGACAAAGTCAGGGCGGGCCACTAGTAATTAATAAAAATAGTAGTTATGTAATTATTTGAAGGACAATTAAATACAATGTTGAGGTTAAAATACCATATTATCAAAACTAGCCCGCGCTTAAAATCTGACTGGCATGATTTTTCCCGTATACCTCACCCAACACCGTATGTTCCAGATAATGTTTGTACTATAATCGCACGCCACACGCAGAGTAAAAATAGATGGAGATGGTCCACCACGTTCTTGTCCTACGTGTATCGAACCCGTCGGTTATGTACATATATTAACGCGCTTATTAACGGTTCATGTGTACATACATCACAGTTTATTTTTATTGTTTATTACATGTTTCAAATATTATCCAGATACAAACAATTTTAAGATATATATATATATATTATATTGTGCATAAACAAGACAACTAATTTTATTACTTTAAATGATTATGGTAAATGCGATCTATCTAAATGTACATATTATGTTCACTTGTGTCTTTATCATGGGATATTTGGATGTTTTAAGTATATTTTTGATAATACTAAAATTAAAATACGTATTCATATAATATATATATCTTTATTATACCAATGTTTGCTCTTTACTAATATATAAACTGTATTTTTTATTTTTTATGGAAAATAATATATATTTTCTTTCAAGAAGTCATGGATCAGAAGTTTCCAGAAAATTAACCAATCAGAAAAAAACATTTCTTATTAATGTTATGTTATGTTATGTAATGTTTAGTATGTGATATATCGTATTACGCTGTCGATATATTTTTTCCCAAATGTATAATTATGATGATTCAATATTTGTGCATATTAATTAGTATTCTCATTTTAACATAACGTATGTTACTGAAATTAATTACTTCAAATTTTATATTGCAGTATTATAAAACAAGTATAGTGGGTTGCAGTTTAGTTGAAACAAGTTGTGACGCTGGTATTTTTGAATATTTGCAGTGGCGAGAGCGGGTTTATCTGTACGTTTATAATTAGTGGCGTACGTTCCCATGCGCCTGCGGCTCATCTGTTGTCGGGCACATGCACGTCCAAACCATACTATATACAAACCACACTTTTAGGAATAAAATGTAGCGGACCGTCTATTTTCTCAGAAATGAGGCACATGTTGTATATTTGTAGGGGTGTTTTATCTGATTTCTTTGTTGCTACGTTTTTGGAATTAAAGGGGTGTGAAGGATAATGATGGCTAATTGCTATTGCATTTGTTCATAATGAACTTTCAAAGAACGCTGCAAGTTTTATATATCTGTCTCTCGGTTTGCCTTGAAATTATGTACATACAAATAGAACTTGTTTTACGAAAGTATCATTGAATCGGTGCTTAACAAAAAGTACAATTAAAACTACAGAGTTGTTATATTTGTTACAGAAGCACAAGTGCCGAGCCTGCAAAGTTTAGAAACAAGTAACCTAATATTATTAATTTATAGGTATCACACAATTTATTAAAAAATAAAACATCTACGACGATTAAATGTTATTCGTAGATACGCTCCCAGCATGACATACGTGCCCGTCTTAAGCTAACGAAATATTTCAATGCTATGATGTCGCTTTAGACCTGTATGTATAAAGACGCATAATTACAAATCTTTACTAAGGTGATATGTTTTCGTAGCGGTTTTATAATTGTATCCCTACTTAACGAACTAAAATACATTTTGCGTTTAAACAGTGTCTGTTGAGTCTTATTTTGGCCAAACCAAGTAAGAAAATTTTTCCTGTTTGGAAATCCAGCACCAGTGCTATTCTGCACTTATGATACATTCAGTTCCAGTTAACCAATAAGATCATCTTAACTTTTATCAGTGTTCTAGTTATCATTTTATGTCTGAAAAAAGTTTCAATGTATTAATATAGCAATATATATTAAAAGGTCATCCGTTTACTTAATAGCGCACGAAATCAATCAACGCAAAAGCGTAACGGCATTCTGTCTTTACTCAGCCTACGATTAAAAACTGAAGTACCGAACAAAAATAAGCCCGCTCTAAAGTAGCCTGTTGTCATCGATTTTTCAGCTCGTAGATCACCAAGGGTCGATGGTAAATGTACTCGGGCGGGGCGACGACGGACGAGCGCCTGCGCACCCGACCGTACCGAGTTGCGCACTTAAACATGCTCTGCCGCTGATTTATTGGGATTTAAGTGTAGCAGGTATGGGAAGCACTTACATTAGTTGGAAGGGCCGTTCTCTGCGGGTGTTATAAAATCATGCTGAATAAAATTAGTACGTACACTTTTATTTTTTAATAATATCAATGTAGTGCATAAACATTGGTATGTATCACGAAGCATTTTGTGATAATTGCATAATTTTACTGTAATAAATATTTCAAGAATTACTTAATTTGAGTTTGCTAACATTTTATTTAAATCATATAAACCATGATGTATTTGTTAATATTTTATACAGGTCGGTACAGCAGTCTTGGCGTTAAACAGTTACAACCGTCCATACATCACTAACATTCAGGATTACAATATTAATAGAATATTGGTATTTATACATCGAGTTTCCTTCGAGAGAAAGCGACCATAAAGAAATAGATGAAGTCACTAAGTATTTTATTTATGACCTTAAAAATATTTAGACACTACAGACAAAACTTTATTTTGGAAAAACCAAACATCTTGATTGTTTAATCCATATTTTAGCTATTTGAATAATGAAGCTAGCGGCTAAATTGTATCGTCGAAGTATGAAAGCTACGCTAGCTAAGCTAGCTTTACGTCAAGTCACTAAACCGAGAAACGGGAAAACTAATTGTGTAGTACTCTACGGGCAGAGAAGAAAAGAATAGTCCCTTCATCTGTGCTAGACGAAGTAAGTGACGACTTAAGTGCCAAATCCGACAGATTGCCGTATATTCATTTGACGCGGCTTAGCTTAATTCTACAGACGGAGGATGGGCAGAATCCCTGTCGTGATGTTACTGTAATGGCCGCGAGGCTTGGTCAAATATCTTGGAGATGCGTATTTCGAAGAGAGGGCGTGGACCAAACCTACACGACAATGATAATAGCGATCATATCGGCAGTTGACCATACACCGGATCGCAGAAACCTGTTTCAAAAACATTATGTAACTGATGCGGTAGATCTATTCCGGATCGTCTTCGCCAGATATTAAGTTTAATATTTATATATAATATTTACAAACATTGTTATCTTTAATTTAATATAGAATTCGCATAGTCGCATAGCCACAGCATACATTAGTTAACGCCAGTGAATCCTGAATGCCAGGAATTTGCGGTACGTTCTGTAATTAAATGTATTTTTATGTCAATGCAGCAATAAAACCTTATTTCCGTCGCTCGCATTAATGATGTGTATTTGAACGGGCAAATTAAACGGAGTTGCGATTAAACGCGTTAACTTTGTTCAGTATCTGGTTATGTGTTTTTACATTATGGCATTAAGGATTCACGAGGACGCAATACATTTAATTCTAGTTATATTTAAATA
Source organism: Heortia vitessoides (assembly GCA_020976665.1). Taxonomy (NCBI): domain Eukaryota; kingdom Metazoa; phylum Arthropoda; class Insecta; order Lepidoptera; family Crambidae; genus Heortia; species Heortia vitessoides. Next base: position 17,213,113 of record JACJUM010003259.1, read on the forward strand.
TCTAAAATGTACAATGAACACAGGACGCTTTTTGATGCAGTTCCTATTTATCGTTTTTATTATTTAGTTTTGTTTTTTTTTCACTGATTTTTTCTAATATTTACTTACATTGAAAAGTCGATAGCTTAAGTTATAAAGTTAAATAAAATGCATCAAGTAGTCAAGAGAAACTGCACTAAGTAGTCAGAATAATTTCTGATATAGAGATTAACAATGTGTAATTACATTAAATTCCTCAAAGCATCCTGTGTTTGTCTGTGCTAGTCACTGAGAATTTTATAAATTCGCTGATAGCCCAGCATATTCGCATCTGACTTTTAATACTTTAAAATAATACCTGACGCATTAAAAACATTTCGATGCGACCGTATTCAGGTAACTGTTGAATAGTATCGGAGACAATCACGTATTGCGCCTTCGGTCCTCCCTAGATCAATAAAATAAATTTTAGTAAATATTATCTTAGGACATTAGTAATAAAATTTGATAATACCCAAAGTATAAAACATGTGTTTACGCCAGTAAGGTGGCAAAAAAATGTGCAGCATATTTTTTTACAGTTTCAAATGTAAAGTAAAATAGCTGTCATATGAAAGGGTTGATTTTTTGAACTGTTCCGGTGTTGTTTTTGTGTTTGTAGCGGCAGAGTTTGCTTTTTTACATACCAAACAGAATGTGGAATGAAGCCACATTCTGTTTTTAAACGGTTTAGAGGGAGAACGGGTCGACCGCACACATCGCCTCAAATGCATCGATCTCAGTGTCAATTACTAATGCTATTTTTAACGACTTTTAAATGGATGCCTCGCTATATTGGTGTCGATATTTCAGTTGTAAACTTCAACACGCGTCCCTTGTTTATTAACACTAATTTGTGCAGCGTATTTTTAATTTTTAAGTTGAATGTCATGATTTCGACAGCGTTTACCGAATGCCTTATATTGCCAGCTAAAAATGCTACCTTTTACCGTAGTGTAACCGTGCGGTGTTTACTTTATAAATAAAGCATTTTATACCGTGTCAGTGATTGCTGTTTTTTAATAATATTGTAGCAAATAATATCTTTTTTATTTAACGTTGATATTAATGAGTAGGTAATTCAAATTGAATTATCTTCAACAATTTGTTCTTCCAGTAATTATTTCCTATTTTAGTCTTCATAGTATAATTAGAATGACTTTTCTGTATTATTATCTATATTATTTAGGTTATAGTTTATATACTTTTTACATTTGCGTCAAACTGTTTACAGATATGTGAAACCTGAACATTATATGAATCTAGATATAGGTAAAAAAGCTATATAAATAATAATAAATTTATGTTGAAAAAAGTGATACCAGTTTCAGGGAAATAGTGACAACTTATTTTTTATTTCTTATAGCAGCTAAAGAATATTTTGTAGTACCGTACCAAATTTTAAATTACCAATGAAACACTTTAAAAATAAATGTTGAGATCGAATCCAGATATGAAAACTAAGTAATCGATCCAATTGCACATTTAAAACAAAGAAATCCGATAAAAATAGTCTACATTCAAAGCGTAGACTGCGACGTGTCTGCGCTTCGTACTGAATTATAAAAATCAAACACATGTCAGTTACGCTACATCAGTAGATGTTCATAAACCTATAGCGAGAAGAATAAACAAAACATCAAGGTTGTCGTTCTTAAAAATCATCCTCGATTTTTTTATGAAAGCGAACGCTAGAACCGAGGGCGTTATTCCTGAAATACCTATTGCATTTATAAAGATCAAACGGCTCGAACAAACGCGCGGTAGTGTAAACAGTTCATACCTAGAGCGGGCACCGTCTCGCCTTATGTCAGCCGAAATCAATACCGTACACAGTATTTCGACTTCGCCTACTGATTTACTTTAAGTTTGAGGAAAGTATATTATATAGCTTCTGCGCGTGTTGTTAAACTATAAAAATCAGGTTATTTATCTCTAGACCACTAATAGAATCTTGTAAATAGTTCGATGAAAATTTATTTCTAATTTCAAATATTTTCATGATACACCGATATTAGATATTTAGGTGTATGCAGATAGATGTCATGGTACCTATAATCTTGTTTATTGATTGTGTGAATTGTTGTCCTATATTGATATCAGAATCGCAGAAATAGAATTGATAAAATACTGAAATCTAACAAAGTTTCAGTTCTGTTGATACTTATTTACTGTGTGTAAACTTCGAGGTGCGCTTACGCAGTCCGTCGTACCATTATCTTGTACGTAAACTGAAATACATCACGTAGTCGGCCAACTTTCATGTTTTAAGCTTCTTTTTTTAGTGTAAAAATGGTATTCAGGTCGTATAAGACTCGAAATGAAGCAGATATGAAGGTTTGTCTAAACTTGAAGTAAGCAGACTAAATACAATTGAAAGATGTTACGGCTGTTTTGCGGTGGCTAGATATTCTCGGAATATGAACTATTTCTAGACATCATATTACAACAATTGAATTTCTTTGAACGTAAGTTCATTTGTGAATTTTGAGGCTAAATCACTGTCAGAGCTTGGCGTTGATCATCTATAGCATGCTATTCTTTAATGAATTTTTCTAAGAATTCTTTCAATTTTGTTTTATAGTCCGTACCTGTCAACCAATCCTCCAATATATTATCAATATACGTGCTAAACTATTCAAAATTTCATTTTTGATGTATAGAACACATGGATTATACAATCAAGGCGAAAAAAGCATTATACTTTTTCTTAGAAATTCATATTGTAACTAGTTATTGGTTAGAAGTATTAAAAAAATTAGATACCCATTATTTGAACGGTAGCACAGTCATGGTATTCACACAATCAAATCAGAGCTGTGCAGCACAGATAAAGCTGCTTAAAATAATGATTTTCTACTAATCAATAAGGTATGTACAATACGGTAATTTTCATATAAACATGTAGGATAAATTTGGATTGAGACGGGCTTTACGGAAGGGCCGATCGTCAATCAATAATTAAACTAAGGCGGACGAATGAATCATCGCATGGAAGCTGTCTGCCAAGAGGTGCCGACGAGACGAGCCGCTGTTCTTGATGCCGACGCTTGTATACAATAACTCATAATATATAAGCGGGATTGAGTATGTATTGATAACCACTATTTTAGATGGACATATTAGGTCCAACTTTGAAAACCTGTCTGAGTCGAGTCCGTGTAAATCAGATTTAGTACAAGATCTTTGTAAATGATATGACATAAAATGAATACTGTACCTAAATCAATAATGTATACGCGTATATCTCTAGAACGACTACACCAAATTATTTTTTTTGTTTGTTGTATTTTTAAATGTTAGGATCGGGTGTAGACGGGAAAATTTGTATAGTATAGTTTATAGAAGCGAGAATAGGAATTTCTACTGAAATAAAATGATCGAGTTATAAATGTAAATAAACTTTAACTAGATACTATACCCGAACGAATATGGGAAAGAAAATTAAGTAATCTTATCGTTTAACATAAAGTTTATTTCAGGTAGCATTTTCCATATTATGATGCCAGTGTATTTTGTGCTACAAAACTGACATGACAGAAACGAATCCCTTCAAACCGACTGCACGTATGGTGCATATGGTGGGTAAAGGTGATGAGCAAACGCCATTCGTGACGATGTGATCTTGTTGGACCGCCAAAGCCTCGCAGCGCCGGAGCCGTGACATAAACCATACTTGTACGCATGTAATTATAACATAAACAAACAAAATATTATAAAAAATAAACTGTATAAGTTAAACAAATATAAGGCTCTTTCACTGACTGACTATTTCACATAATTTCATTACGACATTGAAATGTAATGTCTAGAGCAGATTCTGAAAATAAACTTTAAAAGTTAAAATAATTCTGCTTTTTCATATTATGGACAAGAGAAGTATACCCAAGGATGATTCTAAATTTAACCTTTTTAATATTAAACTTCAGTTGTCTATGATTCGGACTTGTAAAATAATTCGTTGTAAGTGTATGAAAGATGAGTGTACGCCAAAAACGTTTTGCCGAAATTCGGCGAATTTTTTGTTATTCCATTAGGTCATTCGATGTTATGCATTTTAATTTTAGGACTTAAAGGTTCTGCAATAGATGGTAGACCCTAATCAGGCATATGTATTTGTAAGCAGATAAATGCCATGCCACTCTATACACAAAAAACATTAAAACATTTAAAACTAATCTAATTCCTAAGTTTATTATTGTGTTAAAGATTATATCAATGATAAAATTGCATGGTATTGAATTGCCGACGTTGGTAGTGGTGTTTCTTTAATACTCACCGTATTAATTGAACATTAATTACCACCAGATTTTCTTATAGGTTCCGTTCTTGTAGATAGTGTTGTAAATTTACTATAAATTTAGTACTTGTAGTAAATTTTGTTTCACGACTCTTTTGGTGCCGGCTGGCTAATTTGAGGTAAGTCCATAGGTGTCCATAGTCCGTGTGACATATATTATGATCTCTTGGGACTTTAGGGTTATCCATACTCTTAACATATAGAAATCAAATAATAAAATATCAAAGTTATTGTTAATAATATTGCGGATTCGATAGTTCTTGTTTGTAATGGTCCTACTTGAATATGTATCGAGTTTGGAGCCTGTGAGTCAAACAGCCAGCCTAAAATACAACAATTAGAAGATTCTTACATGTTATCTTTTTTTGTTGGTTATTGTAATATTTTCAATGAAACAATAAATTTTCATATGACAGAGAAAATAAACAATGTTTAAAACGTTAAACGTACATATAGTGTGTTTATAGTTAGGAAATATATAAAAAAATAAATACTGTAAATTCCAACTAACCTATATGTAACATACAAGTTGCATAATTCCAACATCATATGAAAGGCGATGAGCTGTATTGACATAAAAAACAGTTTATACTACTTTCGCATTTCGCTCAGTGACTTTCTCTTCAATTCGTTGATTCTACTCCTGTGTAATATCAAAGGACAAACGATCAGATGGCTAGACTTTGTTTCGGACCTCTTTGAACTTCAAACCATCTTCACAGGCCACTTTCACGAAAAAGGCAGTACAACTTTGACGTGCAGGCGCATCGGCATATGTTACCGCAGCTTTTATGGCGTCGTAAGGAGAGATGTTTCTCAGAAACGGTCCGTGCACATGGGCCATAAACTCGTGATTATCCGGCCCTGCGCAGGATCGAGGTGTTTAGAGCCGTTCGATGCGCATTGGCAGGATGGTGATTGAATCTGCGTAGGAAATGCAGATGGCGATTCGCAAATAGTAATGGACTTCTGGTGGCCGATTGTACGAGCCCGCTTGATGTAAAACGCAGATTTCTCCGCAAACAAAGTCGTGTACGATAGGCAAATTTTGTCTTGGTTTAGATTCATTCACTGGATTTCTTACTTATGTGGAGGCGAATGTAAAGCTAATTTTACTTATACTTATTTCAATTTCATTGTTACATTTTACTTATGAAAATCTCGTTTACATACATACCTTAAATTCGGAAATCATTTATCTTTCACCATTATATTTGTATAACGTTTACGCAACACTTTATACAATATTGCGACTATTTATTTTCCAAATTTAAATATATACTCAAAATATCTATAAATCATAAAATAATGAAACGCTCAACTGTCCAACCAAACAATGTCCAACCAAACCATAAATGAGCTGTGAACTGTGCCCGGTTATCAAAAAAGTAGAAAAAAGTTACCTAGTTGTAATACTTAATGCAAAGGTGTTAAGGTGTATTTTCGAATGTTGTAAATCGAGTGTATTCTTTGATATCTTTTAGTAATGTTCTTATATGCAGAGTAGGCAGGATTTGATGTATATATTACAATGAACCGGCTTCGTAAATAAGAATATAGTTCCATGAAACTTTGATTTTACGCACTGAAAATGGAAACTTACTAACTTATATTCAACATTTTAAGATTACATACTTCAATATATAAATAGGTGCAAAAATACCATTAAATAAAAGAACCTCACATATTCAGCCCTTCATCGTGTTTAGGGAAGTGAGACTTTAGTCAATTAAATATCCATTTCTACGAATACATATAACATTTTGTACTCACTGTTCATATGCAGTAAGAACAAGCTCCGCAATCGGCCATTATCACTCACCCGACATATCACAATGCCTGACGTCTGTCGGTTTGAATGAGAATATTCTGCAATCAATAACGCAGTGTGACGCAGATTGTTCCCCTTCCACCGGTTGCGGAAATGTTTCCATTGTTCATAACTTGAAATGTTAACTTTACACCTTTCCGCAATTTCCCAAAAATAATTAGAAACTAACTTTTACAAGCCTATGTTGTACAGTATATTAGCGATACATTCGATTTTATTATATTATTCATAAAATTCGATATAAATTACATGAAAAATATTGATCGTGAATTTAGAGTTGCTTTCGTTTTAATAAATTGTACCACGAATACAGAAACTTGCTAAATATGTAAGTACCTAGATTGAATATGCCACGATTTTATTATTTATCTACTATAGAAAACGTTTTGAAAAGTCGTTGACTCATGTTAATGCAAAACAAAATCGTTGCTTTATTTACTTAAGTACGATTTTTAGGTTTATGAATATAGTTAAATTATTCAATTATTTATGGACCAAAAGTCGTTACGCAATTTAACATAAAGTTACTTGAAAGCTCTTGTCATTTCAGGTGTTCTTAGCACATCATATAAAACACGTATGTACCTACAAATGGATACTAAGTTCACAAATAAAATATCATATAAGTTATATTTTATACATAGCTCTAGTTACAGTACATAATAGTATTTATGTTGTATATATACTAAGAATTCAAAACATATAAAAGTGATCTGCGACTACGAATGGAAGATGACGCCTCGTGTCACGACTTGAGTTAGTGGAAACAAGCAGAGGCAAAACAGCTACAACCTCGAGTTCATGTGCTCCTGGTAGCTCCGTCTACTAATAGTTTCGTCCGAGTCAATACTTCCCTAGGGAAACTATAAGAAAAAGACAGCAGTATACGGCTATTATGTTGGAGCATACGTCACACGCATCATCAATAGGATTTTATTGTATAGTAAACAACGCTTCTCATGACTTGAATAATTTGAATTTATGCATTAGTGATGCAAGAAATAATAATGCTTCATGTAAAGAAGTATTGATTGCAGTTGAACACTAATGAGGTGCATTGGGACTTCTTGTTTTGTGCATTTTTGCCGTCGAGCTACTAGGATATCATAAACGTAAACGGATTGAATTCTAGGTCTAATGCATGATCTACCTTACCTTGTCTAAAAATCAATATTGCAGTGGTGAGGGGAAATTCACCCCACCTTCCGCAATCACCTCTATTGGTAGGAGTTTTACGTCAGTAAACAACCTGACTTCAGTCCTCATTCGAGACACAGGGATTTATTTAAAATTTTGCTCATAATTACATTATAATTTGAAATAGTTCTTAGAGTTAATATAAGCTAATTACGGTTTTTAAACGTAGTTTAGTTTTACATGTTTTGTTTGACGTTTCGATGACCTTTTTTAGCTACGGTTAGATACAATAACATCCGTCAATTATTTTCGTCTAAATATATGAACCAGTTATTGTTCAACAAGTTTAGTCTTTATAGGTATAAACAATCGTTTTCGATCGAATGATCAGTTTGTACCATCGTTTAATAAAAGGTACGATTAAAAAAATGCCACAAAACGTGCAGTGCAAATGGGCCATAAAATATAATTACATTTTTGAAGTTCTATTCCTAAAATCAAGTTGCAATTAGTTGTTTTCAGATAAACTAACATGACTCATAAATACTCTTTCATTAACATCTTTTATACATATTTTATGATCGTACCTAGAAAAGACCGCACATATTAAGAAAGGTTTAAACAAGTAATTAGGATATGTGTTTTTCTTAAAAAGTCATAGGAAAACTGGATGTACCTATACTACAAATCTCGATATGAAAGGACACTATGTATAAAAACACACAGTATCCCGCTTTTTAAATATAAATTTACACAATATCTCAAACAGTCACTTGGTTCCGAGATATGTATCGTAAAGCAATTGTGTTACCTACGTATATCAGCCCACAGGGAAATAACAAATATTATACTTAAACACATATATACCACAGAACATAGTAATCAAATATTCATTAAAAATGTTATAGCATATAACCCTCGAGCCTTGGCGCACAAGACAGAGACACTATCGAATGCGCCATAGGGCTCGTCATTATATTTGATATCATTTAAGTTATACGAGTACATTTTAATGAAATGCAGTGAAGGTTACTCTCGATCTACAAGCAATGTACAACGTATGTAATGTGATTAAATAACGAATATATCTGTATTGTATAAAATAGCTTGGTAATTAACCAATCTATTTTTTTATAAGTATAAGATAACTTTTGTTACTGTAGGTTATCTTTAGTAGACCAATATACTCGTATACCACCGCGCACCCATTTAACGGTCTTTTTGATATACACAAACTTAATCCATCTCGTAAGATTTAGGTCGGGTTTGCTATTTAAGTGCAAAAATATATTTTTGTTTTGGTATTTGTTAAGGTGTCACATCATTAGAAATCAATAATTTTATGTAACATACATATTACTAATTCTTGCTCTTGAATCACACTATGTATTGCTAAAAATAGCATAAAATCCGTAAGCAGTTTAAGAGATATAAGCGGGATGGAACTGTATTTATTATACGATGTAAAAATATATTTTTATAATTCCTATTTAATATTTTTAAATAGCAAATTTTAGCCCAATATATTGCTTTATTTATGTTATAAATAAATATTATTGCTATGTCAGATTTAATGACGATTGACACGCTTGACAGTAGTGCATTTTAATTAATTCGATAGATACGCAAAACAAATATTGTCTCTACATTAATATCGGGATTGCGTATACCAAAGGTGCATGAATATAAAGAAGTTATCTGGTAATACTACTTCTTCTTCCTTACACTGCGTATCACTCGCTGTTGCCACCTCCCGCCACCCGTTTCTGTTCTTGTATCAATATATTTGTTGATAGAATTTAACGTCTATCTACCGGTTCTGTCTACTTTTGAGTTATTATTAGTTTTTATTAATTAAGCAGACTTAGATTTGTATTACCTGTGACAATAATAGGAATTTATTGCTCTAGTAGCAAAGAGTTTTCAGACTTTTACAGTTATATTAAATAAAAAAATAGGTACCAAGAATCGTGCTAGTAAATTGAAGAAATAACATAACAGTATACCAGAAACAGCAGAAATACCTATTAACAAATAGATATTTTTGCCATCGAGCTGTTTTTGGTTAATATGTTTCGAACATAAAACTCCTTTGTGAAGTACGCCCTCTTTCTCCGAGCACCGGTGTAAGGATTTTCTTTTGTTGAAAAATTATTTCATACATCTCTTTTGTCTTCTTAAATTACATCGGTAAATTGATAAATATCCTATATTAAAGGCAATTGACATTTAATAATGACGCAAACATCTGCGTCTTATTTAGTCAATACGAATCACAATATACGTAGCTAGCGAGTTATAAATAGTTAACACATCATTATCGCAACTGGTTGCACCAGGACAGCATAAATGTGAAGAGTATTCTAAACTGTAAATCATTTTCTTCCTCCTAACACCCTGGTATAACCGCCCACTGCCCACACCCAACTAATGAATTTCCTGTAGTTATATATATATATTATTATGATGTTGCGGAAGCGTTTTTTTTACAAGAGGAATAAAAATACCCAGTACACCAGTTAATAAAAACGACACATACTAACGGTTTTAATTGAATTTATAATCTCTTTTCGTGTTGTAAAAAAGAGAAAAAGCTTTGAGTACTACTAACCTAATTATTTATATTAAGCCGATTAAGTATTTATATAAATAACGGTAAATAAAGATTACTAATTTACAGTTGTCGCAGAACCTAAAACGTTCATATTTGTCGGATTCCAAAGAATTTTGCCCTAGATACTCTTTATTGCCATCATAGCTAATATTCAAAACATTTTTCTTAACGAGATCACCTTACAGCATCATATGAGAATACAGAACGTGTTTCATAAATCTATATGCTTATAAAATGAAAGTTGAATAATTTTTTTAAAACACTTAATAAAATCGGGGCACGGTAAACTACTAAAAATGACTTCTAAACTACTGAACCGATTTTCATCAAGACAATGATTTTTGTCTGTACGGTTAGGCAGTATTATATTATTCTAGACTACATTTTGTTTCCTGAAATAATTTATATGTGTTACTGTGGTGTACAATAAAGAGTTCACTATTATTATGTATATATAAAGTATATCTGAAGAAAAGAAACAGTTAAGTTACTAAGTGTTTTTAAAATTAAGTAACAAAAAAAAGATTTAGACAGAATTACTAGTGTGATTTGTAATACAAAAATAATAAATAAAATTATAAAATATTTTACTGAACGAACTTCTTTAATAATTAATTTTTTAACGAAGTCGTATGGTATTTTCACTCAACAAATTCAAATTTTCGAAACTAGTATACTAGGAACACATAAACTCTAAGAGTTTCACAGTTTACTGAAGTCAGAATATCGTTAATAACAATATATTTAAATATATCACTGTCTAAACTACAATCTCGTTCATCAAACTTCAAATTTATTCACAAAAAACCAAACTCATTTTATTTATGTATGCAGCTCTGAAGATAGTCAAATTCAACGTTTGTCCTTGACCAACGTTGAGATTGGCTATCTAAAGTAATTTAAAAAAAAATGTTGTCAAATAATAAATTACTTTTCTGAAATATTTATGAGATATGTCTTCATTTGTTGGAAACTAAAAAATTGTAAAAATTAATAGGTGATAATTGTGCAGAATATAGATTTGTTAAAAACTAATAATTTTAATTAAATATTAAGCCTTTTCATACTTTTATTATTTGTGTGCCCCAATTAGACCACGCAACATAATAATTAATATCGTGATTAGAAGTAACATAATATGTGTCAAAGTATTGAGGAATAAATATTAAGGTTATATATAAAATATTGTGTTATTAATAATTTACAATATTGATATCTGATCTGAATGTAAAATCGAACCATATATATAAATAAATTTTTGTACAAAGTTCAGAATACATTTTCTCTTGATCTTCACTTCTTTGTTTTACTATCGCATGAGCGTATGATATATTTTAATATCCAATGCTATTTGACTGACTATTGTCAAAGTTTGCTCTTATTTTGAAGTTTTCTTAAGGAGATATTTCGGTGACGTCTTAGTCCAGAGCATCAGAAGGTGCAAACTTAAATACCTAATTATCGAAAAAGATGCTTGAATGTTAAAACAACTGTTATTTAGAGGGCTACAATATAATGATAAATTTACTATCACGTAATAAATGTTTTACATCCAAACATTATATCAATTTATACTGAAAATCACGCAAGAAATTTAACATATTAATGCAATTGCAAAAAGAAAATATTATTGTTATTTTTAACACTATGATATTAAGATTGCCTTTAAATTATGACTGTGTTAATTTTTGTCTATAAAAAGCAAATAATAATAATAAAAAACAATTTTTCATTATTTCTGATTATTTATTAAAAAAAATTGCATTGCGCTGCAACTACTTGCAATTTGCGTTGCATTTATTGCATTGCATTCTGGATACCCATTGCAGATGCACCAGGAGTGCATAACAGGTGAGGAGATCTATCTTTCAGTTTATATAACAATGATTTCTAGGTATTAATATTGCAACTAGTCTGAGCAGAGGTTTCCTATGCCTTTAGTCCACGTGCTGATAGAGACAGCTAGGTCTATTTCCGTCCCTTTTTAATGCCCGTAGAAGCCCAGAGAGGGAAACACGGAACATATAAACGGAATGGTATTCTATACTCTGTATTTTCACGATCGTGGGAGGAGTTACAAACCCAAACGCCCCTCTGTGAAGAATTATTCATAGTAAGATAATGAAGTTGGATTCTACCTTCCTTTTCCCAAAACATGCATGTCTGTAAAAGTTTATCCTATGGTAAGAGTGATTCTATTGCAAGGTTTTAAAAAGTAAAGGGATTTTTATCCCGCCAAAATTGAATCTGTACGCGTGTTTAAATGAGATGGTTGTCATATAAATTATACATTTAAATATTCACTTTAGAAGCTCACACAATTTCGCAACACGTCATAATATTATACAGAGCAAAGATTTGTGTATCGGTAACGAATAACTTAAAACTCCTAAACCGATTTCAAAAACTCTTTCACTAATAGAAAGATACAATTATCAACAAATAACATAAGAGAGGTTGAAAGCTAGTATGGAAATATTTATAGAAATAAATTAATGAGTCTGCAGGCCTCCCCAAGAAAGAGGGAATTTTACTGAGCATTTGAGCAATTTTTTTCGGATAGATATACAGCCACCTGGTACCGAATACCTGGTACAAAGTGAGGTACCTTTATACTCTGCAGATACCTCAAGGCTAAGAAATAAAATAAAACAATCTAATGTTTTAAAAAATCACTAAATCAGTTTGTTCAGACCGAAACATTAGCTTTCAATAATAGAAGTAAAACAAGTGGTTATTTATTAATTACTGGTTGCAAGTATATTGCAAGATTAATTTGTAGAAGGAACAATAATTCCTAAGCGATTTCATTAAAACTAAAAAATAACAAAGCCCGTACTAAACAAAAGAACATCTTATATTTAGTTTGGTTTGATGTCAAAAGAAGACACTTATCTGATTCAGGCTCGACACAGGTTTACTTACACTCCGATCTAAAACCTATGTATGTATGTATGTATTACTTTTAATTTGCATATTTTGTCAAACTAAGGTACAAATCTATATTCTACATATAATATACAAAATTACGAAAATAATTAATTATTTCCGCGATCTTGCACCAGTCTATTGGACTGGTGCAAGATCCATATCGTACAGGAATTTCTATATTTAAAATCTATATTTTTCCCAAATATTATTCTGAGACTTTTTTTAAATACCGTATATATAGTGCAACACATATTAATCCTGAAAACGTTAAAAGATGATATTGACTCTACGTATGTGATGTCAGACTAACATCAATAAGATACGTCAGATATAAGTTTCGCGTAGTTTTGTTTACTAACATTGTAGTTGTTGCGCACGGTAAACCAAGGAAAATAGCATTGTGTAGCAATTGTGGTTCTAGAATGCAAAAATCTAGCCTGCGATTTTCATTGCATCGACTCATTTTTTAAGCTGTTTTAAGAACACATAAAAACGTGAATATCCAAATGCGTCTTTAGGTTGCGTGCATTTATTACGTGCATGCAACTTAAGCATATTATTTGAAAATGTACTAAAAAATTTTTTTAGGTCTACCGGTTACAGACCTAAAGGTTAAATACGTGTTAAAAAAATCAATGTATCTATATATACATATAGCTTTAAAATAATTTCCAGTAGAAAAATATATTTATCACCGAGCAAATTCAACTCCCTCTCTCTCTTCATCCACGTTACGTCGGCATTGACGATATTCCGGTACCATGGCAACGATGAACGCCATACGTACCAGGAGAGCATAACGAAGGAAGAGTTTATTCAGTGCATCGTCTAGAAAATCGGTAATAGCGCATCTATCTCACTTTATCCAATGGTTGGCATTCGTATTGCGTGCTCACTCTAGAGGAGAGTTAAGAAGGGGTGTAAATGTACGTACAATACAGATAAAGGACACCCATACATTGATACAAACGTTTGATAACCTGCGACATGTAAATATATAATTGCGAACTCTATAGGTATGCATTTCATAAGATGACGTAAGAATCTTATATTCGGTGAAATACAAAATTCTTATGTAGAATAGGATTTAGGAAAAAAAACATGGTCTGATCATCTGTCCATCTTGCTAGGATGGACGCCCTACGCTGCGCTTGGCGGTATGTGGTCTCCATTCCAAAACCTTACGACTCCATCGTTCATCGATTCTGCGTATGCCCTATCCGCTGCCACTTCAACTTACAAATCCGCCGTAAATAATCATTCCCGATTCTAAATTAATAGACATAAGTATTAAATAAACTTTTTGCCTTTCTTTTAAATACATTCATTTGCAAAAAAACGAGAACCTAAGCAATGAACCATTTCAAATGTTACTATTAATTTGTTTGATAATTATTGGTCGTTTTACTTTTACAATTTTGTACATTAATAAGCAAATAATCGTTTTTGTCAGTATTATCATAAAATTTAGATAAAATTTATGGGTTTTAATGCTAAAGTACACTAGTAGTGTATGTTTGCTAGTAGTGCATATGCTCGTGAAGTAAAAGTTCTCGTGAAGTGAAGTAAAACTCGCACTAACTCTGTGCTCGGGCGATGACTGCGTATATTGGCCGCGAGAAGCCTTTTCCTGACCGTCCATAGACTAGTATGCACATATCTTACTTCTTCGAGATTGTTCTTAAGGTCCACATACGAAGACTTGCGATTTTTCAATGCGCGGCTCACAAGAAAGGGTGGTTGGGTACTTGGTTTTCTTCCAGAACCAGGCCTTCTCTCAACGGAACCGGTGTCTTAATACCGCTGCCAGGGCCTTTGAACCGTCGAGCGACTCACACTTAGCCTCTGAGCCACAAAGCATTGGCTTCAACCCTCTTCAAGCAGCGCAATAACTTTGGTTGCTTTTACCACTTTCTCTAACATTTTTGAGAAAGCTAAACAGCAATAAATGAAGCTTTGACAATTAAGAATATGAAATAAATTTAGAGTTATGAAAACCGATATTATCTTTTGGAACTTCGCACCAAGAATGTAGGATAAAAAGTGGTTTTCTTTAAAAACGAATATCAAATGAAAATTTGAATTTAGTACGTACTGTATTAAACACCACGGCAATTTTAAAATCGTCCAGTAACATGTTCAAATGATTGAAATCATTTTGGTACCGTATTTTTTAAAGAAGAATTAAAATCAAACCGTTTTTTTGCAAATGAGTGTATAATTTGTTTCTGCCTTACTTTAATATATCCTAATAGTTGTAGATTATTACTCAAATAAATACATACATATACAAATAAAGTTACCCAAAGCAAATACATAATTAAATATTTATTGCAACAAAATGTTAATATATTTATTTTGATCAAATAACTCGAGTTATGCTTTAAATGCACGTACTGATTTCGTTAGATTCAAGATGTTTTGTTTTATGTTTATCAAAAGGTGCATTACAATACAAAAAGATTTTACCATCATGCCTATATGTACTGAAGTGACATTGCGATTGCGACAAGAAAGAGATGCTTCATTTAATGAAAGAAATCTTAAATAGAAAGGCACATTCTGTTAAGACTAGAGATAAGTACGCCAAAATGTAAAAAGATTATGCTTATTACTAATGTAGAAAATAAAAAGGGTTTTTATGGAAACTGATACAATTGGACTAACTATTTTTGCATTTTAGTAGAGCTTAAGTTATGCCTTATCAAATTACATTGTAAACATGTAACTCCAA
>JACJUM010003259.1:17228687-17312740 GCA_020976665.1 Heortia vitessoides
GAGGATTTTACTTCATTGAATACTCTGCATGGACCGCACAGCTATAAATAAACTAATATATAATTAAAGTGTATACCTGCTCCTTGACTATATAAAGTCAAAATGCGTATGTGCCGCGCATCCCACAGGTAGAATTATTTATATGCAGCTTGATGGTGTAGTAATGGTTTCTCCCATTTTGCCAACGTATTTAGAGAGGACTTTATAATGACAGTTCTGAGCACATCCCCTGTTACCCCTAAAATGTACAATCGATTTGTAGAATCGCTGTTCTACCCACATTCCTTCAACATTTCAACTCCATTCATTCCAATTTAACTGTCCAAGAAGATCAACCAATTCTTACCATCTGTCAAGTTCAACATAACACTTCAAGATGCAGGTGTATATGTAATAAGCACGACTGTGTCTCTTTTACATGACCGCTATGAAACATAGAAGATAAGATCTGCAATCTGTGAGCATGCACTAGACAAAACCAACCACTATATCAGGTTTAACAAACCTTAATTACTGGCGAAGGAACACCGTTTGATTCTACGGAATAATATAAAAAATCCCATTTTCCACAGAGAAAACCACCTGTCCGGGATCCAGCCATACATTTGATCAAGACCTAGTCCAACATTACAAAATTGCTAGCTTACAATATACTGTCAGCACCTACTGGGTGGATAGGACCGTAAATGTTCAAAATTAAAAACCAAAAATAGATAAAAATTTGTGAAGGTAGTAATTGTAGCTTTTAAATCCTGACACAACTTCTTTTGTCAATCTTGAAAACGGAAAAAAGAAATTAAAATGTTAAAAAAGTGTTTTTATTATAAGTAGTTAACGCGTAGATATTAGAAAATATTACCATAATTTAAATCTTTCAGTACAAAGAGGCCTTTAGTTAAGCCAGTGAATCTATATAGGTTCCTTGATAACTATAAGACCATAAGGTCGTTATTTGCGTCAATGTAAGATTTCAAAGTAGAGTTAGACATTTTAATTAATTTAAAGATTTCTTCTAGTTGTAAATTTCAAGAACCAATATAAATCCGTTTTTTCGTTACTAGAACATAGTAAGGGTCGCTTAAAATATTAAATTAACTTTTGTTTTTAACGAAATTTACTTTTGAAAAGGTAAATATTTATTGCCGTGGGGTACCAGCAGAATATAATAATATCTCCCTTTGTGCCAGGTGTCGTAAGAGGCGACTGAGGTACCGGAACCGACAGATGGCGGTATACCTATCCTACAAGCGTGACTTAAATGCAAAGGGTAAGGATGGGCAGCAGCATCCTCGTCACCAAGTCACATCCTGCGATTGCCACCATGCCTGCTCAACGTGACAATTATAGTGTAAAACATCCAATGAATATTAACATTAATACCAGGAGCCCCCAGTCCCTGGCAGCTCCGTTATCCCAAGCTACGGTAGCAGTTTTGGTAACGATGGAGCTACCACACTAACCGAAAACTGGGGCTGGTAATACAGAACATTTGCACATTGACAACTGACAAGAAGATTGTTGAGTTGGAGGAAGAGATGAGTAGGATGCGTTGACATATTCTGGGATTGTCTAAAGTCCAAAGAGAAGGTGAGGACACGATAACCCTTAAGACTGGCAATCTGCCCTTTACCGGGAAAGAGACCAACCGTCCCAAGGTGGTATCGGACTGCTCGTCCACAAGTCTATCATTAACAACATAATTACCATCGAGAGTGTATCGAGTAGGATTGTGACGAGTAGCGTGGCGAGTCATTAGAGTCATTCAAGTTATCCAGAATATCCGTGAGATTAAAATGTTCTTATTACTTACTTCAATTCTGAATTGTTGTTTTACATAAATTCAAAGACCGACTAATAAAACGGACACGGACAGTGCTAGTTTCAAATAGTTTATGAAAGATTATGTAATAAAACTAAGGTTATGCAATAAATTAAATTAAATAACACTGTATTTAAATGTCGTTCCTTTTGGTCTGCATTATGGTATAAAAATTATTTCCATAATTTTTGCACCAATGTTTTGCTTCCATTTGTTTCATTAGTTCCATAATAAGAAAGATCTAAAAATGCTATTTGGGTTACATTTACAAATTTATATGTGTAGTTATGCCGTATATTAATTAAGCTTAGTTATATGATATAATATTTTCACGCATAATTATAGCTATAATATTTAAAGGCGTTCAGAGTCCTGTTTACTAACAGCGTAGTAAACAACGGTTGTAATAACCTTGCAACACGTGGTCTCCGTCCGATACCTTAGCGGTTTCTGTATTCCTAGTAACGCAGGGCAAAATACATTGCGTAAAATCTATTACATAATATATACTATATGAATTTATTTTTTGTTAAAAGACTAAATTAAAATTAATTAATTTTCAGAATACATTTATTTACTTTAAAATTAAAATTGTATTTGAAAAATGGCGTATGCAGGCATTATTATTTTCAGACAGTTTTAACTTATTTTTCTGTGTTGTTGTATCTTCTGTTGAAACAAATTTTTAGTAACCCTAATGAAGTTATAAATTCCATTTAATCTACATTAGTGATATATTGTCGATGAAAAGAATGATAGGAGCCATATTACCAAAATTTTAATAAATGTGCGACTTAGACAAACTGCTGTTGGTACACTAGGGGATAGCATAATCAGAACTCTCAAGTATTATTACATTGTTAAGATTCCTAAGGTACAAATTTATAGACCGGTTAAAATCAACTGAGATAGATGTCTATTATAAAAAAATAATGCAACATAAATTAGTGTTATGAGGTGAACTTTTCACTTAAGCATATGTATATTTTAAATATTTATATTAATTAAATTTAATAATGAATGTTATTATTAATTCCTATAATAATTATTATTTTTACACAACTTCATACAAGTTATTAAAATTAGTTTAAATCAAGGTTAGTCTAGTACGTATGACAAGTATACTGACGAAACTAGTAGTTTCAATTCAATGATGTAACTGCATCTAAATTATATAATATTTTTAGCTGGCTAATCTTATTATGAGTCGATCATGGCTGATCGACTCATAATCGAAAGTTTTCTTTTTATTGAATTTGTGAAAAATAGGATATTGGCAATCTGTACCAGGCAAACATAGTTTAACAGAGGCGAAGGAGATAGAATGAAGAGGGTTTTCTGATAAGTGTTTAGTTGTTGAGTGCTGAGAAACTTATAATGTTCTTGTGTTTATGTCAAAAGAAAATCCCGAGATTCACGTGAAATGATCATAGATACCTGTTTCAATTGTGATACTCGACAATCTCTAACAACAATTGTCATCATACCTAGCCAGTTAACCTAAAATCTTATAACATTTACACCCAAATTTTTTTCAGTTCATGTTTTAGAATTTTCATGCCTATTAATTACCTCAAACAGAGAGGAAAAACTTACTTTTATAATATGTCGTGAATCCACTTATTTCTATATATACTAATCTTTTTATATACTACATAACGTATACTTTTTATATACTACATACGTCACGACTAAAACACAACTTACGTCCTTGCACCATTTTAAAGGTTCACTAAATATAAATTATTCTAAAAATAAAGTAAAAATTTGAAGTTAAGATTGACCTCATTTGAAACTTGTGAAAGCAGTTTAATATGGTTTCAATAATTATTATAACAGTTAAAAGATTTTGAAATGGCTTGTAAACAATGTTTACCGAATTGTTAACATTGTCACACGTGAATACGTTAGCTGTCGAAGCTTTCATTATTTATTTTCTCTTAGCACACATCGACAAGAAATGTACGGATAGTTCTTAATTTAATTAATTCAATCATCAGTCTCGCTGATTCATGGTACTAGTAGACTAGAGCACGGTGAAGTGGACCGGAATAACATCAGTGAAATTAATTGTAATAAATGGTATGCTAAATCATATCAATAAGAAAACAAGGATATATTTTTTTTACCATAGAATAATAAAAAAATGTTTTATGTAAATTCAAAAACTTTTCAGTGCCGGTAAATATTACGGAAAAAAATATTATATTTTTCAATTGATGAAAAGTGGCTCTTGTGTAAACAAAAGATAAACAGATAGATAACAGGAGCTAACTGTTCAGCATAAAATTTAAAAAAAATACAGTGGCGTTAGTCTGTCGCCCGGTACGGGTACCAGGCAAACATAATTTTAGAGCCACGAGGTCAATGACATCGATGATAGGTCTATCTCTCTTATACTAAGCAAATGTCTGAAATCTGCTTTACTCTAAAGCTAAGCATGCGTAGTACGGTGGTTGTGGACAATTGGACTTAGTTTCAGTTACTTTCTAAAAACCACCTCTTTCTAACATTGTTTGGACTCAATTACAAATAATATAATTTTAATACAGTGCGTCCCGCTTATTTACTAGTTTTATTTAAAACCGATTTGCTTGTATTATAATAAATTCAGCAGAAACAAATAAAACAACCTGTTTGCAAAACACATTGACTGCCTCAGTTCCAAAAAATGACACATGATGGCGTTAGCCTGTAGCTAAGCAAACCGTTCCTAGGGAATACATTTCCACTAGGAGACAACATTACTAAGGGACTTTGTGAAAAAGTAACATGTCTTTCAAGCAAACGATTAAGTTTAAAGGGTTTGTAGACTACGTTTAGTTACTTTGCCCAGTATTTATCTTAGTAATATTAAAGAGTAAGACATCTATGAAACTATATTAATTCAATTCATTGGTTTGTCACAAGGTTGTGCAGAATGTATTCTATAATAAGATTATTACAATTCAATTGTAGTTTTGCCGTAACTTTTCGTAAGGCATAAAGCTATACAAGAAGATTTATAAGAAAAAACATGGATACAAATTTATAATTTAAGATTATAATTTAAGTACAATGGGCAGCATTATCGTTGGAGCGATCATTTCCAGGCAACCTTTACATGAAAAAAAAACAGGTAAAACAAGCAGATTGGTCTATATAAAAATACAATAAAGCACAAATATGATAAACAACTTAATTAAAAATATGTATATTATATATAATAATATTATATAAAAAGCAGTCAATTATCCATCTTCACACTGCTTTAGTCAAAGTTCATAAACTTAGAAGTTTTCTGTATCTGTTCGTTAACAGCGTAGAAAAAAAGGTAATACCTATATCCATGAAAATTGGTGTTGAATAGAACTTTTCTGATTGATGTAGCTTTAGTAATTATCCAAAGCACAGATTGGATAATTCAGCTGTTTTGGTTTCAGAGGTTTTTTTTTATACCAACATACTAAAGTAGTACTATAGAGTTATTCTCTCATAATGACTGATTAACTATGTCGTTGCAAATAACAAATAAATTATTATCGTTACGTTCGTTTCAACACCTTATTAATAAAAAAATAATCAACCCCCATGTTTGCTTCAGCTGAATAGGAGGATACAGTTTTACAATTAAATCGAAAATTCATTCATTCAACTCAATTGTAGTAGATCACAAAGAACATGGCAAAATATATTATCTGGCAATTAAAACATAATATAGTTATTTTATACAATATCACATAGGTATATATTATAGTAAGTAAGGGTATATGTATATATAAACCCTTATAATATATAAAATATAGAGAAAGTTGTTATTTTTCTTATTGCTTCATGCATGGTCCAAAAATCAACCCTCCGAACCGAGTGCTCCGTAGATTCCTGCTTCCCTAGTAGTGTGAACTTACAAATTGTCACTTTCCAGATAACCTGTAGTCGAATCGACGTAGAAGCTCAACGACGTCCATGAAACAGGTTAAATAGTGCTACTTTGCTTCCTGTATTCCTAGTATTGGTAAAGAGCACGTGCGGCCTTTTCGACGAACTAACTCGTCAGATAGTCGAATAAATAACCAAACAACCACCACCTACCACCATACACGATTTACTTTTATTACTCTTACTATTGTTGATTTCACAGCCTTTTATCGAGAGTAACACAAACAATAAATAACGCACCATTCCGATTTAAAATATACAAATTTAAAAATATCAAAAAAAATAATCATATTTTTATTAAATATTCTAGATTAATAAACACTAAGATACAAAAAAAGTATTGTGAAATAAGGGAACAAAAAGTTAATATTTTTTATTACATTATAATAATAATTAATAAAATATAATGCAATCTAGCGTTTGTAAAAGCGTGTACTCGTATTGCATAAAACACCTTTTTTATGAAACAGCCCGACGTAAAACCTAAGTTAAGTTAAAAACTAGTTAAGTTAGTTTTTTATTTGCAGACTATAATTGTTTATAAAATAGTAAATCTCTTCACACGTGCTTGGCTAAAACTATTTCGCTTTTTCTTTTATGACCATATAAACTTTTCTTTTTTCTACACATTTCTGATATAAAACCATACATTTGATTTCCATTTTAGTCGTTAGACAGTTAACGTTTTTGACAGAACAACATTATTGCAAATATCGTTCAAAACAATCTACACTATCATCGATTAGACTTATGTTAATTTTTAGATTAATTATAACAACTTGTTAACTCAGTATAGTTAATATTATCTGAATAATAAATATGTTTTTTCTCAATAATAAATAATATTACCGTCTCGTTTCTTTCTTCTTATGAGAAATCAGTCTTCTGGGAAAAAGTACTAGGAAGACATGCATTAGAAAGATGTTTCAAATTCGATATAGGGTGTGTTATTTTATAAGAAAAGAGAATGTGAGAAGAAGAAAACACACCGACAGAGAGAGAGAGTATATTTTATTATTGTTAACATTTCATTTTTTTATTATATTATTTTTAATAGTTAATATTAAGCTTATGCCTCCTCTACACTACACGCGAAGTTAAACGATGTTAGCCGAATACGATAGTGTACACTTCGTTCGGCTTACCTCGTCAAACTTTACCTCGCCTCGGGCGACTTCCATTTGTTGTCGGTTTTTGCGCCCGAGTCAAAGGGCCCGAAGTTGCACGAAGTGCGTTCACGAAGTAGCTCTCTACACTACTCGGCCGACTTCACTGCAGTACCCATTTTTTTTGCGCGGGACACAATTATGAGCAATATTCAGTGGTCACAGGAGCAAATTATGTTGTTCCTGAAAATTCTGCAAACGGAGACCATTATTTGGGACCTCAATGATAAATGTCACGTGTTCAAGTGCTACTTGAGCGTTCATTACAAACACACACAGACACAGTGCACAGACTGTCGGCGCCTTATAGCGAATGAGCTCTTCGCAAAGTTGAACGAGTGTGTAGTGTCGCACTTCGGACTGTTGCCAAAGTATCTCGAGTACTTCGCCGAGGAACTTCGCGAGTAGTGTAGAGGAGGGGTTATAATATTTAAGTTAATTTAGCGATGACTAGTAAAACTCCTATGCACTTTCTTGGTTTTGGCGGTTGGTTGGCGAGACCACATGGTCAACTGAGAATCAATACAACTCTGACAAGAGCATGCATTTAAGGATTGAGGGACAAAGAGTATGTAAATATTTGTAGATTCTAATGATGATAAACCTTATAATAAAAGAACATTGAAGACGAAAGAGTTTAAGTGTTTAATCGATCAGTCGATTTGTCAAAGAGCGAGCAGCGATCTTTATTACGCTTTGTAAAGCGGTGTTGTGACTATTGGTTGCCATGGGAAACGTTTGTACCAGGATAACATAATGACAAAAGATCTTTTATAGGTGGGGCAGAGAGAGAACATTGCATAAACGAAAAAGGACGGCATCTACTCGAATAGAGTGACTGTGTATTGGCGTCCTTGTTCCGAGACAGAATTATCGACAGGTATGAGAGACAAGCGTGAACCTTTCAATCCGAGAAAATTCCAAGGCTTTCCCTTTAAGTTTTTATATTTGTATATATTATAAAATATGCATTATAAAATAATGGTCCGGTCCATAAAATATATTTGTCTTTATTTTGGAGATCCTGTTTTAATGGAATTCCTATTTTGTTTTATTTATTGTAACTTAGTGCTCCAATATTGTTCGCTAAAAGTCGTGGATTTATAGTCCTCACCCAGGCTAAATATTAATATGATACATATTTGTGTTTGTTCAGTATGTGGGTGTAAAATATGTATTTGAGTATTATATCTCTGATTCCTCTATTTTCTGATGGACGTTACACAGGTTCTTTGAGTGACTTACCTCGGAGTCAGGTCAATATGTACAAGATGTTAATTGTATTTATTAGTTCAAAATCTTAGCCCATCATAATAGAGTTTGCAAAGCTGAATAGCAAATTTTAGTGCTTAAATTCAGTCTTTCTGTTAGGAAGAAACATAATGCCTAGATCTTTACTAAAAATTCATAAACTAACAGGAGATCTAGCTTAGACGTGAGACTGAGACGAATATACGTTACTGTTCAGGATGAAAGCTTTGCTCTCTGTCCGACGTAGTTAGCCTAGACATGATACAGAAATAGTATAAGTAATATTTCCCTTATTGTTCTGAATCCAGAATTTTTATTGTATAATTTCAATGCAAAACTGCAGTTTAAATGTTTTAGTACACTTATGCATATATTATATCATTTGTAATGTCGCCTCACCCCATTTTGCGTACTACGCACGTCACGTAGTAGTGACAGAGAGGAATGTACCTATCCACCGGAAGCTAGAAAGGGATGTACTATTTCAGGTTCTCTAGATTCTAGTACCGAAGCCGGCTGAGTTTATGTTTTCCTAGTACCTGGCGCAAGTTTTGTGCCAGAAAACCTAAACCTTTTGAGAATACTGCAAAATTTGCTTATAAAGCATGCGGCTGAAAATGTGCGCATATAAATAATATTCTTCTTTTAAACTTTTATTATGTTTTTTTTTAAAGTTTTCTACAATAATGATTTACCTTAGCTATACAAAAGGTCAACCATGATGATGACTTTTATCAACAGTGGTAACTTTTTCCATCCTCGTCTTGTACAAACTGTTACATGAATTATTTAACTAAGCCATGAATTTATTGGTTAAGAAATTCAACTTACTAAATTCAATTGCAAAAAATATGAAAAAAAGTCATTCGGAGTTATAAGCAACAAGACTAAGTAAATCGATGAAGCTTAAAATTATACTCAATCGAAAAGAAAATTATTTAAAATCGTATAGTAATACAAAAAGTATAATATAACTATTTTTTACGGACTTCAAATTTAACTCTTAAAATTGTTTATTTAACGTTTCAGTTTCATTGTGGCCAAGCTTTTCAAGAGAAAAATATGTTGTAGCCAAAGTGACTAAGTTTACAATTGCTACCGTCACAATTTTTTATTTGTTTTAATTCGAAACATTCGCGTTTCCGCGCACTGAATATGTGTATGTTGCAGTGTTCCGATGTTGGCCTTAGTTCTTAGTGAAATGTATAACAGGAGTTGACAGGACGTGATACAAAGTTTTTAAAAAGTAGTTCTGTGAGTAGCGATGCAAGCGAAAATGTGAGAAAATATTAAGAAAATATATCTTTTGAGTTATATAATAAGTTTTCGTTGGCTATAAAATATCGATGCTACGAACTATCAGTTGATGCTACGGATATTACTCGGACATTACGAATTCATGTACTGGTGTTTATGTGTCAGTATATGCATTGTCTATATATCAGTGTGACATTTCTATTCTACGCATGCGTCATATCAGAGTGACCTGCAATGCATTCGTTTGCTTTAACTTGAAGGGTGATAAATTAAAGAACAAGATTCTTCAACGTTTTCCTGCTCCGGTGAAATGCCTTAGTTCATAACACGCGTCGCGACTGTTCGGCTTTCACCGCCGATGCCTCACGCAGATTGCAACTTTCGTAAAGCGGAAAGATTTCCAAAAAAAAATGAGTATTTTGCGTTGATAACAAAAAGTGTATGTACCGGTTTTTGGCTTAATACCTTATGGCTTAAAAACTGCGAAAAACCACATACATTCTTATACCCCCTCTTTTAAGTGGCCAGGGGCAGATCTGCAAAAAAATATATGCTCGAACACCCCTATACAAACTTCGACCTCCCGATTTTAGGAAAGTGGGAGGTTAAAAAGAGATCAACGCAGGGACTAAACTATAATGGTTAGCAACATGAAATATTGCACAAAAGTTTCTTTTATAACGTAGGAGGGCATTGGGAAAAGTTTTTGAACATTCACCCCTAGTGGCTTTAATTGCGGGTGCAAAGTTAGTATGACACTGAGCTGTTTTGAAATTATTTAAATGAACTTCAAAAATAAAGTTCCTCATGAAAAGTCATGAAGCATGTGTCAAATGTAATAGATGAATTAATGCAAATAAAATCATAAAGTTAACAAAAGTGCCTCATGCAGATTGCAACTACGCTCACCGCGCTTTACATCCGTAGTTTATCGTCCAAATTAGCCGGTTCTAT
This sequence comes from Heortia vitessoides, assembly GCA_020976665.1. Taxonomy (NCBI): domain Eukaryota; kingdom Metazoa; phylum Arthropoda; class Insecta; order Lepidoptera; family Crambidae; genus Heortia; species Heortia vitessoides. Next base: position 17,239,053 of record JACJUM010003259.1, read on the forward strand.
TACATTTACCTATCTAGATGTATTATTTTTACTTTTCAGTTCAATATTTGTGTATGCTCTTCTATAATTGTTAAATATTATTTTCTCAGAAAGTTAATACATTGCTATTTTTTATGAGTAATAAATACATCTTAAATCATATATTAAATAATAAAAAATATCTCAAAAGAGGTTAAAAGGAGGGTGCAAAGTTAGTATGAAAGTCTTAATAATCTTTATTTTTAAAGTTATTTCGATTAAAAATTATATTTGGGTTATAAGTTCCTAATAACGATTATTATCGGTATCGCTTTTTGTGAATTCAAAATATCTGACTGAATTAACTCATTCTCACTGTGAACCGTGGGGCGCTGCTTACATTTTGCAATGCCGATTATAAGATGAACGTTTTATTACATTTAATTTAATAATAATATTTATTCCTATTCATGATCATATCATTAACCTATAAGTTTGTTTTCAAGATTGCCTTTATAAAATCTATGCCCTGGTTGCATGCGATTAATGTTCAATACAGATCTTCTGTTATTTTCCGAATAAAATCAAATTATAAGAGGTCACCACACTTCGTATAATTTTGTATAGGGTCAGTGGCATTAATATAATTAGTTGTGCTGTAAGGCACAATATTAAAAGTATTTCATGTTAATATTCGAACCAAAGAAATATCGACAGGTTTATAAAGAAATATTTAGGAATAGTATGTAAAATTATTCCATATCAGTTATGTAAATTTACTAAAATTACAAACATAAACAAAGACACGCCTATTTCCCATGAGTAGTTAGATCATGGGGTCTAAAATGCATCAGCCGAGTGCAATGAATGATATATTGTTTGCACTTCATGGTGCAGATTCACCAAGGGAGCATAAACAGGAAAGGTTTTAAGCTCTGGCGTTCAGAAGTGACGCACACAAGTGCATCTCTTAACAAGCGAGACACAGATAGATACAGTTTGCAATGAAATCAATAACTCCCCACTCCTATCCACGCTGAAAATTCAGGTGTTCCGGATAAAGCTAAGCTTTTGTGGCATTTGTTACCCTAGTACATACCCCACAGTCAAGAAAACTTATAGTTAAGTGTTTTTGCATTAGTTTTGATTTATTGTTCTAACATATTTTATTGTATTGCATGGCAATAGGATCAATTAGGATTTATGTTCGTTCCAAATGATATAATACCTTCATGTACCTACATAAAGTGGCACAAATGTTATCACATTTATTGCATCTACAGTTGTAATGCTCAACTAAGGATAGTTAAAATACTAAGATCTCTGGCAGAAATTATTATTACCGTTTTTTCTAGTCAATATAAATCATGAGTTCTTTAAATGAGAAAATGTAATTTAATTTAGAATTTTATTTTATATAATCGATCTGCTAACCAATATACAGATAATATCAAATTCATGCGCTAATTGGTCAGCAAAGCCATCAGTATGAAAAGCCGTAAGACGGCTCCTCCTCCTAACAAATGCGTAAGTTGCGTGCTTTCGACTGTTCGGACTACCAAATGGTATTATGTAATAACTGGTTTTAGAAGGTTTTATCAGTAAAGCTATTTACAACATGGCGGCTAGTAACGTAATATTTGGTAGATACAAACATATATATATATATTTAAATTAAAATATATTAAAATGACCATTATCAGAGAAAACAAAAAACCAAAATATCTTCCGATGCTCTGCAGGAAGTTGGCAACGCAACCGCGTTTTGGATGGGCTGTACTAGGAACTCATAAAACAGAAAGAGTAATAAAACTGTACCGTGTACATGTGCGCGTCCTAACACTCATCACACATTTACATAACTGCACGCACTTTGGTCTATGGAAACTTTGAATAAAAGTTAGAGAAGTTGGTAACATGTCATCTATAAAATGTAAGTTTGACTAAAATTATACTAAGGACATTGATAAAACAATGGATTTCCATACAAACTTAAAATCCACTCTTTCATCCATTTGTGAAGGTAGTTTAGAGAAATAAATACCTACATTTTATTTTCGTAAAAATAATGAGTATTCCCCAGTAACTTGGAAATCAGGAACTACAGAAATTTCATACAAACTCCCTTTTAATCTTCTAGGAGTTGAGTTTTAAAAATTCCTTAGTGAGCACCTACGTTCTAAAAAAGGAAAGCACGCCAATTTTGAGGCTCTTAGCACTTGCAGTTATGAGATTTAGTGATAAGTGGGTGAGCGACCTTTGGTTTTTATAAATTAAGATAAAGAAAATACTGTATTCATAAAAAAGTTTAATGTCAAGCTATGGTTTGTAGGTATAAGTAAGGGGCATTGTTTAGATCAAAAGAAGTTAATATACGTCTGTAATTTCATGTTGTTAATACCTCAAGTATGAGTGCTATAATGCTACACTAACAAAAGCGTCCGTTGTAAATAGAGAAATATTCGAGGTTATATAATTACAAATTACCACATATAATACCAATAAGAAATAGTTTTTGCGTTAGCTTATACGTAGAGTATATTCAAAATACATTGCGAGTTAAATAAAGCCACATGTAGTGGAGTTATGATTTAACAAAACTGCGTGTTCGTTGTACTTTTACCAAGTTAATATAATTCAAAATGGGATCTAGTTTATAGTTTATTCAAACCCTGAGCCTCAGTTCAAACCCCAGCTTACACTCATAGACATCTGCAGGTACACAAATATCAATATTTCCATAGGTGTAAAGCTTCTAGTATCCATGAACTGATCAACAGTCTCCATGTGTGAATATATTAAAGCGGGACGGAAAACGAGCGAATCGGTTAGAACAAAAGTGATAAATATACACGTTACTTTCTGTGTGGTAGTGTAAGATAGTACGTCAATAGACGGTGATGCTTCCGTTTACTACTACATGTTTAATAAGATGCATTGATGTATTTGGGAAAAACCGTTGCGAATATAATTTCTTCTCAAGGAACTTTTTTGTTGGGACTTGTGGAGTAATTAAGTTTCTGAAAATTGGTCTTTAAATATTTTAAATATTTTAATTGGTTTTTAAGTTGGTGGTAAGATTAATGTTATCAACGGATAAGCTATTTTTCCATAGATTACCGACTTTACTAACATTATTTGCTCTTTCCGGAATGAAAGTTCACTATATTTCCATCCTTGTAAACTATCTGGGAGATTGGTACGGCACATAAAGCGTAAAGACAAACAAACTCACCTTAACATTGATAATATTTATTAGTTTAAGTATTGATAAAGAGAAAAAAAAAATCAGTTTGAGGTATTCTGATTTAAAATCACTTTATTGTAATGCTTAAGTTATTATTTGTCGTGGTTTCCATGGGAATAGTTCGGGAAGAAAGGTAGAAGATTGGTTGAGAGGTAAAGAGGACATTTATATTTATATTAAGTTGGGATTAATTAAATAAAATGTCTGAATAAGATTTTGACATTCATCTTGACAAAGTCAGTCTTTTAACTTTAATTAAAACACGATATGTAGAAAAGTTCACATCATAGCAAAAAGATTTTCTAACATTTCCCATTCGCTACTCATATAAAACTCATATAAGGAAAAACTTTTAACTATACTACAAGGATTAATTAGAGCATAACTAAGGGGTTTGATACACAGAAGAACTAAAAAATTTGCAGTCTGTGAAGTTAAAAAACATCTTAATTTTATTATATGGCTATGGGACCCTTACGTACATTTAATAAAAAAGCAAGACCAATATCGCAGCACTGATAGATAACCATAAACCGCTAGCATCAACTGCGTAGATAGGAACTTGGTGTATAAACTTGAGAGTAAACAAACAGGAACTTACTGCAAACTTTCAAAACCATGACACGAACTCTTTTGCCAATCTCGAACACGTCGAATCGTCCGCAAGGGAAATGAAATGTCGAATAAACAATAGAAAAATTAATGAAACCGAGTTTTAGCGCTTAAAAATTGTTTTTATTACAAAGCCTAAATATTAATAGCTATATGATAGAGTGCATTTTATTTGTTAAGGAATTAATAATTCTAAATTTATATTTTATCAATCCTTATTAACTGAATACATCTAAATAATATACGAGTAAAACATCAAACTAAAAATCTGGTAATAACAATACGAATAAATTATTAGATAAAATAAAATTCTAATCTATATTTACAATATATACTTATATTAATTCCAAGAATATTACTACATTATAAACATTAGAAATGATGTTGTTCCGATTCACATGCCATAATTGGTCGAGGTCTATCCCTTTTTGTTCACCTGGTCGATTTCAAACAGAAAAACCAAACTTATAAAAATTTGCGTAAGCCATAATATTATAATCTAAACATTATATGTACGGTAAGAATAAGGTTTATTTTTGTTTGGTTACGTATTTTGTTGCTTAAATTATTATTCGATAAATACCTTGATTAGGAAAGAAATAAAGAATCAAAACATTATTAGCAACAAGTTTTATAATGATGATAAAAATTGAATTAAATTACATTAATATTATAAAGGCAATAGTTTATGTGTATGCTTGTTACTCTTTCACGCAAAGATTACTTACTCTTAAGGACAAGGATTTCAATGAAACTTTATAATGGTATAATGGTGAATATTATTTGCGCTCCTAACGCCTACTCAGTATCATCCGCAAATCTGCTTAACATCGTATTATTATTTACTTTTATTATGTATTATTATTCGCATGGCAACCGCGTTAAAGAAATAAATTATATATATTTATCGTTTTATGAACTGGTCGTTCTTACGATGAAGATCAAAAAAAATCTTTACGAAAAGCATGAAAAAGTGTACACATTTCAATGCCAAAACCTAGAATGAATTGATAACGATTGAACAATACTAACACGTATTTTTTTCATCACTGTTCAACATCAATTTTTACCAAAAATTTTGGTAACAATCGGTTTTACTAGTTAAACTTTTCATCCGCCAGATTATATGATTTATTAAAGAGCTTTTCTTATTGTTTATAATGGTGAAAACCAAATTCGACTCACACGTACATTTAACACATTTATAACAGGCAAGTTACATAATTATTTATAATAAGTTGTTCATCTCATTCAATGTTAGAGATGTGATCTAAGATGGACATGACCTAAGATCTTTATTTCACATACCGAATGCTTTACTAACGCTTTACTTACCGGATATCTAAGTGTGATAATATTTATTAAATAATCTTGTATAATACTATCTCACACGGTTAGACTCGTACGTGATTTGATAAATGTTACTAGGTCGAAGGTGATGATAATCCCTACTAATATTATAAATGCGTAAGTAACTCTGTCTGTCTGTCGGTCCGCTTTCCCGATTAAACTTCTCAACTGATTTTGATTAAGTTTGGACAATATTTAGACCCTGAGAAAGGACATAGGCTGTTTTTTTATTTAAGTATCGCTATTTTTTGAGCTAGAAACTTAAAACTTATTTTTAGGCCATTGATTCGATATAAATAAACATGACATTCTAAGTTTATATAAGTTATGGTACAGAGGTATGGTACCCAAAAAAGCTATTCCACGCGGACGAAGTCGCGGGCACAGCTAGTATTACATTTACGACACAAAAAATGAGCTTCCATTTTATTAATAAATTATGTGCTTAACTCAATTTTGACTAGAAAACATTAACTTCATAAATATAAATGGATTGGCTGTACAATAGACACTTGCAACTTTCTTATTTTGCACTTAATATTTTGTACACAAGAAAATATAACTGTTACGGTTAGAATCTTATTGGAAAATGTGACTGAATATAATGATTTAGAACAATTGTATATTCATTTTGGGTAATTTAGGACTCTAAATATAAAAGATATGCACCATCTAATAACGTTCATATCCAATAAGATCTTATAGTTGCCCACTTAGTATATGTTGACCTGTTTTAAATTACTCGTGTTGCAATGATACGACCAGTTAAAATAATTCAGAGACATTATCAGGATAATTAGACAATTACACATTCAGTGTTTCTCTTAAAGGTTTAGAGTTTTAAAGGTATTTGTTGAAACCCTTTAGTTGAATAAATAATGTATTTTGGGTTTGTGAAATCCATATCTCAACGGCCACTTGAACGAGGTGAGGCTAAAAGCCGTCATCACTGAGTCGAGTGGTTGACGACGATTATTATCGATTGTTCCTGACATTTCGGTCTATTTTTTGTTTGAGTCACTTATGGCACTCGACAGTCTGATATTGTGGTTCTTACCTACTCGATAGAGGGTTCAATTTTAACATACGTGTTACAAAATTAATTATACACATTAATTTAATTAATCCGCTCTTAATTCAACTGATTTTCCAGCCGAACAGTTTTTAAATTATGTTAATAAGAAAAGAATTGTTCTGAAATGACTGTGAAACCAAATATTAGTGCATCATTATTCATTAAGATAATATTGAATCAATGAAGTGTTTTCCTTTAGATCAGTGATAAACTTGGTGGTTGTACAAGTAATGGCGTTTTAACAAAAATGGTATTTAACAAAATTTAAAATATAAGACTCACCGTGATCATTTGTGACGGCATATTGGTAGTTAGGTATGAGGTCCGGCAGGTCATGGTGTGGCGGCGAGCCAGGGGGCGGCCGATATGCGCCTTCCACGGTGCCATACGGTAGGGGCCACTCGCGTTCTACCGGCCCGTATCCGCAGTACTCCGCACCGTATGCAAGCTGTTGGGCTGAGGATGACGCGTGGGGGTAAGAACACGAACTGTACTCCAGCGACGTTGCTCCGCTAGTTCCGGCCCCGCTTCCACTTGCCAGCTCGTAACCTGACGTCTGCGATGGTGGCAACGCAGGAACGCCACCTCCGCAAAGATATCCACCGCTTCCGAACTGAGGCTTTAGAGCCTGACACTTGCGACGAAATCCACGCGGCCGTCTTCTGAAAGAACCCTCTTCAAACATAAACTCGGACGATGGATCAATCGTCCAGTAGTGACCTTTTCCCGGCCTCCCCAGTCCTTTCGGTAGCTTAACAAAACATTCGTTCAGGCTTAAATTATGACGTACAGAGTTCTTCCAGCCTTGATAGGAGCTGCGGAAGAAGGGGAATTGTTGCTGAAGGAAGGCATATATCTCGCTTAGGGTAAGTCTCTTGTTGGGTGAGTGTCGTATAGCCATGACAATGAGGGCTATGTAGGAATAGGGCGGTTTCTCTTGGCGGCGTGTGGCAGGCGCGCGGCGCGCCGCCTCTTCGGTGGTTTGATCCTCGGTCTTCATGCGGGCGCGTGCAGGAGCGCGTGCGCGTCGGAACGCGTGTTAGAGTACAGTGCGCGTGCCGCCCACCAAGAAGCGCGGGCGCCGTCGATGCCGCGCCCCGCGGCTCCCCACCGCCGTAGCCCCACCTTCCCCCATCCGCCTACACTTTAGTATTGGCAAACCGATCTTCTATATTACTAACACAAATTAACGTTAACCGTATATATCAAACTATTTCATTTTAATGTCGGAATATTGTCTTTAAGGACTATTAAAGGGAAAGCAATTTCATAGTTGCTAGAACTACAGAAAAGGTAAATTAAAAAAGCCTAGTAAATATGGCAGTAAACGTAAATAAAAGGTTTGTTGCACTCGCAAAACATCAGCCAGCATCGTCCACAACTCACAAACATAGTGCGGCGGAAAACCCGCTTAGACAATAATATTTATCAGTGGCAAGGACGCCTGTCGAACGCCGCTCTTGACCTAGCACAATTAAAGCAAACATTTTACTAGATCTATAAAACAGTTATACGACGTTACACCAAATATTTACCATAAAGCGTAAACCAAAAGTTTTGCATTAAACTTGCTGGATTTATTTACTCGGGGTCGTTTATGGCGACTTCCGTTAGAAATTCAACCGTGCTATCTGGGAATACGGCTAATATTTGAATAATCACATAAAGGATAAATGTTATTACTACTGTGGTCCACGCTAATAAAGAACACCTAACACTAAAAATATTGTAAACTATAGTATATGAAGCTCAATTCAGTGACTAAGATTACTAAATCTTTACTGATACAACATTGGAATCACAAAAATCGAACATGCGTAATAGTTTGAAATATAAATGTTTTTGTCGTAGGACGATGTAACAGACAACCAGCCAAACAAACATTCCGGGGAACGAATAATAAACAATGTTAGTTCATAGCTAAGTTTTCATAAGTTGGGACTCTTTTAAGATGTTCCTGGCGTATATATGACGCAACCGATTGTCATGGTAATAAATAAATAATTATTATAGATTTTGTAATAAATGTGCTTTTGCGCCCGTGCATCGGGGGATGGCTATTGTTATAATTAATATCTATAATCTATTTTTAACAATAAACATTTTACATAACACGAAAACTCAAACTTTTCGTCGAGTACAGACACATAGTAGAATTACACTTATTTTAGTGTTAAATTGTTATTTTATACATATTAATATGTATTAAATGTGAATTCCGAGACTACACAAATTTTAAGACAGCTTTATACTACGCCATAATATGAATCATGTAACAACTCGAGTCTTTGCATTCTCTTTCTATCAAGTTAATTTTAAACGTTCAAATGGGGAACTAATGCCCCTGCGCGCGTAGACTCCGCCCACAACATGGCGGACGAAGGATGCGCTGGCGCAGATTGCCGCGTGATCTTGAACCCCATTCATCACTTTTTACGAGCGCGCCTGTTTGCTCTGAGGTTTTATGGTTTCACCTTAATTTTTGATATGCAATTACATGGTTGTTGGGGATTTAAACGTTCCGAGACTACTGTAACACGTGTGATTCAACTTCTAATATACATGGAAGTATGTTTTGCATTATGTGCGAAATAAAACCAAGAATGATTGAGCAAAAACAGAATCTATATATTTTGCGTAGTCACTGCTTTAGGTATTCGGTAAAAGAATTTCTGCATTTAATTAATTAGAATGGTCTTCGGAATTGCACATTCTCAGAATTGTATATATGTAGGTACTATGATTCAGAGATAAAGACGATCGTATTATTCTACACTCACAGGCACAATGAACCGCCCACCTTGTTATTTCTTAAATTTTCAGAATTAAACAAATCTATAGCACTTTTTATTAAAGGGTATATTGAAAGCTAAGGAAACCAGAAGATTGTTATTAGCGAAAAAATTATCAAACATTTAGGAATATCAGTTTTGAAAAAAAAAATGTCTAACCTTTTTTTAATTAATATTTTAATCATGTGTGTTGCCGACTCGTGCTTTAATAACTTCTTGGAGCCGGTTTGGCAATCCATCTATTATGTCCTGGATATCCAATTGTGGGCCACTCAAGATGAAGTCCAGCGATGTCAGCCTTGTCCTGGTCTTCAAGTGTATGAACCTGTATCGTGGTTATACACCCAAGATGCCCCAAGTATACGAGCAATGCGACGTTAGATCTACCCAGCATCGGCGGAAGTCACAGCCCTGCAACAGCTGCATCCAGTGGCATTTTTTCAAGTACCGCACAATAAACAATCACTCTGAACTCAAATCAAACAATATAGTTACGCCAGGACAAGAAGGAACAGGAATAGTTTATTCGGTAACGCTACTTCGAATGTTTAATAACGACTAAATCCCAAAAATGTATCCGTGAAGCTAACGTGTGTAACAAAATGAGGGTATAGGAGCTTCATTCACTGCTAAAGTATCCACTTGAAAAAAATTAAAAACATTGCATAGTTCATAGTTAACGTAAACAAACAGGGCAACGAAAGATAAAGGTGGGCGGTTAATTGTGCCTGTGAGTATATGTGGTTTAATGGCCTATTTCATTTCTGCGACCATGCAGGCCGGCGGCTCGCGTTTGTCATACGACCGTCATAAAATGTCAGCTCAATGAATGACTTTGTTATACCTAACACCTGAACGGAAATACAAAGGCAATATCTTTATCTTATGATAACATATTACTATAATGTAGTTTAAACTAACATTTGGTGAGCTGGCTGGTTAACTCAATGATGAGTTGTGAGATCAGTAGATCAATACAGATCACAATTGTTACAACAGAATCTCGATTCATGTATAACTAATACATATATTTAAGGAAAATTTAATGAACTAATACATTTATTTTATAAAGGATTAGTGTCGAAAAATAATTAAATTATTTTACAACACTAATCCTTTTTTTTTTGTAAACCAGCTCGTGTTTTAAAAAGGTAGCTGCCTTTATTTTAGATGTATACATATATTATATTTAATTTTCTACCCATCATGTAAAAGACCAAAAAACAGTGATAAATAACATTTAGGTGTGGTAACGGCAACATCAATGCGGACTAGCAAGTAGGTACTACGAGTCAACTCTGATTTGTGATGTTATTAACATAGTTGTCTGATATTAAACCTAACCAATACAGTTTTAGTTCTCACGTGTGGCTGAGAGATATTTTATTATTAACTTTGGCCGTAACGTTATAGATCTAATAGAACCGCCTGAACTCGACACTGGGAGACTTCACGCGAATAATGTTACTAAAAAAATTGCAATCAGACTATACTGCGGTACAAAGTTGTAGTGCTTTGTTATTTTGTATTGCTCTATTAGTCAGTAAACGGTAAATTATAATCCGCCGTAGACATATTAGTAAATTTAAGTTAAAATACGTATAATATTAAGTTGCTGCGACAAGTGACATCCTTGGCGATATATCTATCATATATGATGTGCAAGATGCTCAAAGTGCAATAATGAGTTATCTGTTAGGTTTGTTCTATCCCTGCGTAGTAAGTATGTCAATCCGGAAGGTGAACAGATGATCTAACTAGAACTGCAGGCCGCATATAATCTATGGAAAGTCTCTTGGCAAGACTTATGACTGAGGCAGATGATATATAGATAATGATATTATTATCATTATGGCATCCGTTACACGACTCACAGTATTTGCTGCAAATAAAAAAAAACAATGTTGACTACGAAAATTTTAGAAAAATATCTCAAATAAATTTATTAAATATCTAGAAACTGTACATAAACATATTTTTCATACATAATTATTTAAGTTAAAGACCTGGTTTACTTGAATTTGGCTAGAAAAAAATTTAAAACGTGATCGTAAATTTATTTCTCTAAAAACTAGCACTAGTTTTTTACAGTTTACGACTCCTGACTCTAACCAGATGCGAACCGAATGTCACTGTGAAATATCAAGAAGCGATGCCAACAAGAACAGTAAGCTGCAAACACGCACAAAGCCGAAACTACATTATTGAAGAATTTAAAATCTGTTGGTATTAGAAATCTTATATTTATATTCTAGCGTGCATTTTGTGTACAAGCCGTATGCCGAGTGATTATTTCACCACTACCAAATATCTAAATATTTTATAGGTCGTGGCGCATGCGTGTTTTATACAGATTGAGCTTTCTGGCTCTCCTTTTATGTTTTCCTGGTGCAAAGACCGCCAACAGTCTATTTAACTTCAGTTGCATTCAGGACGGAAACCACGCTCTGCAATCGTCACCACGCCTGCTTGGCGCGGTGACGAGGCCACTTCTTGGGGAGACCTATGGCAGGGGTCGTTCTATGGCTACTATGACAATAAAGATACCTGTAACCTTAGTAATCTTCCAATTGGCAGGCCGGCAGGCAGGCAATAAGTTTTATAAAGTATAAGGATAAATCATTATAACAGGCAGTATCTATAAACAATATTTTAATTACTTTTGCCTCTTAATACTTTATTTACATTAAAATATCCTTAAAATATATTTATGATCCTCTGAATGATGTAAAATTAACTGTTGGAAAAAATAACAAATATGTATGCCTAATCACAACTGCATTTTGAAAAGAGTGCATGCAGTAAGTTTGTACTACGCGTTTACACAGAATGAATGATCGGGGTCACAAGGTTCAAGCGCTAACTGCACCGCCAGGACCAAGATTACCAAGAAAATATAAAATAAAAGAAGTAGTTTTTTTACCGAAGATTGCCAACGGCAAGCAAAGTGATGACAAATTTATTCAATATAATGGGTAAAACTATTTTGAATTCTCAGAAATAATATATTCTAATAACAAAGGAAAATACAGTTTAAATATGTGAGATTTAATCTCGAGCATATTTTCAAATATAATATCTATACAAATATAAAATGAAGTCGCTTGCTTAAATCTTTTAAACTATTTAACGAATTTTAATGAATTTTGTTTTATATGTAAAATGCATACATATTACAAAAAAGAAAAGCCATAAAGAATTGAAAAATATGTAAAGTTATATTGTTTTTGTGCGATTATTAAATTGCTCTGGCTGGCTAAACTTCACGAGATCGATCGATCTAACTAATGTACCTACTTCGGAATCATTTATCTTGTGGAGAGTTATTCATTCCTGTTCTATATATTATTATTTTTAAATATTTGTGACAATCATTTATAAATACTTGAAATACTATAAGGGCCGCGATTAAAGAATATGATTGATATAAAAGGAATAGTGCAATACTAAATTCTAAATTACTTGTGTATAAATATTGCAAATAGTTATGCAGATGTAATGAATTGTAGGCAAATTCCGTAGCCTTAACACTAGAAGTTCATAATATCGTTCGTATATCGAAGGAGATATTTTACTTCGCGCTTTACCAGCGTAGCAATTACAGCAATAATCCTCCTTTCCTTGGGAGGCCTGTGACTTGCAGTGGACTTCCTTGCAAGTGGAATATGCTTATGACATACATTGTATCCCTGTGAACTTCCATGGCGTGCACTGCTTTTATTATTTAAAGTGTTCATTAACTACCATATTACGGTTGTACATGAAGGACGTCGCTATGTGACGCTCATGGAAATCAATACCAGTGCAAGCACTGGATGCAGCAGGTCTAACCGATAAATCAAAGCCTAGTACTTCATCGACCAGTATCATTTGGACCGCAGTCCTCTATTTCTCATCCTGAGATGTATCAGAGCTGTACAGACGCACAACAATCATAGACGCAATCAGATACTGATTAATCTCTATTCGAGACAGCGGATAAGAAAATTGAGACCCCGGCGAGATCTGCCACGTAGTTAGGGCTAGTCTCTGAACCCCGGTACCGAATAGTATTAACAGAGAACCCACGCTTCCTTTGTTAGCCCTGTTTACTTTAGCAATTAGCAATATAATTTAGGAAAAATATTCAAGCATGAAAGACATTACAATCGTTCTTGTCAGTTCAACAAGACTATAGGGAGGCAAATGAAGAGATGTTTTTACTTTTTATGGATGTTTTTTGTTATTTGAAATTGTTGTATAATTGATACATCGGTATCATTATCATGGCAGTTCTAAAACTTCAACTGGTGGACATAGGCCAAAAAAGAGGGTAATATTGCCCATAAATGCTGATGCCCATCCCCGCACTGTTGCATTTGAGCTACGCTGCTTTACCATCTGTCGGTTACGGTACCTTAGTCGCTCCTTGCAGGGGGAGATGATTTAAAATAATTATTTAAAATTGAAATCATAGTAAAACTATATTTTGAGCTGAAATCTTTGACAAATTAATGGTTTTAATTTCTGGAAATTTGTGTCCACCCACTTCATCTCAAGCGCTCCTGCAAAGTATACTGGACATCTTTGATAACCAAAAAATTACATTTGCAAGAGTGAACAAAACAATTTTTGAAAAACAAAGACATGCAAAACATCGTCATTATAATTCCTAACAAAACATATAAATAACAACTAGTTTGTTTTTAGTATATTTAACCGTTACAAAATACATTGTTTAAAAGTATTAGACAGCAAGGAAGTAAATAATGACAAATGTTTATATTAAAATCCAGTGCGAGAATTGCATTTTTTTGGTAGAAACGATATCAAAAATTGATTTCATTGGTTACATTTATGGATATTTAATTAATTTTAACGTGAGGTTGATTAGGTAAGGTTAGGCTAGCACATATTTTTACTTATATATCATACTGGCAATAAGTATCTTCTTATTAAGTAACAACATTCATTGATTCTGAGGCGTTAGAGGATTCTGAGGAGACCGAGTTCCATATAAGTACCTACATGAGTAGTTAAAAATACAGTGTGAAATAAATTGTAATTCTTATATTTCGAATATAAACATTGTAAGTGCTAACGATACAAGTTTGTAAATTATGAATATATACCTTAATTTCTAGGGATTATATTTGAGAGTCATTTAAAGACAAATATTTCAATCAAAGGAATCATCGAGTTCTCTAAATAAAGAAGACAATATAAAATTTATTTACGTTATTTCGGAAAGGCTAGTTATACATAAAGATGGATTTTTTTTGTTATTTGCTTAACCTAAAGAGAACAATATACTACCACATTTTTGATCAATGCTCCGCTCCTTTCAGACATAGCGTGATGCAATATAACCTAAGTTACTATTTATTACGTAAACTATCTGACACTGAAAGTTTTGTTTAAATCGGTCCATCCGTCCAGAGATTAGCCGGAACAAACAAACAGAATGGAACATTGAAGGGAACAAAAAACAATTGTAAAAAAAATAATTTTGGTATATGTGCCGTATATACATTCCTATGCATGTAGTAGAAAGCGGTTATATTAATTTTACAAACAGACACTCTAAATTTATTTATATGTATAGATTAGAATTGTAAAATATATAAAATAATATAGAGAACAACCGTGAGTTTAGGCTAGGCTAAATCCCATCCCGCCAATAATTATATCTTGGTGCCATAACTTTGTCATTCAGATTATCTTTGAATTTGAGAGCTGAAAGTAAAGCTTTGTGTATTTAATAAGCAAAGTACCTCGAGGATCACACAGGTTAAAACATGTTATATATATTTATACAAATAACAGCAGCATTTATTATCGTTATATAAAACCGGCCGCGCTAAGACGTGACGCGGTCTACCTGCAACTAGAAAACGTCGCGATGAATATGTCGAACGCAGCGCGGAGCGCTTTGGTCGCGATATTTATACGGTGCAGCGAAATGACCGCGTTGGGTGCTTCAATATATTTCTTGTAACTACGTTAATCACTTCAAAATCTCGATGGAATGTGTTACATTTCAAAGGTAGTGTTAGTTAGTAGTTACAAGATATATCTTTCCCGACTTGGGAACGCCACCGCTCGTAGAGTTTTCTAGGGCGGTGTCGGTTGTCCGTCTCGTGTCCACGTCCCGTTATGGGCACTGCGTCAGTGCCAGTCTGGAATTGTGGGGTTGGTCATACCGACCGCTTGTTCTCTTGAGTACGTTTTAGTTTCGGCAGGTTTCGCGTGTAAAGGAGCGATGTTGCGGAGGTGTGGCTATTAAAATGACAAAGTCCCGCATCTATTGTAGTTCTTTTTATTGTTTTTATAATATTCATAGTTTGTGTTGTGGCATAGTGTTGCGTATGTACGCAAGGGCTTTTATGAGGCCTATATGCTCAAGGCTTGCCTGCATAATGGCCCATTGAGAATACCCGGAACTGCCGATTTTTGCCTTGTGAAATTTTTCCAGTAAGACTGGGATCTCATCTATAAATGGTGAAATGTGGGTCGATATTTTTATCATTTCACTTAGATCTTCAGAAGAGAAAGGTGACGTTGGGTTTGAATGGCTCTGCCCCTCAGCTGTCAAGTCTGAGATGGTTGATCTTTTATTCACTTGGGACTGCTGGAAGTGAGTAAGGCGAGAGGAAGCAGATGCAAATGACGAATTTTCTGCCACAGATTTTATGGCTTTGTATGGTAGAGTTTGTTCTGGAAATTTACGCTTTTTGGCCGCACCATAATCTTTATTTTCAAGCTCTAGAGCGTACATTCCCCCTTTTCTGGGCTCTATCTCAACATGTTCCCTATAGTCTTGACCGGAATATAGTTCACGGGTTGCAATTTCAATGGATTTATATATTGAGGCTGTGAGAGGATCGACAGACGATTCGACGGGCGTGGTTGCATCAGGAATAGGTTCCGATTCATGTGTATAATTACATTTAGTAAGCGGTAAAGTCGAAACGATCTGAGACGATAAGGGTGTTGATACTTTCTCATCAGTCTTTGATTGCGTCGAAGCACGACTTCTCCCTTTTCGTGCATTCCTGGATCTAGAAGAGACGCCGAAGTCGAAGGAGGCCAGGAATGGCACGCCCTGTTCCTCTGACATTTTAAAATTTTAGAAGTTCACACAGCAAGTTATAGTTTTCTCCACATCAGTGGCTGGTCTTCACAATTATACAAAAATGATGATTTTTTTTTTAATAAATACCGGTCTTCCATTGGCTGTTCATGTCATTTACGGAAAAATTTAAAGGAGTCACACTATTCTTCTTAATCACTATTCTTCTATTAAAAATTTAGGTTTTACATAAAATCTTCTACAACTTTAAAGACTTTATTTAAAATGTTAACTATGTTTTAAAAACGTCGTAATTTCACTTCGCCGCTACAAACTTAAGTCAGTTATATTAATGACAATTGTGTAAGGAAAATCACAAAATTAAACTCGGTTGTTCCTGCCGCATTCAACTTGTTCACACCATTGCTTCTGTGGGCAAATGCTCACACGTGTGCTGTAGTCCATGTTGCTTTATAACTTTCACATACGTGCATACGTTAGCTCTTCACCGTTGGTAATTTGTAATCCACCGTTGTAGATCGGCCGCTTGCTTATAATTGGCAATTTTGATCTTGAACTTTAATTCAACGCATACCGCGTTGAGTTATTTCATCAAAAATCCTCTATCACTAGCAGTACTGCCGCAAACCATATGGGCTATATATATTTAAAATTAGTGCGTATCTCTGTTATTGTCTAAATTCAATTACATGGTTGGTTCCCAAAAATTTAACTTCTTTGATAAAAACTTCACCAATATTTGGGACACTACAAACCAGGTTTAGTTAGTTATAAATATTTATATCGCATAGAACATAGGCTAAATGGTTTATGACCATTGACACGATTATTCACTGCGAGACTGAACGCTTTGCAATTTGAGGTGAACCACAATGCGAATTGGGCATGCGCTTGGAAAATCAATAATAACGGGGAGGAGTTTGATGCCTGCGTATAGTTAGCTCTAACAGTACATGTTTCACTTGATAAGCTACCAATAGATGGCGTTATTGAATAAGCAATTGGGCCGCTTCGAGAGAACTTGTATCATTTTATGCAAGTAGACATAATGTTTTATAAAGCAAAATTGCTACACAACGAAGAGATTCCATGCACTTCTCGTAATATAAGGGTGAAGGTTCTGATTGGTTTTCCCAGGTTTTGTATACTTAACGATTTGAGTTTAACATCTATACCTACACTACACTCTAAAATTCTGAATCAGTATTCTTCTTTTGTAAGATAAGTTTTTTATTTTTATTTATGTTTCTTTTCAATTATTGAGCCCCAAGTCCTTTGCACCTTTTCCCTATACAATGTACTATTTGGAATGTAAAGTGGTAAACATTTCTTTAAACGGAGTTAAAGGGGTAAAATTCAGTGGACTCTTACTTGCTTTTTTTAGCCAGTTTATTGCCGGCAACAAATTATAGATGGCGTAAAAACGGATTTATACCGACTAGAGATATGGAAAATATGAACAAGATTCGTAGGTTGCCACCTGTAAAATGTGGATCTAAGGAATGTTAATATTATATTTAGGAAATTATAATTGTTACTAACTATTATTATTATATTGGTACTATTTTCTACTTAGCCGTAAGGTTCTGGCAGAGTAGAATAGTACCTCCCCCTGTATTACGTGTCGTAAGAGGCAACTAAGGTACCAGAATCTACAGATGGCGGTATATCCATGCAAAAAAATCAGCTCAAATGTCGGGGGCTCAAAAAGGGCGGGGATGGGCAGCAGCTTCCCCGTCGCTAAGTCCTTGCTTGCTTGCTTGCTTGCCCAGCGCGGCAATTATGGGTAACATACCTCCTTTCTTAGGAGGGGGGGGGGGACTATGTCCAACAGTGGACTTTTATTGGCTGGTATGATGATGATGATTATTATATTATTACTCTCAACAACTGCGACCCATTTTACCAGGACCGTTTATATACACTTATATATTTATAAACATAAAAGTTTAAGAGTTCATTTGTTTCCATAACAACGAAACCACGTCGGATACTGTCTCGTACATGCGGCGCTAAACAAAGCCGGCCACGTGTATTCTTTCTTTTATTACATTGAAGCGGCATGATCCATCGGCATCATTATCGATTCCTCTCACCTTTGCTGCATATTGTATGTAGGTGTGATAGTACTGCACATAGCTTTGTTATATCTACGGCATTTATGATTTCATGTTTGTGATTAAAGGCGTGCATACGTGTGTACACTTTAAATTAAAAAAGTCATACAATATAACTATCATAGATGTTATTATATTACTATTGGTACTATTGAAGTAATGTAGTACTATCCACCAGCCGGATTTCACACGGATGCTCAATTTCAAGCTTACAAAACAGTGCTGATAAGGAGTTGTTGTAAAAACTGCACCTATTATGTAATAATATAATATATTATAATTATTACAATAATTTTTATAGACATAATCAATATTGGATGTGATGATTATGATCTCGACAATGCGAAGCTCCCAATAAGGTTTTAAATATGTAAATATTAAATCGCATTTTCCATTTCAGTTAAAAGCAAAACTTAAAGAGGCTTACGTAGGATATAAGAAATTTGATTAAAGGAAGAGAATTACTAAACATTTTGTACATTAGAAGCCAATTTTACCTCCTTAATTGGCATTTAAACTATTTTCCCCTTAATTTGAATGATGTTGCGATGAGCAAGTCGAAATATTTCTTTCTCAAAGATTTTATCTGGACAAGAGGTTCCTGGAGTCACAAAAATATTGTGTGTTTATGTTATCTAGTTAATTATCTACTTAATTTAAAGTTTTTGTTTTGTTATAATAATGCATTTCTAACTGGAAAAAAATATATATTTATTATTTGTGAGAGATGGAGGATCAGGGAATCGAGAATAAAGAAATAAGGACTAACTATTATTGGCTGTTAAAGAGAGTTGATCTAGTTTTTATTAAATAACAGATGCATACAGGACCATGCATATAATCCATGTATTTATTTCAATTGGTGCACAATAAGAGTTAAAAACATGTGTTACAACTAGCTTTGTTTATTAAGCCAGATACCTCTTATAGGATTCGCAAGCTTTTTCATATAAATATGTAGTACCCTATTCATAACGTATCATATTAAATCTTTAGTTGTTGCATCTTATCGTTTTGTTGCTAAGAACCCAGAAATATAGTATAACTGCATCAGATAGGCTCCATGTAATATCGACTAATATGCCGAATTTAAATCCATCAAGTCATCGAAACAAACGTAAACCTTAAAGTTGATAAGGGGAGGAGTACAAAGTTCATTAATCCCTATAGACCGACTTACCTGGATACAGTACTAAGTACGACGAGGGTTGCCATCAAAATTGATCTCCGCCAGTTTATAAAGTCCTAGTACTGGAGGAACGATGTTAAAAGCTCGTGTAAAGCTATCAACGGCGAGGAACATGACGCCGAACAGAGTAGTATGTTGATGGTCCTTTGGTATTTCTTTGACGATGTAGCGTTAGCGTTTATTATTTAATATCCATTTGTTTATGAATGAAATTAATTGAATGAAATACGCAACAAACTGTCAAAACTGGTAAGTAAGTAAGTTCTTTGCATTACATTTACAATGTCGAAGATAGCTGCATGCAACACTTCAACATATTCACATCTCACATGCGCCAGCAAAGTCAATAAAAGGGAGGGGCTTATTGCATGTGTGCGAAAACTTTAGTGATCAAACATGAAATGTCTATGCATTGAATGTTAGCAAATACTCTCTTCGCGTACTATTCACTCCTGGTACAAGTGGATTGAAAATTCAAATAGCTTGTCCCATTTGTGTAGTTTTGTGAATCAAGGAGCAGGTTCAAGCTTCAGCTTTTCACTAAGTTATTTTGCTCTTTTTAAATCATTCGAATATGTTCTGATTCAATATATGAGGAAGTAATGAATATATTATTTATAAAAAAATATGTTTGAAAAAATATTATAACATATTCTTTTAGAAACTTGGTTAAACTTACATCTCCGTTTTTATTTTGCTTTTATGATTATATATTCTTAGGAACTATTTTCATTTAAAATATAAAACAATACCTATCTTATCTAACTAATTCAGTTCCTTCTCGTTCGTGGTGGATGTGTAATTAGCTAGAAACTTTCCAGATGAAGAGATAGTAAGTAAAACGAGAATGTTAAATGGTTATGGTGGTGGTGGTGTTATGGAGTATAATTCTACATAACTGTGATTTAATTTTAAACGTCTCTATTTTATAAATACAAGATAATTAATCCATGCTTTCCATTGTCTATATTACATCTTATGTGGGCAACAGTTATAATTCATACCGACTGTATGATGTTTACAAATTCAGCGCCATCTACATATTACGCACAAAACGAACACGTTGCCAATATTTAGGAGATTCGCGTAAATTAGGAATCTTTTGGTTAAGCTTCGAACCTCTGATAGACGACGCCTGTGACTATAAAAGTGTAGCTAGTCGTCGTTTATTTAGTCCTTGACCTATAATTGTCATTTGACAAAGTTTTAGATACTAATAAAAAAAACTGTCCTCATCATATATATAACTATATTCGATGAGTATATTAATGTCTATCTTGACTCTTACACTACGTTTTCAGTTTTATGTATAAGAAGTACTTTTTGTTTTCAACAATGATTAGTGGACATGTTATTTGCCCTGTCCTACTCGTATTAGGATGACATGCAATTGCTTTAGTCATTATTAGACTCATTGAGAAGTAAATAAGTGAAAGTAGCGAGATGTTCGTACTCGAAATTTATTATCAACCTCCAAGGGCTAGGGGCTCAGAAATTGTTATGGATACCAGAGCTACCTGGTTTTAATTCTAGTCAAAACTATAAGACACTGTTCATATTGCTTTTGTGTATTTTTTAAATTTAAATGATCTTTAACATTAAATCCTAATACTTATTAAGACTTTTATAATTATAAAATATAAAAGTAATAAAAGCTAATAAAATAAGCTGTAACTTAATTTATTAGCTTTTTAATTTACTCATCGATCACACAGATCGATCGAGAATAACTTCTCATAAAAATATTTTTAACGCGTATAGCTATTATATTAATTGCGTAGAGAAATAATGTGTGTGCTCTTAAACATACATACTTAGGTATTTTCATAATTTATTTTTTAATTTTGGAGGGAACAATGGTCGCAAACCGGTTTGCAGACTCTTTTCGGTCTCCTCCTGACTCCTTTCAGTCTCCTCCTGACTCCTTTCAGTCTAATTCACCAGCAACGATGTTTGTTAAAACATTTATAATAATGATAGGGCCGCTTATTAATGAGATAGTTTTTCTATGAGTATCTCGTGCGCCAAAGATCGCAGGTTCGATCCCCACACAATGTATATTATGTTAACTCCCCTTTTGTCTCACACGTGTAACAAAATATTAATATAATGTATTTTGGTCGAGTTTCTTTTTTGTATAGAATATTTAGTTCATGTACACTAAATTAGTATATTATATAATGAAATAGCTTTATTCACGGTAGTAGTAGATAATGCAGTGGGATATATAAAATATAAGAAAGTACAGAGGAATTCAAATCGAGTACGATGTATTGTAACCGTACCTGATACGGAAAGAGACAGAAAGTAATATTTACCGCCTTTTTGTATCTGTATTTGTATACAAAATGAACTAGAAATATTTATATTATGGACCAGGTGATTCATGCGGGCATTACTAACAATGCCCGGGCATTATGAATAATGTCTAGTTCTATCGTGCAAAGTGGTTAATTACTGTTTAAACCTTAATGAATGGCCTGTATAGATTCGAGTGCAAACAGTAAAAAATATCTCAAATTTTATCGACAAAAAATTAATAATAAACTCGAGTAATATAATAAAATGATTAAAAATTAAAACTATAGTTTAGGACATTTCCAACATTCTACCGGTAGATATGAAACAATTAAATATTGAAATGTTTTTGAGTTTAATGCAATCAACCCCATGCTTCAGATCAAACATAATACTCGGCTCGCTGCGTATTAGCCGGGTGCACTCAGATATAAGTGCAAAAACACTCAAATAAAAAAAAATCATTCTTTAATGCATTTTTCTTATATGACAAACATTAAATATACTTAATTAATGAATATATCCATTTTTGATGCACGGAATGCAGTTTTCAGTGCATCCATTGAACATTTTCTTTCAGTTCCTACTAGGAGTTCATAGCAGATGAAGCGGGCTTTCAAGGCTTTTTTCTCACACTCGTGATGGCTAGTTGCACACTTGGACATATTCATGTACATACACTGCAATAGTAGAAGCAGACTTCACTTATGCAACTACGCCTAGAAGGAAAGGGATGAAGAGAGTTACCCCAGTGCAATGGAGACCTAAAATGACGTAATGCGGCGAAAGAATGAACTTGTCAAACCAACTATACATTTTCTAGTTTTACTCGCTAAATGTCTCAATTTACGACATTACCTACAGACGAAGCCTTTAATGAAGAATCAACTTTATCACACAATTTTATAGGGCATAATAAAATATTGTTCAAATCTGAGATATGAATATTATCATATCTTATCACGGTTTCTAAACTCTAAACTATAATAATAATCAGCTAACAATAATGTAATATTATTTTAAACTTCCAAAAACAATTGTTATATCATTTATTATTACTCGTAAAGTAACATATATAACATATATAATAACAACAAATATTTTTTCCTCGACACCAGCGCCATCTACATTTTATAAACGAAATAAACTTGCCGGAAGCATTAGGGTGAATCTATAACCAATGCAATTTAATGCATTTTCGTTGTACTAACAGGTGTCGTTATTTTTAAAACATCACGTTCAAATCATTTATTTTTAGTTAACAGTTGTTTCAATGTCAGTGGATGTGTATTTAAAATGTATCTACTGCTACTTGTAACACCAGGAGGACAAAATGTAAAGAGAAATATTTTTTTTCAAATTTATAATTGTAAGTACATAATAGTATAGTCTATTTTGCACACTACAACTGTATACTGTCTTTTATACACGGTTCGATAGAGAGACGGAACTAAAAATATAATAATTTTTTGTTACATTACATTTAAGAAACCATGTGCAGGCAGGCTATCAGAGCACGTCCGTCTTGTAAGAAGAGGGTTGTATAGCCTGCAATAATACCTCAAATATAAAATCTGGGTGTTTAGATAAGCATTTTATGTTTCATACACCTTTTCAATTAGATGTTTTTATTTTCTTTGTAGTAATAAAAAAGCTTTTTGAAGCAAACACAGTAAATTGTAATCATTTTGTTTACTGTTCAGTCAATAACACTGTTCGGTCAAAAAATAACTTGTTAAAGAAATTTGGACGCAGGTTTTATAAATCATGCTGATAACAACGTCACCCAGAGGTGCAATTAATGTTACCAGATCAGTAAATAATTAGAATACCTGTAATAATTACAAATAAGTATTCACTAATATAGATATGGCGATAAATATTATATTTAACTAATACTTATATATTTATATATAATAAACCACTGTAAGTTTGTTTGTTTGATTATGGATACAGCTGGATCCAACTGCTACTTACACTCGAGCTTATTTATTGTTTTAGGTAGAATATCGCATATGCGTACGATCCATATGGGGAACCATAATCTCGTAGCAGAGTCGTAGTTCGTAGGATAATAGACTTAAGTAGCCTCAGCCTTAGTTGCGGGGGATATTTTAGGGGTTTTTCTATGAATGTAACAAATAACAAAAAGTTTATTGTAAATAAATTTTGCCATGATTATCATATTAATTATAGTAATGATAAAGGAATACAATAAAACACTTTTATGCAAATGTATTATACGCTGCGTTTGCCGGTACGTAGTCTCCATTCCAAAACCTTACCTTTCTTATTTAAATACATGTTTAATACCCAGACACATTATTATTGTTAATATTAACATTAATGTTCGTCCTGAATGAGGATTGAAGGGTCGCATAGGCCCTTATCGCATAAGATAGGATCACTCTCAAATATTTAATAACTTATGGTTGTGATTTTAATTTTAATACGGTATCGCATTTTGATTGCAGAAATAGATTTCCTTTGCCTTGAATGTGCAACAGGTGCATGTGCACTGGAACGAAATCATGCACTGTACACCAGGAGAGCATAACAAGCGTGAAGATCTTTCAAAGCTTTACTCACACTAGTGACGCTGCATACACTACCAACACTGTAAATAGAGAGAGAGCAGGTTTCCTCATACAACTAACCTAGGTAGAAAGGGACAAAGGAATGGTCTCTGTCTCTTTGGAAAAGTAGCGAATAAAGTAAAAGAGTGGTACTGATGCTATAATTTAAAGTTAACAGAATTTTCCAGATATACACATGCAACATAATATAATGTATTATTGTCATAAATATAAATCTTTTTATAATTGAAGTCATGATTTGGTTTATATTAAATAAGTTAAATCTGTCTGTGCGAAAATTGGAATTTAAAATAATATATACGGCAAAATATTTGAAATTTATCATAATCGTACTTTCTACGTCTCAATGTACATGTTTACTGTAGAAACATTTAGGGAAGAGTCATACTCGACTAGCAGCAATGCACGTTGCACTGCGCTCTGTATAAAATGTAACAAGAAGAAATACTTCTTTGGTCACATAACATTTTCGTATAATACTACATTATTTACGGGAAAAGTATATAATTTATAACTATAATTTGAAAACATATTTTTATGGAAAAAGTATTATTCATACATTAAATAGCTATATAAGACTATAAAATGGAAGCAGGCTATCCAATATAATTACACCCTGGATAGACAGGGGTAACAGTAGTGATATCCATTTTGGTTTTCAAGCGATGGCAGTAACTGCTATATAGGTTCGTACATGTATGCAAAGTCTTCATGTTGCAATCGCCATTATTTGGCGCGTGCAGCATCAGCAGTACTTTAGTGTCCTCGTGCCGAGGTGTGTGTAGTCGCTTTCTCGGCACGGCGGATATCGATAGTTTTGATGTGACAGTACCACCCGGAAGTGCCATTGATCCAACATGTAGGAACACGAAGCAGGAAAGAACACAATGTCCCATAAGAATAAAACTGCTTATAGTTATCTTAAATTGGAATTTCTGAATAAAAGTAAATCATCAAAAGTGTTTTCTTGTTAATCTCATAACTCATATTAAACTATTCTACGTATTATCTGTTGAATAGTTTTCACATATATAATTCCGTTTGTTTGCTAACGTAGGTCAAAGAAGAGAAAGTATTTTTTTAAATTATTTAAACAAAACCTTAAAGTTAAATCAAAGGAGTTATGGATATATTTAATCAAGTCTAGCAGTGTATATTTTCAAAAATTGTATTAGCTTTCTCTTCTTCTGAAAGTTCATGATGACACGTTGCTGTTCAGAACTGACGTCATGTAAACTGAACTACTACGTGTTTCTGTGAAATGTCTGAAGTTTCCCTCTGAATAACTAATTACTACACTAAACTGATTTTTTATACCTTTTAAGCATGGTCGTTGTAAAAAGTTTTTTTATTTTTACGCGTGGATATGGATAACAAGATAAAAATTTAATTTAAATACCGCCCTGAAGTACATTCAATATCTTAAGTAAGTTTAAATTAAGATTGTTATAATACTTCGGCCATAACAATCGGCCAGACTGATAATTTCAGAGGTTTTTGGAATTTTCTAAGACAATTTCCATACATCGCAATACTTTGAGCTTTGCGACTAGCTCTGTCGACTTAGCTGTCTTTCGTCTGATTGTGCATTTGGTCGGCTTATTTTGACCAAGTTATCGTCTGCCAGATGTAAATACTTGAGTTGTGATAAGCTATAGCTCATTTCACTTATCCGCTTAATATCCAGAAATCTTTTTTTTATATGAATACATGATACAAAAGGCTGACTTTAGCCCCATACAATCCTCAAAAGATATTTGTATTGTATAACCCTATATATCCATTTATTTATTTGGATATGTTGGTACCTGTCATAAGTAGAACAATTATCGATGAACTTCGTTCACTTAGGCATATGTTCCAGGAAACTATTGAAAGAGGTCGCTCATAAAACATGTACTGTATTCTTCGTATTAATTCTTGCTACACGGGCTTATATTAATTCACTGCCTTCTTCTATTTCAAAAGTTTAGACTACGTGTTCCCCGAAGGATTCTTATTGCACCACAATGCCTTCTTTTTTGTAAGTCTGATTTAAGTGTCAACTCCATTGTTCCTAGCATATGCAAATTGCTTAGTGGATTATTGATTTAGTTAATATCTGCGCCGAATCATTGGCCAAACTTAAAATACCGTATTCAGTGCGAAGCTTTAGGTTGCCACATAATTTAATCTTATTTTATATAACTAGCTTTCCCGATAGACTTTAATTCACTAGTGGTAGACCTTTTACAAAGGTCGTCTGCATTGGTCCTCACTCCCACCTATTTCTACCGCCAAATAGCAGTGTTCGCATTACTGTGTTCCGGTTTGAAGGGTGAGAGAGGCAATGAAATTACAGCTTAAATGAGACATTGTATCTTCAGTGTATCTTCATCTCATTTTTGTGATGAGGTATGTAGGCTGCGGTCACTTTTACCATCAAGCGGACCACATGCTTGTTTGCTGACTGACTTCATAATTTTTAAAAAGGCTTAATTTTGTCGAGGTAATTGTTTTTTTTATTATGGTTATTATATTTTTATTATTTAATAATAATCAACATAAAGTATGTTATAAAGTATTATATTATATAGTATTATAAAGTACTTAGTAGTAATTTATTATTTACTTTTGTGTAGGTTATCGTAGAGATTGGACGTCTAACTCGTTTCATCGAAATTACTATGCTAGTATTTTGTAAAAGCACACTTCCTTCCTTGGTTGAAAGTATAATTTTCTGTGAATAAGTCGTTGCTACCAGTATCCCTACTTGCAGCGAATTGCAGGCGCAACTTTTTGTACAAACATGCGAGTTGTATCGCCTATCTCACTCGCACCCTCATCCATCAGTCTCGTCGTATATTCTTCTAGCGCCATTTCTACAGTAGATGATAAGAAAAAATGATTTTTTAGTTTATTCTATCGGCTCCAGTATATTGTGTTTATTATTTTATCCCATTATTTTTTTTAATGTAAGGTCGATCAAATCACCCATATTCGAACGGACCTTCTGGCACTCAAACTATTTGTCCCAACGTGATTCTATGCTAATTACATTATTTTATGCACGCTCAATTGCGGTGCGTCAAATGTGCTTGTTATTAGTTATCACAAAATGTGTTTCTGTATATTCAAATTCATTCATTCTTATTCGTGATTATATTTAATATTTTTACATAAGTTCTTTGTTATTTATAAGAAGTGTTATTTTATCCCAGATATTGAATATTACGTACATTTATTGTACTATAATTTGCGTTACCTTAAACACGCTATAAGTCCTAAATAATAATAATACACACAATTGAAAAGATTAGATTTGTAATTTAAAATGGAATTATATTTTGGTGTTTCTGTATTAGTGCATCTGCAGGCTGTTTGGTGTCCAAACATTATAGCAGAATTATTAATATACCCGATCTTTAGTAAATATATAGTAATAGTTTATATTGCCTACGTTGTTAACAACTCAGACGTCTGTTATTATTTCTTTATAATCTGCTACAGGAGTGTTTCCTTTATACATAATGGCTAGTAATCATTTACTAAACTATCAGAATTTTTGTACGTGGTCTCAGCATAAAATGTACTGAACTTCGTATCAATTTTCTATGTACTAACTTTCCTATATAATAACATAGATGTTATTACAATCGCAACAAGGCGGTACTTACGGTATTTTTAATTCAGATTTTTGTGATAACTTTTAAGATAGGACCGTGTATTGTACAACAAAAAAGGGAGGTAGGGTGATGATATTGATAAGGTTTGACTGCGCGCCATACGCGTAGACTTCCTGAACTGCGCTGTAACAAAAATTTTATTAGTAAAAATACAGGCGTGTCCTTTATGTCCGGCGGCTTCATATAATAACATAACGGCTCACCTACCACCTGATGAAATTATTTTACCAGAGAACATTAATATAGCCTTGAACATGACACATTCATATTATGATTCTCACCCTTCAGACAATTTTATTCGGATTGGGTATTTTAATCTACTGTGTTTAAAATCGGACAGCAGTGGTACCCATTACATCTAAAGTATTTGAAGTAGAATAATCCAGTATGCGTCTAGTAAAAAATCTTGGGTTTTACTCAATTTAATAATATAATATAAATACAAAATCATGTCGGAAACACAGTGGGCCTCGTTTTCTCTAATCTGCCGTATAACATATTTGGATGTTCTACTCTAACCAGGTAGTTAATATAACTATGTGAATTCCTGTTAGAACGTTTTTGCTAAGTACAATATGCATTATGATACGATTTCATCAGAAACCTAGAATAATCGTAACCTAGAATCCTAATACTTAGAAATTCAGCAGTGACCTAGACCCAAACAGTTTTACATGACTACGGTGTATGCACAAGAAAATCGATGGTATGAACAAGACACAATTTACGTGGTCTCTCATGCTAAGTTTACTGACTGATGTACTGCAACAACGACGTTTTGTATTTAAACTATACGAGTATGCACAGGTATTCACTTTTTCTCGACTGTGTGGAAAATAAATCTGGTTCAATAATATTTTTTATAGGTTTCTCATATATACTTTGCTGCATGAACCATTGAACAATTGCCGAATGCATACCCCATGTATATAACCAACCCTTTTCCTGTATCCATAAAACAAATTATTTTTATAAAAGTGAATTATTTTAGAATCCAAAAATTTCATTTAATAAAATTCTTAAATAAACTTATTTTTAGTTTTCGGTAGTCTAAACGAGTTTCATTTAAACTGCTGTCAGATGTTTGGTGATGATATTGACAGGTTTGGTGATGTGTATATGGACAGATTATAATAATAAAATTCTATTTGTATATATTTTATGACGTATGTGTGCAGTTTCTAATACAATGTTATAGTAAAAAAATAAAGTCAAGTAACGTATCAAAAAGAAATAAAATCGTACTAACATTTATTGGTTAGTAAATAGTCCTCGCTAGTAAAGAGTGATTATCAAGTGAACTTATCTTTTTGAAGATATGCTCAGTGCAACACTGTTCACATTCGGTGCATATAAGCAATTTATTTTTCACGCGAATGCAGAGGAAATGCACTCGCAGTTTAGATAGACATATATTAATTATATATTAGATGCATTTTGCCTGCAATTGCATGCTTGGACGCAAAAGTACGTTGCACTGTCACCAGGAACCCAAAGCCCGGTAGGAGTTAAACATTAACCACTACATTAACACATCTAGAAGACATTGAATTGTACAGGAAACACACATGCAAGTAGAAAATCAATAAAGGGGGCGGAGGCTTACCGCTACATGAAAGATGAGGAAGCGGGAGAGGAAATGAAGATGTACTCTTCTCATAGCAGACAAGCGTGAATCTACTGAAAATGTTTATAATTTTAAGTTAAAAAGTTTTTTAACAAATATCTGATAAACTGGCTACATACATTGTATAGTAATAATGCACTTGGAAACCTATTAAATTAATTTATGTAAAAACAGATCTATAGATTTTAGGAACATAAATGTTATTTAGTTTCTGGGAAACATTATATTATTTTTAATATATATTTGAATATTAAGATGCTAAGCAGCAGTTTTACTAAATATATGTATAATGTGAGGATGTTTTACAATATAAATTACTCATCATCCAACTGTAGAACGTTTTCTAATTATAGTCATCATATATTTAATAATAATAATAAATTAACACAACCTCACTAAAGTCACTTAAGGCACTAGTGATTATATCGGTGATGGTGATATCATACTTAAATAAATATTTTAACACCCCGACACGGAACAAACAAAAATATCATCATATTAATATTTGTCTCGGGTAGGGATCCAAATAAGATCACGACCCTCTCCTCCATCGGTTCCGTAATGTTTACAACAAAATGTACCGGTAAATTAATATTAAGAAATCAATCACTATATTATGACAATACTTTTTTCATTGTATTTTAGACATCCAGAATCATTGTTGCACGTAAGTGACTAACATATAATGCACTATCACTAAGAATATAGGCAGTAAATATTAAGCATTGTAGGTATAAAATGTTACGTATTCATAAGGGTGAAATACGATTGCATAATGTTCATCTTCGTAGACAAAATTTGAAGTATCGGTATAAGTTTCAAGTCAAGGTATAATAAGACCCCGATCGTAAATTTGATGTTATGTAATCAATACTATACGCAATAATCAGTACTACTGATTAATAATTACGAGAATAGTTCAACGAGTTTGAGACTACAGGTGTCCCGCTATCTTCAAGCTGTGACATGATTTTATTAAACGTATGCACGAATGAGCGTATTTTACACAAGCTACACATACGCGTACACTAGAATCAGAAAGTAGGAAAAAGACAAAAATATGTATCCCGTTCTGTAGTTTACGGTGGTTAACGTCACGCATGCACAACTATTTCGACGGGTTGAAGCAAGACAGGTGCATCGGTGTCCTCTACTAACATGGTTGGTTATAGAAATATGGTTGTATTTATGACGCTGCCAGGTGCCTATATACGTTCCTACTCGCTAGTAATAAAGTTTCCTTTCATTTTATGGTAGCCTGGTACGGCAAAGTCCACCGTTTTAGTTTCAATGCTAGTTATACGCCAATAATATCTATAATTTTATATATAAGATCGTATCTAAATGGAAGCTTTTTAAAATTCTTATACCAATCACTTGCAATAAAGATGCAAATGCAAATTAGCATCCAAACACGATTCTCTTTGAAAACATAGTCGTCAAACATAGACATGAAAACGTAGTCCAGGAAGTTTCATATAGCCTTACCGTGGAACCATGGTATCTACGTATCCCAGTTTTATAAATCGTTTATACCATTTAAATATTTTGGAAACCCAAGAAGTTTAACTTTGTTTGCCGTCAATATCCACGTATAATCATTTATCTAAATTAATAATAATAACTACTCATTATAACGAAAGTGTTAATAACTACAACAAAAAATTGACGCTTGGTCGCTAAAATCTCTGCACCGTCGACATCGCCTAGATGTGATACGTCCTAGTGTCGACAGATACGTTATAAACGCATGGAAAAAGCACAAAATTTATATCCGGGAACAGAAGAATTTGTAATCGCTATGCAAGATCAAACGATTGATACGAAAATCTATAGAAAGCACATAATACGCGACCACACCCTCCTCTTTATCCTTTGCCGTCATTGCCACAGAGCGTCTGAAACTATTCAGCACATTACTGGTGCCAGTAAAACATTATAAGCACAGGCGTGACCCAGTAGCTTCAATAGACCACCAACACCTAGCTTACAAATATAATTTCATCACAGAAAAAGTCCCATATTACAAATATATTCCTCAATCTATAGTAGAGGGTAGAATACGTAAAATTTTCTAAGAAAGAATAACCAATAAAACAATAGCATGCAGTAGACCGGATATTACCTTATATGATAAACAAAACAAAATAGTATATATCATAGACATTGCAGTTACTAACACACATAATCTTTCATCCACACACACAGAAAATTAAACAAATATAAAGACCTAACTATAGAACTTAAAAAGCAATGGCGAGCTGAAACAGTACGCGCAATTCCTGTCATTGGATCCACAACGGGTATAAGTTACTAGTCTAATAAGAGTTCACAATCTGAGTAAAGTAGAGTTTGTTGCCGAACTATTGGTATAATTTGCCGTATAATTTTGACAGTTATTTTTTTGACTTATCTTAAGTAAAATACCTTAGCGCAAAAGATTATCAGGAGACAAGACTATTTATTATAAGAAAATTAGTGTGTAATTGTATCTCTCTTTGTAGAAAGTGAACATTTATGTGAGTGAGTCTCAGAGGGTGTGCGAAACCAAATACTTATGAATACTTTTGCAGTGATTTACAATATATCTACAACTTTGGGGTTTCAACAATTGCTCAGTTTCTTCATATCCGAGTGTTTTAAGCCAGCGAAAAATGTTATTTTTGCATTGAATTATTATTAAATAGAATATTTAGACGTATGAGTAGATATACCACAGATAGAAAAATATTTACAATAGGCTTACACAGACTAATCAATATTATTTTGACGTGCTAGTTGCATAATTTACGGTCTAAGCGGAAAGTCTATCAAACCAGTGTTGTCAGTCCAATGGTTAAGTTTGATGAATGGTGCGTGTTTGAAGGCGAGATGGTAGTAATCCTATCTTGTGCGCCAAAGGTCGTGAGTTCGATTTTCTGGGTTTTAATTGGGTGTATTCAAGTAGTATATTCAAGTAGGATATTCATAATTACTCTGTTTTCTGATGTCTCTAACACAAGTGCTTTAAGCGACTTACCATGGAGTCAGCTCAAAGTATGAGATGTTGTGGATTTATTTAAAAACATGTATTATTATTAGCAAAGAAGGCATTCGGTAACATAGCTCAGTCCTTTTTGCAAGTCCATTGCATTTTTTAAATTGACGAAGTGGCTGCGATTGCAAAGAGCAATATCGTACACGTTTGATTACTTGATAGACCTATGTAGGTTGGACAAACATACTCTAATCAACCCATAATAGTAAATATTATTACTGTGTCAATTTAAAATTACACCTCTTATTTTTACGATAAAATATTTAATATCAAAATATGTTAGTATTAAAATAATACAATTGTTATATGAGTTTAAGACCAGAAAGAAAAAAAGAAAAAATAATATTAGAAAAAAAATAAAAATATAAAGTCACAATGAGACATGATGTAATATTATTCAGAAAATTCACATAATTGTTACGCTAATAATGACTTTAATACAGAAAAAACACTATCAATCCCGTTTTGATTATAATCATGTTTTTTTTAATATATTAAAAAAAAACATTGTGATGTATATTAACCGACCATTGTTCGTATTTTTATATACAAGCTGTCAGTATGGATAACAACACAATACACAGCCACGAATTGATTTTTATGTCAATGCCTTGTTATACTGCACACACATAATAAGCAAAAATGTATTAGAATTTAATCCAACTAGGTACCAAAATACAGCGGGATGTGTGTATATTTTATTGTTGTAATCCTATATTCAACGTATATTTTACATATTCTAAAAGAGTAAATAATTACTGCCTGAAAAGTAAACAAAATATAATATCTTTATAATTGCGTAAGGGTGAATTAAGGAATGTTCTTCTGTCTTTCAAGTGAAATATAGAAAGAATCAGAAAAAATCGTGCTTATGCTAACCGGTTTGCCATTATTGCTTAATGAAAAAGGGCGTATTGACATCAAATAAGTGATTGCCTTATTCATTGGCATGTACCTCCAAGATATCGAACTCTAATGACGCTTCCGCGTGACCTTGAGACTCAAACTCAACAGCGAGTGGAACATACTAATCAATGTTGGCAAGTACATTTTGACCGTAGCTTAAATTAAAACATTGTGCATGTACGAGTAGAAGTTTTAGAGATTTAGGATAGTCTAAGAAAGCCTGATAAGGAAACTAGTGGTCGATGACCAGGTAACATTTAAATAAGGATAAAATGTTTTATTGATATATCTAGTACTTTCTTATAGATATATAACAGGGTAGTTTACTTTCTATTTGTAGTTAGGCTACCGTTTTTATTTGTCAAAATTGTACGGGTTGCTTAATTAGACACATCAGTTTGTACGATGATATCATTTTGTTCCGGTTTGAACCGGGGCCTTGTCCGACTGATATTGTTAATCATGAAGAAAACAAAACGATTGAATCATAACGTACGTCGTCACAACGGGTTAACCAACAAAGGTTTAGCGTGGTGATGTTAAGACCGCACAAACGGACGTGTTTGTGAGTTAATTTACGGAGTTTAGAAGAAAACTTCAAACTCCAATCACAAAAATTATTTCTTCTGACTATTCACATGGTGTGGGAATGGACGAATCGCTTGGTTTATATTTCTTCAAAGACTGATAAAG
This sequence comes from Heortia vitessoides, assembly GCA_020976665.1. Lineage (NCBI taxonomy): Eukaryota > Metazoa > Arthropoda > Insecta > Lepidoptera > Crambidae > Heortia > Heortia vitessoides. Next base: position 17,273,288 of record JACJUM010003259.1, read on the forward strand.
GATGGTCGGGTGGTCATTCACAACGAAAAAATCTTGATTGCGCGTTTGAAGACGATAAAGTGCCATCTGTTTTGGCGCACGAGTATTATCCTTTTTTTCCGGACGAACCTATTGCTGGACTACTCAGACGTCAATTCCAACGCCTCCGAAAAATAATGGAACTCATACGGTGATTATGCCAACCGGTGTGCGATCCTTGTTTAATATTGTCCAGCAAGGATCTTATAGAAACTCGCTTATTGAATTGCAATGTGCATTGACATATAGCTCATGAATCAATAAGTCCCGAGACTAACCCAGAGATGGCGCTCGTAGGATACCAGTATCCACGTCTTCCTAGAGTACCTACTAACCTTTGCTTGAAATGTCTCAAAATTTTAAGTCGATCGGACCAGAAACAGCTGAGTTATTGAGGTTGAAGTAAAGTAGTTTAGTAGTTTGTTTAAAACATGAAAAAAAACCGAGTTTCGTGTTCTGATAAAACATTGTTTTTTAATGGGTAAAAACACCGAGCATGCGAAGCAATGGATTGAAAAATGTTAACCGGACTCTCATCCATAAAAAGCAACGATTTGTCGGTGGTTTGCCGAGTTTAAACGTGGTCGTACCGATACAAATGACTCGGAGCGCCCGGGTAGACCTGTGGAGGCCGTTACACCAGAAAATGTAAGTGAAGTGACAAAAATTATAATGAAATATCGTAAAGTGAAGCTCGATGAGATTGCTGAGATGACACAGATATTACATGGAAGTGTATTTACTATCCTTCATGAAAAATTGAGCATAAAAAGGGTTATTTCCAACTGGGTACCGCGATTGCTTTCGGTGGAACAAAAACAGCCACGAGTCTGTGTTTCAGAAAGCTGTTTATCGCAATTTACTCGCACAAAAAAAGATTTCTTGCGTCGTTACGTGACCGTGGACGAAACATGGATACATCGCTACACTCCAGAGTCGAAGCGGCAGTCATCTGAGTGGAGCTGACGAAAGCCGCCCGAAGCGTTCGAAAATGTAGCAGTCAGCTGGCAGGGCATGACGGCAATTTTTTGGGATACGCATGGCGTGATTTTCATTGACTACCTCGGAAAAGGTAAATCGATCAACAGTGATTATTATATTAACTTACTGGTGCGTTCGAAGGAGGAAATCGCAAAAAAACGAGCGAGAACAGAGAAAAAAGAATCCTTTTTCACCAAGACAATGCACCCCGCCACAAGTCGAGCATTTTTTTGCTGATCTTAAAAAATGCTCCAGGGAAAAGATTTGGCCCAAATGAGGAGGAAAGGAGGATGTCATCGCTGAAACTGAAGCTTAATTTGAAGCGAAAGATATTTTTTTTTATAAACATCTTATTGAAAAATTGGAAATGCGTTGGAACCATTGTATTATATTATGTTGATGAATAAAAAAATGCAAAAAAAAGTGGTTTTCCTGTAAAAAGTTAAAAATTTATGTCAATTATTTCTTTCAGTCAAATAAAAACTAGATGTTTTGCCATTACCAAGACGTTCAGTTCATTGTAGGAATGACGCATTCAATTGGTTGGGTTATAGAAGAAAGTATTGTTTTCATACACCTTTAACGCGAACGCATATAAAAAAGCCGTGAAGTTTGCAATGAGCTCGCTGTGATGATATATTTATTTATTTGCCTTTACAAAGATTGTTTGCACTTTTACTAAAAATAATCATTACACTGCGCAACATTATACTAGGTTACATGTTATATTAAACTTATAATTCTGTAGTTAAATAAATATACAACTTATTATATATTATATTATACAGGGTGAAATAACGACCGAACCATGATGGATTTCATTCGAAGCATGTTTGGCCGTTGAAGGATGGTGTCTTGTCGTGATCGTATCGTTGGAAACAGAAACACCACCAGTACTGTTAGGGATTTGTCGTGAACTATCTATGTCTAACAATAACATTTATTTGATCAATACCATAACTATTTTGAATTTTCTTTAATTTTTGTATGGATTTTCTTAATGACATACATCTACACTGAATAAACTACTCAACGGATTTCGATAACTCTTTTAATATTAGAATGCAATTTTTTTCTAGAATAACAGGCTATTATAATTTTTACTAGTAAAAAATAGGGTTTTCTACTAAAATTTAAATAATGTAATCTAAGGAATGAAAAAATGCCATAAAATCACTGAATGACACATTACAAAAATATGCTCAACAATATTAAAGAACATATTAATATTTATAAAAACCTTTGCATATGGTCAACAACATACAATACAATGTACTTTCTGAAGTTCGCAGTAAGTTCGCTGTAATGCGTTCGCAGCCCTTGAGCCAAGGGGGAAGGTATATGTGAATGCATATTGCAATCCCAAAATCTAGTTTCAATAGGATCCTTGCCAAACAATATTAAACAAGGATCGCAAACCGGTTGGCATAGTCACCGTTCCGAGTTCCTTAATGCTTATTCTCGTGACTGACACAGGTGGCACTTTATCGCCTTAAAACGCGCAATCAAGATTTTCTCGTTATGAATGACCCCCCGACCATCCTATAGTAGACTTCGAAGAAAGAAGAACCCTTCGATTTGTCCAATCCCACACCATGTGAATCGTCGGTAGTGATAATTTTTGTGATCGGAGTTTGAAGCTTGCTTGTAAATTCGGAAAATGAACACATAAATACGTCTGTGCGGTCGCATCACCACCACGCCAAAACAATGTTGGGTTGGCCCGTTGTGACGACACATGTTATGATATAAATCAATCGTTTTGTTTTCTACAGGATTTATTTTTCATAGCTTATTTTCGTACTAAATTATACCGTTAACATTCTTACTTTAAGTGGAATGAAAAATGCCAGTCCTCATTCTAAACTATCAATAAAAAGAAAGTAAACGATCCCGCTTTTACCCTGTTACCCTGGTCCGGCACCTGTCTGCTGCGGCCCACCTAAACCCTCGCTTACCTCAGTCATCTCAAAACCATGACCTTGACCGTGTCGAGTAACGTAATTGTTATAAAATAGTACTGCTGAGTACGTAGGAGGTAGGTATATATTTTTAAAAACAAGACCCTGACACTTGGACAGTTGTTTCAAATCAATGTAGCGTAACAGCGAACTTATTGCGAACTTTAGAAACTTAATTGTATTGTTTGTTGATTTGTTGACCATATGCAAGAGTTTTTATTGATATTAATATACCATTCAAAAACATAAATGTGAAAAAGGGGGCCAAGTTCAAATGCGTGGTTGACAAATTTTTCGACAAAAGAATGTCAAAGATCAGCTTGCTGTCCTTTAACATTCTCCTATCTATTATGAGCCCTATACAGCTTTATCTCTTTGGATATGGCAATGGCGCTCCCGCCCAAACTCAGCCGGGGGTGTCATACTTCATTTTGCGTGTTACCACCATTGCGCAGGTCTTGTGTGGCGCGAATGGCTGCACCGGTCCATCGTTTTCTTACGGAAGCGCTTACCGTGGTCGAATCCTAGACAAAGTGTGCATTGTACTAGCAGGGATTCGTCCTCCACTGTTAGTAGCTGCAAGTCTACTCGCACCTTGTCACGAATTTCAACTTGTTTACGACCCACCACGTCCGAACACTCTGGTGAGCGGCATTAGCCTGCCCCTCGAGCTGCAGCAACGTGTTTTCGTCAAAGACTAGGATCACGTCGTCCGCAAAAGCCTGCACATAGTACCTCCCTTCCTCGAGTTCCTTGAACAGTGGGTCCAGCTGTATTTTTCACATAATGGTGAGCAGGCACTCCTCAGCTAGCCTCACCTTTATGGCCGGCCACCAAGTGGCATTGAAGGCTCCCTCTATGTCCAATGACACATGCGTCACGGTCTTTTTGTCTTCTACTTTGTTTCTAATGTGCTGCATAATAGTATAGAGAAAGTCCTCGGTGCTTTTTGCGACATGAAGCCATACTAACGGGGGCTCATCCGCGGGAGTATGTGGTGTTTCAGGCGGGTGACGATTATCTTCTCAAGGATCGTTCCTAACACAGGTAGTAGACCGTTCTATATGACTAAGGGGTACTGTAATTGTCTTTCGCCGGTTTCCTCTGAAGGATGACTGTTGCCCTCTTGCAATCTTTTGAGAAGTGTCCCAGGGTGAGGCTTCTGTTTGGAACCTCCAGGAAGATTTCAAACACATATGTCTGCCGTAAATCCATCCGCTCCGGGGGCCTTTTTAGGGTTGAAGGAGGCCTAGTATCGTGCTTGTTGCTTGATTCCTAGGCGGAACAACCACTCGCGTACATCATTATTCGTTTCTTATTCTGGTTCTCTACTATCTCTTTCAGCTCTTCTATCTCCAATCAATTTTTCTCCAGTTTCTTGGCGTGTTCTTCCACTTACTCAATCATTCTTTTGGCCCTTTCCTCTCTTGTGTCCATTTTTGCGGTCATCCGTCTACCCGGGTCTCTACCGGGTCCTGCCAATCTTTCATCCCTCTCGCTTTCTGTTCTTTCCTCACTAGTCCTCCCCATTTCTCTCGACGGCCAAGATAACCCCTATGGGAGAGCTCGTTTAAATAGGCTTTATGTGCGTGAGTCAGTTCTACTCCTCACTGAATTTTAAAACCTACCCTTGTTTACTTATATGCTAAAAAAAAATGGCGGTTCTAAAATTCCACTATTGATCCGATCCGATTGATCTAATCTTATTACTACCTATTTAAAACTAAGCGGTTTGGAGATCTAGGGGCGGTCTTTAACCTCCCTCGTGACGCCCCTAAAACATTAATAATGTTTAACTCAAGGGAACTTAGGAAACAACTTAGATGATTCAGAAATCGTCCGGATTATAATAGTATCGGCCTGTGTCTTGCCTGTAGTTGGTTTCGTGGCCCATTATTACTTTATGCTTATTCACAGGTAGTTTGTTTATTTTCTTTTTGTTCGTTTGTGTACCATTTTAGCAAATGTACTCGGAGAGCTAATAACATATTTTTTTAATTTATGTGAGGCGTTTTGGAATAGTTTGGAATCAACTTTTTCGTCTATTACCTTCATTATTTAAAAATAATGAATTAAATGACCCATGTTATTCTTGAACCGAAATTGTCTCAGTTCATTTAGAAATGCAACTGAATCTAAGTGTACTTCCATTTGAACCGGTGATATCTCAGCTGACTCCCGCGCTGGGTATTCGTTTTATGAATCGGTGCAGTAGGGACATGGAAGTCAGCAATAATAGAGCTCACGTCAATAGTTTTAAATCCACGGTCAATCAATGCAGCATTGATCTTAAGTTAGTAGTTAATAAGCTTGAAAGCCATAAGATGTATGTGTGAGGCAACCAGTGGCTGCGATGCGGTCGCTTGAGATCAACGCACTATTTACCTAACTCTTACTGCAAAACCAGTCAGATCATATGGGATCCCATGTAAGCAGAAACTATTGTGAGTGTTCAAGCAATGAGATGTTTTATTTATCGACAAGCATCGATAACTTACACCATCCAAACGAGCACTAAAGCCTTCACGATTTTAGTGACGCATCATACATTGTTTACGTAATTATAGAGTTAGTTAAGATCATATACGGCTCTAGTGTGGTTGTAAAAATTGCATCCTAGATATATCTTGGCCACTTGCTGTTTGAAGCGGTATTCATTGCTAAACAGAGGGAAAGTGAAAAGTTTTATGATCGGAGATAGAAGTTTGCTTCTTAACTAGGCAAACACATATACATGTCCGCCTGCGCGGTCGCACCACCACCACGCAGAACCTTTGTTGGGTTGGCCCGTTGTGACGACATACATTAGAAATCAATCGTTTTGTTTTATTCAACATTTTTTTTAATATTAGCCTATTTCCTCCTACTAGATTATGCTGTAAACATTCTTACTTTATGTATAATGATATGTTATTGTTTATAATGTAGATATTATATATTATTATGAGTATGATATGATATAATACCTATGGTATTATAATGTTTCATAAAATATTAATGTTTATTTTTAGTATAAGTGTAAACAATAGTTGTTCAGTCAAATAAATAAACATATATCACACTGAGCTCATTGCGAACTTCACGGCCTCATTTATATGCCTTCGTGTTAAAGGTGTATGAAAACAATACTTCCTCATAAAACCCGATAACCCGCACAGACATAGATGTTGTTAATGAAAGATTTGCTATTTTTAAGAGGAAATTTCATAAATTGGGGTGACTGAATTGTCCTCCGCCGACACAAAGAATATAATAATCGGCTAAAGAGCAGAAAAATTTATCATCGTAGTGGGTTCATATAAAAATAAATAAATTAAATAAAACCCGTTATGTACACATCTCCTAGAACGTCTGGTTCATATTATATTTAATTATCAATATTAGACATATGTGACAAAAATCTGTAAGTAAACTTCGTGGTAATTTTTTTGTCAGGCCCGATGGCGTAGATTGTAGTGATCCTATCTGGTGCGTCAAAGGTTGTGAGTTGGATCCCAAGCCAGGGCTAATATTTATATTCTGTTTGTTTTGTGTGTGGGTGTAGAATATATATATTTTTGAATAGTATTTGTAACACTTCTGTATCCTCCTGGTATCCGTGATAGAAGAGTTTTAAGCGACTTAACCCTGAATCACGGCATGTATGATTTGTCGTGAATTTATTTATTATTTATTTCATTAACAATAGAATGACGGTCTCTGACAAATCAAAAGAATCATCTTGGCCGACTGTAAGTGTGCTCTTCATAAATTGAACTTCAGAAAAAATACCGTACTACTCGACACATACATTTCGTGACTGAAGAAATTCAAATATAGGTACCCCAATTACAAGTAAAGGGTATCCAACCACTTTTTACTTAAAATTGTAGTACCTATGTTTCCAGCCAGAACTAGATTAAGAACCAAGGCCAACATCACAGCACAGCGCACATATTACAAAATATTTACTACCAGAAATTTCCACGTGGATAGGAAAGCAAACGTTCAAAATTAGAAATAGGGTAACTTCGAACAAAACATTGAATAAACGGCGCATTAAAGCCATCACCAAGTAGTTTTATTCTTCAATCATTGTTTTGTTTTGTTCAGTTTGACGTATAATCATCCTCATCATAGCAGCAATAATACGTCTACTACTGGACGTAGGCCTTCCCAAAAAAGGCAAAATTTACCCTTAATTGGCGCGCTGGGCAAGCGTGTTAGCAATCGCAGTTCAGAGCTTTCATGACGGGATTGTTGCTGCCCAACCCTGTCCTGTGCATTTGAGCTACACTGTATCGGATGGATATACCACCATCTGTCGGTTCTGGTACATCGGACACCTCTTACAACACCTTTTACCGGTGGAGGTACTATTCTACTCCGCGGGTAACTCACGGTCAAGTGACGTGATATATCTAGAAATGATACAGCACAATAACTTACAAATGAACTTTAACAGTATTGTTTTAAAGGCTACGCTTCTTATTCTAAATATAATTATACACGCCTTTCTAATGAAAGTAGTTACATTAAACTTGGAATCATATAAATATTGCATTTATATTTTCGCATGTCTATTATAAATAGATATGACTACTTCTACAAACTTTTTAACTGCTTTTAAAGTTGGTTTATTTAACTTTTCACATTTTTAGTTTACGTGTCGGTTACCTTGCGGTAATCGTACCCAAGATTGAGAAATAATTTTGTGTCAGGATTTGAAATTTCATTATTAATATAACGTACGTAGATAATTAAAAACGCAAAATAAATAAAAAGCGTGAAGGTAGTATAATTATTATTAATATAATGACTACCACAAGTATTTGCTAAAATTTATTAGTATGTTTCACTCGCAGTTGACCTCAAAAGTCTGAAGGTCACTTGGCGGTGTCATCGGATTTTGAGATTTGGGAGCCTTCGGGACAAGGAGGAATGTATATTGCAAAAAATTTAAATGTATTGAGCAAACAAGGAGTGACCGCAGCCTATATTATATCATTGCAATCTCTTAATCCAGTTTCAATACGCCCTTCTTTATCATTAAGCAAGGATCGCTAACTGCATTAGCACTGAACGAGTTCTTTTATGCTAATACGTGTGCACCAAGACAGATGGCACTTTATCAACCTAAAACACGCAATCAAGTTTTTTTCGTTGTGAATGACCCACTGACCATCCAATACTTGACTTCGAAGAAAGAAGAACCCTCAACGATTCGTCCATTCTCACATCACGTGAGCCGTCCATAGTGATTATTTTTGTGATCGGGGTTTGGAGCTTGTTTCTAAACTCCGCAAAGCAACACACCAATATGTCCGTCTGTGCAGTCACACTACCACCACGCAAAAATTGTTTTGTTTTCTTCAGGATTTATATTTCCTATATTATATAGTGCCGTGAGGTAACGGCAGAGTAGAATAGTACCTCCTCCTTTACCAGGTGTCGTAAGAGACGTCTAAGGTACCAAAACCGACAGATGGCGGTATATCCATCTAAAACATTATAGCTCAAATGCACAGGGCGGGTATGGGCAGCAGCATCCCTGTGGCGAAAACTGCACTCTGCGATTGCTAACACACTTGCCCAGCACGGCAATTATGGGCAAAATTCCCCCTTTCTTTCGGAGGCCTAAGGCCAGCAGTGGACTTCCAATGGCTATGATGACTATATTAGATAATACTCTTACTAAATTGAGGCGTAAATATTCTTACTATAAATAAGCTAAAGAAATCCCACAATTCCCTGAGTCGGACTGCCACCCACTTATGTTAGCCGACGGGTAGCTGGATAATCGGTTAGTTGGGGATTGTTATTTATCAAAACTTTTTTATATCAGTTTGTATACATTCCGCTGTTCTCAAGTTCTCATTTAAAGCTAGCGCAATTTATTTTTCGGTTTTCTTCCTTCCGACACCACGCGGTAATTACCGCGTCGTATATAGCCGCGTTAAAAGCGTTTGACACTGTAGTCTAGTATTCGCTCCCAAACGCCAGGTCAAAACGAAGCTGGTAGTTAATACAACCCACGTCCGACCTCACTTGGCGTATGCTACCCAAGCATGGTACGCGCTCGCTGGACAAATAAAAGCTGTCACCAATCCTCGCAGTCCCGCGTGCTAAGTACAATCGGCGCACCGCGCATGGTGTGAAGTTCGACGATACACCGGGATCTGAGAGTGGAATATTTGGACGTGACCATTCGCCGAATATCGAGTGTAATATTCGCGGATAATGCCTCCATAGGTCACCAGCGCAAAATTGCGCCTCTGCACGCTAGACTACTGATGCCAAGACCTATCTGCGAGAACTCGCGGCCTGTGTGGTGGTCTCAGACTCAGAATCAGTCTGAGCCCGCAAAACCCGGAATGGGCAACAATGTAGATACCACAAATCTGTGACACGGAGAACCCAGCCCACGCCATTGATAAATCCTAGACTCAAGCGATGGACTAACAACAAACCGGTTTGTTATTTTCCCGGAACTTGTTTACGTTGATAAATCACAATTTTATGATTTCAAGCTCCAGTAAAAATACAAACAAATATAAGGGTAGACCATCATTTTTGTTGCGATCCTCCCTACGACCCACCGATATTTATCTGGCAGCGCACATAAATACCGTGACAGAAGCGCAACGCTGTTAGTGATAACGCTAAATGTACCTAGACAAATTTGTTCACAAGAGCATTGTGGTCGCCTCCACGTTGCCTACGACTGCGCGTCAACAACCATCCTGGTGTTATTTCACTACAAAAAAATAACACTATTTAATTCGTCCTTCTTTACAACGTGTGACCCGTCCATAGTTATAATTTCTTTGGACGGGGTTAGGAGGAGGAGGAGGTGAAGGAAATACTAAAAAGACTGCAAACTGTACTTACCTGTCATACATTTGATGTTCGTCCTGTGATTGATGAACAATTTACTAATTTCTTTCAAATTAAAAGTATATTAAAAATGGCTCCGAGTTGACAACAAACGTGATATACGTCTGTTGTCAACTCAGAACTGTTTTTTTTTTTTTTACAACATTTGTATGTAAATATGTCTATACCATACATATTGATTTTAAAAAATAAAAATAGTAGTAGTTTTATGAGTTTCATTATATATATTAATGTAATGGTGAAAATAATAATAGATCACGTGGGCAGGATACAAACTTTTTTGTTTAGGTAGAAGGATAATTAATATTCAAATTGAAAATATTTATTGTATTTTTACTTTATTATTTAAATTCAAATAGTTATTTTATATAGTAATATAAAAATCTCCAATTAAAATTAAACTTGCTACGCATGGAATATAATGCACGTTTTTTTACGAAATTAGTGGTAATTGTATACAAATTTTTCATCTATTTGTAGAATATATATATATCAAAATGTACTACTGTGTCAACAAAGTATCCGTAGTATGAGTAAAGCTTTGAAAGCTGTCTTCACCGGCTCTGTACTCCTGGTCAAACGTGCAAAACTTTAGTGCACTTGCACTGAAACTGCATTCTGTGAAAGACAAAATATATATTATATTTTAAAAGGAAAACAAAGTAAGTATGCAATATGTTAAAATTGAATTAGAAATAATTGGAAACATATGGTAATTGTGACGTAATAAATTGAGATGTTTTGTAAAAGTGCATACTACTTGTATATACCCCATAACGTCCAATGCATGAATGCATGTCTACTACAAGATTTTTTTGTAGAAATAAATTAAACTTTGCAAGCATTTTTTACTCAACGTCAAATTTGATATTAATTGTTTTTATCATACTTATTGAAATTATTATTTAGTTTAAAATCACGTCCTCTTTTCCAGTTTAAAAAATAATTATTCATTTTGGGGTTTACAAAGTTCTATACTTTTTAACAAATAAAACAATAACAAATATTTATGTTGAGGCTTTGTTTTATATGTTTGATTTATATTCATATTTAAATGATATTGACGTGTTTCTTTTGTAGCCGCCACTAAAATACTGAAGGAAAGGCGTGGTGAAGTTTTACTCCGCCCACCGTAGCTTTGGATAAACCGATACAGGCATATATATTCGTAACATTTACTTCCGTCTCGATTTTATACGTATATGTAAAAGAGAGGCAGATATTATCTACTTTCTCTTTCTACGCCAGGTCTAACCGTTTAGCAAATGATTGTATTAACGAACTGCAGAGAATACGATTTTGCATATGTGTGGAACTGTAACTGCTGCGCGTGTCAGTTCAGCAGTTTCCTCGTTCTTCATGATTTCCTAGTACTACAAACACTAAATTTAGTACACGAAAGCTAAAAATACTCTTGGAAAGGTTAGTCTTGGCTGTATGTAGTATTATTATTTATATGGTTGATTCCTGTAACGATAGCAAATATTAATATCTAAGAAATTGCGTATAAATTACACTAATTTGCAAAAAAAGGGCGGATTTGATTTTAATTCTTCTTTAATAAAATACAGTACCATAACGATTTTAATCATTGGTACATGTTACTGGCTGGATTTAAAAATGCCATGGTGTTTAAAACAGTACGTTCTAAATTCAAATTTTCGTTTGATGCTCGTTTTTACAGAAACCACTTTTTTTCCCTCCATTTTTGGTGCGAAGTTCCAAAAGATAATATCGGTTTTCATAACTTTAAGTAAATTTTTATGAATTTCTTTCATATTCTTAATAGTCAAAGCTTCATTTATTGCTATTTAGCTGTCTCAATAATCTTAGAGAAAGTGGTAGAAGCTACCAAAATTATTGCGCTGCTCGAAGAGGGTTGCAGCCAATGCTTTGTGGCTCAGAGGCTAAGTGTGAGTCGCTCTATGGTTCAAAGGACCTGGCAGCGGTATCAAGACACCGGTTCCGTCGAGAGAAGGCCTGGTTCTGGAAGAAATCCCTGTACCCAACCACGGGATAATCGTTTTCTTGTTAGTCGCGCATTGAGAAATAGCAAGTATTCGCATGTGGACCTTAAGAACAACCTCGAAGAAGTAAGAAATGTGCAAATTAGTCTATGGACGGTCAGGAAGAGGCTTCTCGCGGCCAATATAAGCAGTCATCGCCCGGCCCGCGGCCCTAAGTTACTCCGTGAGCACAGAGTTGCCAGGCTTAGGTTTGCCCTAAATGCCCTAATTGCCCTAAATTGTGAGTCATGGACTCAAGAAGACTGGAATAGGGTATTGTGATCCTATGAAGCCAGGATGTCTCTGTTAGGTGAAGATCGACGTCGGCGAGTGCTACGAAGACGAGGAGAACGCTTTGCAGAGACTTGTTTTGAAGAAATCATACCTTATGGTGGGGGCTCTGTTGTGTTTTGGGCAGGAATAAATTCAATGGATCGTACAGAGTTAGTCTTTATTGAAAACGGCTGACTGACTGGACATCGATACATAACGGAAGTTCTGATTCCTCATGCACAACACGCATTGGCCGCTTTAGGAGAAGACTCAATTTTTATAGACGGCAACGCTCGTGCCCATCGGTCTGGCGATGTGGAAGCGTATGTGCAAGAGGTCGGCATTCGTCGTTTGGATTGGCCAGCTCGAAGTCCTAACCTCAATCCTATAGAGCATGTCTGGGACGTTCTAAAACGACGCATGAGATCAGTGTAACTGGCTTCGCAGACCATCAGAGAGCTGAAGAATGTGATTACCGCGCAGTGGGAACGTATTCCGCAAGCAAGTATCCGGGATAGCCTTGCTAGCATACCCAGACGAATTTAAGCTGTGATTTCAGCTAGAGGGGTCACACTCGATACTATACATTTATCTGCTTTTACTTTATTACAGAAAAAACAAACAAAAATCTTTGTTAACTTTTACTTCACGTATCTCTTGTATCAAAATGTTATGATAGTACTGACGAAAACGATTATTTGCTTATTAATTTACAAAATTGTGAAAGTAAAACTACCTACAATTATCAACAAACTAATAGTAACATTTGAAATGGTGTAGTTTAAATATTAAACCCAAGGTATAAAAATATAAATTATAAGCAACATCTGAAAAATCATTAGAAAAATCATTAGAAATCTATTTTTATTACATTACCAAATACGGGTACATTTGTTAAGTAAACAGACGTCACAAATCTACGTCCAATTGAATGGAATTTTGGACGAACCTGTTCCTAAATCAGTTACATCAATACTATTATTTTAAAGACAAAAGATTTTATTGTACGAGTATGCTACGGTTTAGCTCAAAAACTTCTTATTTACCAAGTAACATACGCTGTATTATATTTATATTAAAAACAAGAGACCGCTACTTAAAACAGAACTATGTAAACAGGATTTGTATTTTTGTGTGTTTTAGCAAATAAATTCAGAAATGGCTGAATACATTTTAAAAAACTCTTTCATGAATAAAAAATTACATTATCAGCAAGACCATATTGTGATGGGAAGGGGAACTGATGTAAGTAAAACCACAGAGCGCTGCTAGTGATAGATATTACTCGTAAGGATATTATTGTAGTTCGGGAAGACAGAATCTTTTTAATCCTAACATAATCTGAAGCAACATACATATTGTGACTGCATAGAAAACTTTTATTTTAAAGTTTAACGAAAATTAGGATGTGATTTTAAAGTTATATTCTGTATCTAAACGAGTCCCTTGAAAACTCGTGACAATTAGCAAGACTTCAAATAATGTAAGTTATTAAAAGTTTTCGATTAGAGTAGGTATATAGATGCATCAAAAAAATTTATGTTCATTTCGGAAACATACTTGACAAAATGGTAAATGGCTGAAAAAACTTAACTTAATTACGTAAAACGTTAGTTGATTGTGAAACAGAACTTATAATAAAATACAAATGTTTGATACCAATGAATCGTTTTGCATGGCTTAATTAAAAAACCTTATATTATTGGCATATGAGAACTGGCATATACTTTGCAAATGCTCTTGTTTCATTATATTATGAAAATCAACAGATTTAATAACTCAGTCTTTTTCATTTTAAATATAGTTAGGTTAGGTTAACTCATAAAAAATAAGGGTATTTTTTATATATTTATTTATATTTTGTACATGAAAAGCATGTGCTAATCATGCTAAATGTTTATCAATAATGCTAAATGTTACAAAGGAATACTTTACTTTAAAATGTAAAATATTTGACAAATTTAAGTCACACCAATGAATATATAATATGTTTATTGGTAATTAATGTCAATAACAATAACAATTTAAACTAATGAGAGTACATATCGTTGAGTTGTATAGTGCGACCTGGAGATACGCTAATAATGTTGTCACGTTTAGTCATAAATGTTTTCAATGTGTTGGACAAGCATTAGGCCACATCAGCACTCCTCCGCCCTTCCACACCGCAGTGACACTGTACAAGACCAACTAACTTGCCACGAGGTTATCTCATGACTGCGCCATAACAGTTTGAATCTGTATATTATGCAGCTATATATATATATCTTCCGTCTTTACTTAGCAACGTATTACAGAGACGTAAAGATTTCGTCATCCCTTTCTACCCAGGGTGTTAATATATCTGATAGCCTGCTTTTACTATCATCAGTGTATGTACATGAAAATGTTTTAGTGTGTTCAAACTATTTTAGTGTGAGTAAAGTGTCGAAAGCTCTCTTTGGCTACTTTGTACTCCTGGTGTAAGCTGCAGCAAAATGTTTCATGCACATGCACAGAAAAACTGCATTCGGAGCAATTAGAGATGCAATTTTAATAAATATATATATATTTTTAACTACGCAATATATTAATTTTATGTATGTGTAGTTTTATTTCAATAAAATTGATGTTGTTCGAACATATATTTAAGTTATTTTTATTTGTTTAGGAACACATTATGTATTTACATTGAGAAACATTTGCAGTATGCACTTTGATACATTACATTCTGTAGGAAAAGCGAATGCGCGAAGAGGTGGCTTTGGGTCACAGTCACTGGTGCATCGCTGTAGCAGGATTTAATAGTGAGAAAGCAAGAGTATTTTGTAATTCAAAGAAAATCGTTAAACAATGGTAGCAGAAATAGATGACATGTTATGTTTTATCGGATCTTAGAACATCGTGTTTTCCGCCAAAAGTGAAGAGAATATTTTCAGTATTGTTTTCAGCGCTTCTTCTGGTCTTGAAATTGCCTGAACCTTTATACCTTCCAAAGACTAAACCATATTACGAGTATATCTAATCGAACTGTTCTTTAAAAAAATCAAGTTCTTAATTATGTAGATTTTAAAACGGACTATTTCAAAATAATTTATATTATATACCTTCGGTTCAAGTAGAAAACCGAACCAAATAAAAAACTTGAAAAAGAAACACTGGCTAAAGGGAGGTGACTAGATAATCTCATAAATTTTTGGTTAACAGCAGGCATTCAAAGCTATACTTTTTTTAAGGTCGCTTCAAGGCATATTTGTTTCATACAAATACAAAAGATATATAATGGAACTATTCTCGTTTGTAAATCGTTGATTTTATATTTAAATTACATGTTGAAAGAGTCGCTACGTACCAAACTGTAAGTGTACCCGTAAAAATGTAATAAATACATATTAAGTTTGACATAGCTACTCCAATGATATACCAAATTTTAATATTTAAATAAAGATGTTATCTTTAGTTTTTATTTTCCTTACATGTCAATATAAAACTTACTTTATAAAACTTATCCATTCCGTCAAACTTATAAAATACCAAATAATAAATCAATCCTTCCTGACAAAGCTATAGGAAGAACGCAACACTGAAAGTGTCGTTTACTAAAGTTTGACCTGCTTTCTCAGTATTGCATTTACTGTGGTATCTCGCCGTAACCGAGGGTAAGAAGGGGATGGAAACAATATTCGTCATCTCTATCTATCTAGAGACCAGCTGTAAAGGTAGTGCTCGCTTCCACACTGAGTATATACATCTAAATGTCTATATGTTTGTGACTAACAATTTCTAGTTCAAACAGACTCACAAGTCTCTTCGGCTGCCATGTGCTCCTGGTGCAACTGCGAACAGACCTAGTTGCGAGTAGTCACTAAACTTGTGGTACTAGATTTAAAGCGACTAGCGTTATTCTTTGCATACATATGTTTATACTATTAAAACAATAAAAATATATTTTTTACGTCTTTTACCTAGGTATATTATATACATGCATCTTTTTATAGTGGTTTGTACAAATCGCATCAGATAATGTAATGAACACTACGCGTAACGCATTTATTTTATTGAGAAAATTACATTTTAAATGAATATGATATTTCTTACTCTTTCACATTAATCGAAAATCAGAAAATTTATTCGATGGACTTAGCGCCAATAGTTTTACAATGCGTAGCTACGAGGGCTACAGAATACAGACTACTGGATTTCGAAGTCGTACTGAAGTCGTTATTTTAAGAAAATTATTAAAATAGCTTTGACTGCTCTTAGAGAAGTACAAATAAAATATAAAAAGGTAAAGTTTAGTATAAAGGTAAAATTTAAAGGGTGAAACAAAAAGAATTCAAAAATGACTAAACTGCTGTTTGTTATTATTGAATTGTAATTAAATTAATGAATAAATAGCATGTTTTAAGGAAACTGGTCACGCTTTTCTTTACAAATAACTCGCTCGTATTTTAAAAGCTTTACTAAAGTAAATTAAAGGTATCGCTGTTTATCTAATTTATTACGCGTTATTATTTTTTACAGTAGTATGTCTTTATCACAATAATAAAAGGTAATAAATAACATACGCGTTCTGTCTCTTAATCCTTATATTTGAGACTGAGTCCTAAAATTTAATTAGAAACTCGATTAATCCGACTAATTGTTGTGTCGTTAGGCATTCGCGCTATTGGAAAGCGGGCATATGTTCATCATGTTGTGTTTATTAAAAAATCAATAAACACATTTTTAAAAAAATCAACATTTATTAAGAAATAATTAAGCCACTACTTTTCCAATATTTGACGTAACATTTATAAACGTAACGAGTAAAGGACCAGTTGTCGGTTCCTCAGTTAATCTTTTTGTACAAACCAATACAAATACAAAGCGTCTTCTAATAGGTTCGTTCGGTTTTGGTTTCAGTTAAGTTCGTTAAGGTAAATTTTTCGGTTTCTTTATCAATTATGATGTTTACTCCCGTCTGTGCCTAATTTTCAGGCCTCACATCGAGTTTGCAGGCATGTAAAAAAATTTAATCGGTATTCTTCTTAGTTAACTTACGACTTGTAAGTTAACTAATAAGTATGATGCTCTCACTTTATTAATGAATCATTTATATTTATTTAGCCTTTAGGAATAACACGTTCTCACGCTTTGTCATTTTAAAATATATATGTAGGCGTGACACGCACGGCAGAGCATAGTAACAATTGCTAACGAACTGAAAACATATTGAAACAATTGTCAAATCACAAAAATGGCTCTAAGTTATAACTCCATAAATTAAGATCAATGAAACCGACCGAATAATAGTGAATATATAATGTAAACGGAAAAGTAATTTTCTTTGTATGTTGGTGTGGTTTATCTGGGATAGTGGCCATATTTAGAATTAAATGACATACATATATATATTCACAGGCAAGAACAGCCTGCTTTTCATATGACTATAACTATAATAACACACATACATGGATTAATTAAGGGGCTAAGTAATAAATTGCGCATAAATATAGTACATACAATAAAAAGAATTAGGAGTCTTTTTTATCTATGAACTATATATAAGGTTTTTATATATGTTAAAAGCAGCTAAATACCTCCGTCAATAAGTCTGCAGTCGTATATACAAATTAATGTTAGTTTAGAACAGTTTAAGTATATATATTTTGGCGCATTTCTACAAGGTCTACAGAAACTTAAATAGGTGTTGCACTTTACACGCATGCGATCTGCAGGTCTGGAGGTTCCAGGTCCTGATTCCTCCAGTTCTATTGCAGACTCTGTGGACGCAAGGCGGTTAGCTCGCCGAAAGAGATCGCTTGTAATCTTAACTGCAAACCTGTGCAAAGTAAATTTAGACATTGCCAAAAACAAAAGGATAATACATAAAGGATATACTTAAGAGTACACTTAAGTATTTAGTATTGTTGTTTTTATGCTACTATCATATTGTATTTGAGTAATGCTGAATTTTAACTTAAAAACAACGTTCTATAAAATTCAATTTGTCTTAGGTTTCAGTCGTCAACACCTAAGAGAAGATGACATTTTTAAGTTAATTTATCTTAAATTTTCTATATTAATGTATGTTTGTTAGTTGCTAAAATGTTGCAGAATGGCTTGACCTGGATGACACGATATATGGTGAGTCCATGCAGACGAAAAACTAGTTATTCGTATAGGTTTCAAAAGGTATAAGTTTAGAGAAGATTATTTACCAAGAATTTAAAAAAAGAATCAGTATTCTAGCGTTAAAAAATGTAAAGGAAGTTAGTTTTACTCCAGGAGGAATTTGGATGAAATCAGATATGGAGATAGAAAGTAAATACCACATATATGTTAGAATAGTAAATCGGTTACTTTTCAAGCTACTGTTTTTTAGTAATTTATCCAAGCACATATTAATATGGGCAATAACAAGTATATTATATTACCTATACCTAAAAACGCGTCCGCGTCATTGAACCATAGACCGTAAACTGTATTTGGTCGAATGCATTCGACCTCTGAACAGAGTAGACGCCTGAAAACGCTAGACACGGAAATAGATTATTTATTCTCATCGGAATTCTCTTCTTATAATTTTATACGTATGTGGTTTTTACTCAGTATACAGTTTCTTCTAAAGTAATCTTCTTGATTCAAATTCTTCACAAAATTATTCACATTTGAGGTCTTTCGTCGCATGCACTGAATAAACGGTTTAACGTATTCAAAAGCAATGTATGAAAGAATTATTCCTTTTTAAAAATAAACAAGTCCGCGACAGTACATATACGTCTATCTCTCAAGATTTACTCATAATAACATTATTTGTCAAAGAAGGCTTGCTAGCATTATAATGTGTAAGCAGGCAGCGCGGTGGAGGGTGAGGGGGAGGTAGGCCTCGCCCCACCGCCGTGCCTGCCACTACCACTCGCGAGTGTATCTTCGCGCTCAAACGCGTAATTACTTAGTTAAAATTAAACTGTATCTGAGAGGATATATGGGGCATATGCATGAGTTTATGTCATCATTATCTAGATCTCTTGCCTTAGACTAAATGCATGTGTAGGAAAAAGACTAGTGATCAATGTCATAATAGATAACTCCACCTACCTGACATTATCACCACTGGCTTTGCTAATATACTAATATTGCTTTCAAATATCAATTACCAAACAATATGTTTTTTTATAATATAATAATGTGTTTTTATCTTTCTCATATATTTGTGGCAGATGTTGAAAGCTAACTGCACGTACAGTACGAATTTTGGCGAGTACGATGGCGTAAATGGTGGTGATCCTATATTGTGGGCACAAGTTAGACAAGTATTTATATGATGATATTTGTATTAAATATGTATTAAATAAATAAATAAATCCAAGCAACATCTCATACATTGATCTGACTCCGTGATAAGTCGCTTTAAGCTCTTGTGTTATATCAGACTACAGAGTAATCACAAGTACAATACATAAAAACATATTATACAACACCCAGAGACAGAATAAAAACAAATGTTGACATATAAATATTTGTCCTAAATTAGAGTCGAATTTGAAAAAAAAGCTTAAGCAATACAGGCAGATCACATCAAATTAGGACTTACTTTAATTTAGAATATTAGTAATGTTTTGCCTAGCTGCATCTCGCTCGAAATAATAAAAAAAAAAAACTAATAGATAAAGTAGGAGTATTTTAAATAGAGGTTACCTCTAGAACAATCTAGAAAGGTTTCGTTTAAATACTAGGCTTGCAGCAATCAAAGGAGCATTGTTATATGGAATTTCGAAATACCGTTCACATAACAGCAAATGCACGGATTTTATTAAAACCGAAAATTTACAAGACTAATTAATTGATTTAATTCAAAATGATTATCATAATTTAATTTACTTTTTATTTTAAATGAAAATGATTTACCTTTTAATGAAAAAAAAATCCATAACTCGTATAGCGCTTATCAAAAAACAAACTAAACTTATAATTTTATATAAATTAGTTTATTAATATTCCCTTAAAACAAAAAGGTTATCAGATTCACCTAGAAAAGGGTTGGCACTAGGTCAGACAAAATCAATAACGAGAGAAAGAGACAGACCTAAGCACGTTGTTGCCGTTGCATATAGTATGAATCTACATACATGCATTGCATTGGCTGACGCGTTACCTTGGACACAGAACGCGTCACCATGGATACAGAACGCGTTACCATGGAAACGAAATCATGACAAGCATAACTCTTTCCGTTCATATGGTCCTAGTAGAGGAGGGCGATGTATTGTGCGAATCCAGTTTTATGGCACACACTTTTTGTAGGACACAAAGCGAGAAAAATTTTTTTGGCGCGTGATGACGACACAACCTTCGTGTAAAAATAATTTGTTTTTTTTTCTCATACCTGATAATATATATGAGGGTTTTTCTAAAATAAAATATGAATATTATAAAAGTATTGAAGAATTGTTGCAGCTCTATCTATGAATTGTATTTAGAATTACAATTACAAAAAAATACACAAATAAAATAATAGCAGAATTTTTTATATTGAGTAGAAAATAAACTTCTTTATCACAAATAACATTACTTTGACTAATAGTGATATAAACTATAATTTTCAAGTGTCGGTGAACTTAACAGAAATGCTATGCAGGATGCAAGTTTACTCGTTCGTAACTTGCATCCTGCTTAGCATTTCGACCAACATTAAATAAATATTGAGAATAGAATATTTATAAATTTTTTACATACATGTCTGGGCATAATAGACATTTTGTATATCGAACAGTTGCATTTTTCAATGAGTGTGGATCACAAACAATATCATAAATCTCGGCAGAGCTTGCACGGTCAGATGTTTAAAAATTCTTGAATGCTGATAGCCGAAAAATAAGTAAAATTCTTCAAATTAACCTATACATTTTTTAATTTTCAAAAGCACTAAAATTCCGAATTTTTAGTTCTTTCGTATATATTGTTTCTAGGATAAACACAACCCTACTAAAAAATTGATAGCAGCACCTCGCTATAATAGAAATTTAATGCTTATGTTGTTACGTATGTAGCTATCCAAATGTAAAAAAGAAATCATCATCATCATCATAGCAACCGCAAAACGCACACTACTAGACATAGGCCACCATCCTCCTCCAAAAGCTATTCTGCCTAGTACTAAAATATTTATGAACTAGAAGTTCAAAATACCTACTAGTTATAGTGTGTTCTGCCCTGTCGTTTTTATCCACCCTAATGCCATACGTTTTAACCCATATTGTCATCGGAATAAAAAGTGTGTACCAAATTTCAGATAAATCTGACAACAGGAAGATACTTAAGTTTCTATTGAACCAAATAAACAAATAAATACAGTATAGTTTAATAAATTTAATGGAACAATATTTAATAATAATAGAAGGGCATACAAAAATGTTCAATACAAGACAAAAAATATCGGGTATATCACAAAAAATTGGCTGATATTGGACGTGAAACTGTCACGTGTGCGCGTTGAGTGTAGTTGAAATCTGGATAAGGCGCTTTTGTTAAATTTGTTTTTATTTTCATTTATTCTGTTTTATGCAGAAGATGTAGGTTATTTAGCTTTTTCACACTTTTCTTAATTTTCATGTATATTTTTTATGAATTCCCATTGTTGATCGCGTATAATAAGATACGACTTAAGTTTTTTATACATACATACACGAACATTTTCACACACATACATATATTAATATACATTTTTAGATTTATTCATGTTAATGTTATATTAATACTCCGTAAAATAAGATTTGTATTTGTACTCGCAACGAGTAGGTTTAAAAGCACGGGTCCGATTTAGGAAATTACCTCACCGATAGAAAGTCACATTTCTCAAGAGCGAAATAGATCGCATTGCATTATTAAAATTTAGTAATTTACCTCCTAAGATGGATGTATGTGAATAGGATTTTTTTTGTGCATTTGTAACAAACACGCTTAAAAACCACTCAACCTACTTGAAGAACTAGTTCACGAATAGAAAGTTTTATAATCAGCTTCTAACACAACTAAATTTCATTCCCATACTCTAAAAAAAAAAAGAAATATAATAATAAATAAAAATTTCTAATTATTAAATACTTTCAGTTCATATGCTACTTTTAAGAATAATTTTCGGTGTCACATTTCTAATAGTATGCATTCAGGATAAAGGTAACAAAAAAGAACAATTAAAAACTTTCCTCTATGTTATATTAGTTTTGATTCACAGATGATATGGAATATATTTTAAAAATGTTTATGTTTATTAATAATATATACTCGAAATCGTGCACACAATATTTACAGTACCGAAATTTAATTTGTTCTACTAATAGGGCTAATTACAATGTAAAAGGGATGCGTGTTTTCCAAGAACTGAGAGACAAAATTGAGTAAAATACCTTAAATAAAAACTTAAAATGTTTGGATTAACCGTTTTGCATTTTTAAATGCTAGTTCTTAAATACTAAGCCACATATTTAGTATTGAGTTTTCTTTTGTAACACCATTCCTATAGTGGAAATAAGCTATTTTTATGTTTTTCTTTTACCCTTGACCATCATTAACTATATAGATAACGCTACTCTTGCCGTATTTACAGCATTCAATGTAAGTATAATTTCCACTTTCTCATTATTTCATATTCTTCTAAAGTTAGGTAAAGAGGTCAAAGTTCTTTAACGTCATTGCAAATAATTTGCTTATTAAAAAGAACATTATCACCCGCGTTAAGTTGTTAAACAAACCTTGTATTATTAATACTCTGGTGTTATTGGTTCTAGCAACTTTTATTAGTTGAAGTTAACTTTAACCGTTTGCTTTAGCCCTGCGTAGATTTTTAAGTCAGTCAGTGAACTCTTCCTTTTATGTATGTACTTGTGTAAGCATATATTTTACGAAAACTTTGATGTTAGCGTTAATTTTTTATTTATTTATTTTGCCTCCTTGCCATTGTTTAATTCCTCAAGAAATGGGATGCCACAATGAGATTATCTTGTCTTATTCCAATAACTCGTGGGCCCTGTCCTCGATCAAAAACGATCAGATTCTGCATTACCTTTAGTTAAACATCATCTTAAATTGGTTTTGTATCAGCTTCAAAACAAAACACTGCGGTTACACAAGTTTACATATGAAGGTAATTGCAGGTGGTGAGATATAAATAAGCGCAAGAGAAAAATTCTTAGGCAAAATTATTTTAGATTTTTTTTCTGTCTTTTGTTAATAGTTTTTAGTAAAAGAGGATTCAAATATAATAAAAAAAAAATTAAATCAGTTTAAACATATTTAAAATAGCCGTAGGTATATAAATTATAACGAATGTATTGTTTTTTTTTTCATTTTTGTTGTTCATTTAAACCTGCACTGCTTTTTTTAACGTGGTATATTTGCAGGGACAATGCTAGGAGACAATAGACACAAACCGCCAAAAATATATGAACTACGTGTATACACAGGGGTCAATAGATTTACCCTAGCATCGGTTGACGTCACCCTAGACAACCCCCGCCCACCAAACGTGTTATCGCTGTCCTTTTCAGCTGATGCTCTGTTCCTTTTTAACAACCTTACTTTTAGCGGACAGTCAAAGGACTGCATAGAGGTAGGTATTTCATTGACAATCAATAAACATTTAACTAATAGATATATGTTCCGAAAAAAAATGGAAATAATGTCATGAACACTAGTGTTGAAAGTCCGTCCCAGAGCAAGTTTAAAAACAGGTTTAGTGACGTAGTAGCAATTCGACGGGCAAGATACTAGGGTCCCACAGTCGATAATAGGATGACATGCAATGCTTGAAGGAACTTAAATGAGAACACGTGGCAAAAGCCTGCGATACATAACGGGTTATAAAGTAATTCGATATTTTTAACCAATTTTATATTTAATTCAGGCTCTTAACTTAAACTGTTTGCTGGTAAAATGAAATTTAATTACATGTGAGAATGTAAGCGTATGCAATACCCTTTCTTTCTAAAAAACATGATCACTTTCTTTTCATTATTATTATTTTTATTATATATCCTACGCCTGAACAAAAGTTAGATAAAAATAGAAGACAAAAACATACGAATTAACCGACCAGGAACTAAAACCGAGTAACGAGCCAAATATTCATCAATGTAAAAAGCTAAACAATATTTACACATACCTATGTTAGTTACAAATTAAGAAACATATCATCCTATAAAACCTAAACATTGCACAATATTTGAATAAAATTATTTGGTCATAATGATTCAAACCGAGCAGAAGGAGGTGTTATGTTGTCGATGTTAACCTCGCCTTTCTGATGTATATACTACTATCACACGACTTAGGGAAGGGTGAAAGCACCCTTAAGGAAGGGTAAAAGTGATAAATGTGACAGATTAGGAATTTTGTGGGCGGGCAGAAAGTAATGGACGGATACCGATGCTCGGACACGTCACTTTAATATGAACCGATATTTATCTATTTCCGGCTTATCCAATAGGAACAGCCCGCATTAAACTCTACTCATTTATACACTGTTATTATAATTTATCTATATATCCATTTAAACATGATAGAAATAAGAACCAGTTACTTTTGTTTGTTGATTTGAGTAACGTTTTCAAATAAAATGAAACTACTGAACAAGATAGATAAACTTTAATTAAAAATTATCTTAGCAATGTTATTTAAATCAGACTGCCCTTTTGATAGTATTGTTAATACTTTTACTGATTTATATGGAATACATATAATGTGTACGGGAAGTACTTTTTTCAAAAAGTTTATAGATATTTCATAATATGTGACTGTACACTTTAATATTAAAATTTTAAACATTCACAATGAGTAGAAAGTACTAACTAGAATAAATTACAAATAAAAATGAAACCAAAAAAATATCCTGCAAAATTTCACCAGTATTCGTTTGTCATTTTTGTATCATAAAGAGACTTCCATAAAATAGGAGTTCATTAAAAACATGCAATTGGTTAATTCAAATTGAATTAATCCATAAAAACAAAAGTCGAGTAAAAATGTATGAATTTGTAATCTCGACATTATTTTCTTTACAATTATCGTGAAAATTTTGAAATACAGTTTATTTTATTTTTAAAAATAAATTGATTACGTTTTGTATCAAAATTTCAAACTTTTGTGTTTTATTTTAAAATTTTCTTGTTATTTTAAAATACTGCTTTACTAGATTAAATCTTCTTTCCACTAAATTACTTGATGTATACAAGGAAAAATAACTTTGGATCAAAATTGAAACTTCGTATTTCAAGTAAAAAATTGCTGCCGACGACGGTACGACACGATCTGTAAAATATTTCGTTCACGTAATACTAGGAGTGCAAAGCACGTAGAGAGAGCTTTTGATAGTACCCATGCTAGTGTGTTAAAGGAACAACACATATACAGTTTACTGTATGCACAAGGGGGAGAGAAAAGGGTGGTGGGTAATAGCTCCGTCCTGTTTATATGCACAGTTAGAAAAAGAGAGAGCAGTAAATGCTTTATGGCTGTGTGTTAAAGTGCTCGAGGCGCAGCTGTCATTGAACCATAGACGATAGCTAAGTGCAGCAGGACAGTGTACTGTACTCCTTAAAATTCTATTGTGTAATATAGACATGCAAACCCTAACTTGGTCACAATAATCAATACCGTTGCAAGTTGTAACTCCCCTATCGTTATAACTGCAGACAGGTGGTTGTCGCTTGCATAGGGCTATAAGTACAATATATCGGACACTGCTGTTAATCTCGTTACCATGGATACGGACTAGTACTGACCGTTTATGCACTCCTGGTAAAATGAGGCTGTTGCTTTGGGAAACACGATTCTGTTGACGTCATTATAATGAATGAAATGAGAATGTAAATGCTATTAAATATATTTTTTATGTGCTGTAACTGATAAAATTTTATCAAATGTCTCATATTAATTAGGCATTTCATATTATTAAATTAGGCAATAAAATTTGATCAAATACTCTATATATAAATATAATAGTGAATGCGTCTGTTATGTAAATAAATAATGTTAATAAAATATTGAAACTAATTTTAGGATTAAAATTGTAAATGGCTTAAGATGTACTCCGTACTGTAATAATAAGCCTTCCGTTATAATAATAATCATAATATATAATCAGTAACTGACGTTGCAGTAACTGTTGCTAACGGACTTCTCTTTTTATTTTTAACTCTGGATGATTTTCTCTGAGATATATTATCCGTAGATACTTAATATAAAAGGGACGGAAACACTATCGTTTTCGACGTGGATACGGCATGTTTTTAACATAGATACTTACACAATCGACGGGTGCGATGGCGCTGATAGTTGTAATTATATCTTGTGCGCCAAAAACACCCACGACGGGTTCGATCCTTGCCTAGGACAAAAATTTTTACGATGATCTATGTTGTTTTGTGTCTGGATGTTAAATGTAATATAAGTAAAATCAACAGAGAAATCACATATATACTATATGTGATTTCTCTGTTGTCTGATGTCCGTAATATAAGTGCTTTAAGCGACTTATCACGAAGTCAGGTTAATGTATGAGATGTGGATTTATTTATTTATTTAATTGTGTATGTATTAGACGTTAGCAATGGTATGAGTTTACTTAAAAAGTGTTATGTGGTCCAGGTATTAGTGTTAAGAAAATTTTAACACGGTGTATCTTAAGATACCTTCTTGATTCATGTCGAGTATGCTCTATACCTAATAGACGAAAGCAGGTGCAAGTCTTAGTTCTAATTTAAAGGTTTTGGATTTGTAACATTTTTTTTTGAGCGAAACGTATTTTAACGCATTTTGACGTTGGCCTTGAAAATAGGACTTTGTTCTTAGATTTGCTATTTATATAACAATGCCATTATTCGTTCGTGTCTCCCTAGAGATAATTCCTAAAATATTCTTTTATTTTCACTTCACAAAGCAACCACCAAACCAAAGCATAGACTTGGCTGGCAACCGTGAGTATCACGACTCTTTCCTCCCTCCCAAAAGTATAAAGCACCCTAAGAAAAATAAAGGGAAGAGTTTAAGTTGCATTCATCTCTATCCGAGGTTTGCAAATAAATTTATTTCTACAAGTTTATGAACTCCTAGTAGCGAATAGGGTAAAAACTTGTAGGGGACACAAATATTTATGCATTTGTTGTGATTATTTATTTACTCCATATTGTTTTAGAGAGATGACAGACAAAGAGAGTAAGTATTATTTAAGGGTTTTCTTAACCAAACCCATTGGGACCGTAGTCCACGAATATATAGTAAGTAACTTTGTTGTTACCTGTTCGTCATCGAAGCTACTGAATTAAATCTCGATCTGCTACTGATTTTTTCTTTTTTGTCATGAGTTACCTAAGTAAGTGAGCAAAGTAGAATAGTATACCTGATGTCGTAAGAGGCGGCTAAGGTAACAGAACCAATGGCGGTATAGCCATCCGAGACAGTGTAGCTCAAATGCATAGAATGGGGATGGGCAGCAGCATCCCCATCGCTTGCCCAGCGCATGAATTATGAGCAAAATTCTCCCTGTCTTAGAGTTGGCTATGTCCAGCAATGGACTTCCAATGGCTGTCATGATGATGGTATGGATTCTGTTTATAAGACTTTTCCGATACCCTAACAAAAAAGTAAGTCCCAATTATAAATTAATTGGAATTCGTTGAAGTTGTTGGGTGATTTTACTTTTTTATCGATACTCTATTGGAACGTTTCACAGCAACTTACATTTTATATACACAAATAATGTTATTTGCTAAAAAATTTAGTTATTTTTTATAACCATTCGCTAACGGAAACTGGAACTATGCATATATATCTACTTGGCGCTACTATTTATACATAGATTATTATTATAGGATCTTAGTTTAGGTTCATATTCGATGGTTAAATGTCCAAACAAAAGTACTCACAAAGTTTGTATGTATGTTTATTTTAAGTTAAACAAGGTCAGTTTGTTGGCATACGTTCTTCTTAGATAGTGATCCTCGAATGTACTCTGGAAATCGATCAAATAGAGGGTACACTATTATTTGATTTAATGGGCAGATCTGGCCATGATATTTAGTCTCCTGTGTTTTATGTAATCTTGGTGATTTTGTAAGCTTGTGAAGACGCCGCTACTTTAGTTATAAAACATAACTATAAAGTGTTATATATTTCGTATTGTAAGGAAAAACCATGAATAATATTATGGAAATATGAAAATACAGTGTATTTTGTTAGTTTAGTAACATGAAACGAAATACAAAGAGGTTCCTATTGTTTTGATAGTAAGAAAAAATGTAACGCGTTGTGTTTTGTACCGTCTCAGCCCATATATTTTGTACCATTATATCAGCTGGGTTCCTGCACTCGTTTGCTAATACAATGACAAGTAACAGCAATAGTCGTAGTTGTTTATGAATGTATGTCGCAAATTGATTAAAAGCCACCTTCTAGAAGTCAGGCGTTGAACAGGTTGCAGACTTTTGCTTTTTCAATTCCAGGCATCATTACCTAAATAATTTGGTTTCTTGATAAAATGGGACAGTCCTCCATTTAAATTACCATACAAGGACCAAAATTCCTAATTATACTCCTTATTCTTTCAGGCTATACTTATATTGTTTTTCTATTATTAAGAAGATACAGTTTGTTAGTTTAATTATGTGAATGTAACTTTAGAAATATAAAATATATTTTCATCATAAGCACTCACTAGTAGGTAGGTAGTTTTTATTAATTAACAAATACTATAAATTTGCATGAATTTTATGTAAGCACGTGTAGTGATTATATATAACATTTAGTGATTATTTATCCTGAAATGATTTCACATGTACATGCATGGAAAGAGTAATGTTAAAATTCTTCATTTACATTCTTAATTTTAAAACACAAAAACCACCATGCTAATTTTAATGTACTTTTACAATGAATATTTCAGTAATATATTTAGTAATTTTCTAACGCTATGAACCCGTCGAGTATTTGTATGAAGGATGGATATTTAGCACCCCTTTCGATATAGGTGTAACCCTATACATACCCGATGTTGCTTGTATGTTGATCGCTTACTGAACTGGTGTGTGTTGTTGAGCTTTAAAACCTCTCTTTGCTTTTCATATACTCCTAGTGTAACGGGAGTAAATCTTTAGCACCACGTCAAACCATCAAAGATGATGGACGTTCAAGCTTCGTTGATTTATTTGAAGACTGTGCATGCCATAAATCAATGCAAGTATATGTTTTACGTCGTTTTTATTTATTTAGTTGAAAAAGAAGCATATAGTCTGCGTGGTTAGTAAGCGTAAACGCAGCCTATAGACGCTCGACGAGACGACTGCCAAGTTGTGACTTCAAATATTATGTCTAATTATCCAGTAATTTCATTGCTTCTCTCATCCTTCAAACCGTAACACAGCAATGCAAACAATGCTATTTGGCGGTAGAAATAAGCGAGAGTGAGGTACCAATGCAGATGACCTTTGTCTACCTCATGTAAACGTCATAAAGATTAATTCACAACATATAAATTGAAAAAGAATATTAGAAAATAATTTTAAAGTTATAAGTGGCCGCTCGATTTTCCCCTACGAGATATAGGTATATGCGAGTTGTGGAACCAAAACGTTTGAAGAACATTGAGGAAATTCATGTTTAGTAAACCTGACTATCCAATACTTAATTGCTTTTTGTAAAATGGAATTTTATCATCTTTATATCAATTTCATAACAATAATAATAATACAACTCTATTTAGATACGTACAGATATTTTCAGAAGATTGATCTGAAATGCTGTATGCCCGTTAAGTTAAGATGACAATGCATGGGTGAGCTTGTGACGTCATTCTAATTTAAACAACATAAGATGGTAGATATTTTTAAAATTTTTAAGTTTCAAATGAACCAATATAAAGGAATAAGTCTATAATATGGGAATTACTGAGAATACAAATGCTATATAAAAAAAGATGCTGATTGACGACTCCAATATGTGTGCAGCGGTAACTAAAAAGTAAACAATAAATTAAAAGTTTTACTTGGGTAGATAGGTAGATAATATTAAATAATTGCTTTTTACTAAATGCATATGGATGTACGATGCGTAGATACAGGGTACATATAATCCAAAAATAATTTTAAAAATTTTTGGCTGTCCGTCCGTCGCATAATTACTGTTGCGAAATAACACGATCTTCTTAAGCAAAACCTTAAAGCAAACTATTATCCTCTAGAATGAGAGTAAGTACATATTATAAAAAAATATCACAACAATTATACCACCTGTACGGTGGTAGCGAGAAAAAAAGGTGAAGTGAATTAGCCGCCGTATTTATTATCCATTATTACCTACTCATTTTTTTATGTTAATTGCCATGTTCTGTGTTCCGTTGGACTAACATATTTATGCGGTTAAAAGGCTTTACTGTGCTGTTTATAAATGTTATTTTATTATATATGAATTAATCTTTATATTAATACCTGAAATTAAAACGAAGAAGATTTAAGACTTTTTTTTAAACTAAAGCAACCATTAAACTCTACTACTCTTGTTTAAATGATATATTGCGAACATAAAATAATATACATAAACATTAATTGTATATTGAATGTCACATAAATAATGAAAGAATTTTACAAATTTTTAAAAAAAAGACGGTTCATTACGGTTGATACTACATGCACATGAAAGAAAACAAATTGTAATAAGGTTTCCAGTAAAAACTAGTGATAATCGGTGTTATTGCTAACATGTCAAACAGTAATATGTTGTAACTTTACTCTGTCTCAACTAGGCATTACAACTGTGGAATCCCTATATTACTTAAAATAAATATACTTAAATACATAATTAACAACCTGTTTTCTAAATTGTAATTCTGCTTTAAATTTATTTGTCACATAATTACATATTTCTTTAATTATTCACGTTTTTATTAAAGTTCCCCAAGTCATTTTTCAACGTTATTCTCTCTGCGGTAGATTCCGAGAACCCTCGCAAATTTCTTTGATCGGCTTTAGGTCAAGGTTATAAACACTTCTTACGAGTATTGCAACATATTTCCCGCCATTAACTCAGCAGAAAGAGACATTAAGCTCTCTCTTGCTCACAGTACATTGTCAGTTTTAAATTTCAGAGCTAACTTATAGAAAATAGACTATCTCTTTTCCTCCCATCATCCCTCTACCCTTTATATTTATTATTGATATCGAATACGTGCGACGATTCAACCTCTTGCCAGGGTATGTTCTCCTGGTGGTTGCAGTAACTTACGCGAGCAGCCCCGAAGCATGGTTTTTTAGCGCCATCTTTTTCCTTTTTGTGGCATTACTTAGTTGTAAGTTGCTGATGTTAGTGTGCTTTTTTAAAAATTTCGTCGTGTAACTCTCAACCGGCTGAGTATTTCTTAAACTGAGTGCTTTTTCAAACGGTCTACGTCAGATGGCAGGACTATAGTGTCTAGTCCACGAACTGTCAAAACAGGAAAATTTGAATATTCGATATTATTTTTGATTTATTTATCATTACAAATAATTACAATGATTAATATACAAATGTTTATAAAATGCCACAGTGTTGTGCAGTGCTTATGTGTGTATATAAAACAGAAGAACATATGTTCCCTACAGGAGATAAGAATCGATTAAAACAGTGGTTTGCAGAGAAAAAAATAAATTAAAAGATTCAGATTTTAACTAAAAGATTCAGTATTAGAAAAACATCAATATATACAATATTGATAATAAAATTTTGTTAATCACTCTGATTATTTTAGTGCTTGACCAACCCCGAATGATTATGTAGTGCAATCATTTTAGTTTTTGTTCTCAATGAACTTAATCTGATCAATTTGTACTAGATTTATTTGATTGATTAATGTGTACTAGAAGTTGCGGTCACTAATGTTAGTAGATACATAATTATCTTACAGCATATTTAACATAGAATTAAATATTCTGTAAATTAATTACAAAGTACCACAGTAAAATCTAGGACAAAAACCTAAAAATAAAACTACAAATGTTACAACAACCTAATTGTATGGTTTGTTATTAGTCCAAATCTAATGAAGATTAATAACCATGGTACTGTCTTGCATGTTAACAGGACAGGTTTGGAGATATGAGACAAGGAGTGGAGTGCCGTCAGTGGTACCACGAGGATTGTTTCCACTTGACAAATGTGATGGATGTATTTGGATGTATCCTAATTCTTAGGAACATAGTTTTTAGAGTTAACTTAAAAATTTAAATTTGTTTTATTCTATTTATTTCATCTTATATGCTGCTTTTGTAAAGTATAAGTATATATTATCAGTATTTACTTTTCTAAATTTATTATTAATATTCCTAAAAATTATGCTTCTTAACATGTTCCTAGGCGTTATTTAGTTACCTTATTTAATTAAATATATTTTAGTTTACAATATTTAATAATTATTTTTGGAACAAATGTTAATTTGCTAATAGTTTGTGGATTAAATGGATAAGTTTTTTTAATTATTGTTCTTAAGCAAAAAAGCAATTTAAGCAAAATATTTAGTAAAAATAACATATGAAATTGTTCAATGATCTCATGGAAACACTTGATAACAGGCTATGAAATACATATTTTACGCAATAATTACTCTAATAACAATATATGTTAAGAATGCTTTGTTGCAGTAATATCTCTTTTTGAGTGATTTTTGATAAAAGATTATTTTATGTTTTCTTGAATAATAAAAAATTAAAAACCAAAACATAATTTGCTTTTATTTACTACCATATTATTCAAGATATACCTTATATTAACTACCTATATCAAAATTGATCACTGTTTTTGAATCCACCTCAGTATAAATTTTCTTTTGGCCATTCTATTATATAAAGAATCTGACTTCATAGAAAAGAATTGTTGTTTTCATTTTGGTTGAAAGGTCCTAACAAAGTCATTTAGCCTGAATTTCTAAATATAAATTAATCAACTCCAACTCACTAAAACACATAATTTCAATTAAGTTATAAAAAAAATTAAATCAAATTCTAGTACATTATGTAAATGTTTCTGGTAGGTAGGTACTAAGTAAAAGTTAATTAAAAGGAAGGTAGTTTTTTAGATAGGCGACCTTTTTCTTGTCGTAATTCATAATAAAATCAATAATAATTACAAATAGGTACTACAGAACAATGGCCGTAAGGTACCGGCAGAGTAGAAGGTACTACCTCTCTTTGTACCAGTCGTAAGAGGCGACTAAGGAACCAGAACAGACAGATGGCGGTATATCCACCCTATACAGTCGCAAGAAAGTCAATCGCTTATATAAATTGTTTCCAATTGGTTGTGGTGCTTTAACCTGTGTTCATATTGTCATTGCTAAAAGAGACTGCACAGACGAGAGAATTATTGATCGACATCGATCGATCTGTTAAATTCACATGCAGCAAATACCCGGAAAGAATTTTTTTAAGCCTTACACACGCAAGGTAGCGTGTCCAACAGTGAAACAGTCGGACTCAATGAAACAGCTCGATAATTTTTTCTCGCGGCGGTTTTGTCCTTTTGTGATCCTCTTGAACCAGCCCAGTTTGGGTGCACGCCGCTTGGAAGAGAACATCTTCGTAGAACTTTTTTGGATTTCTCGACAAAAAAGTAAGAATTTTCTATTATTTTTATAAATTTTTTATTAAATTATTCAATGCATGTTACGTATTTCTGAGAATAACGTGGTAATGTACAAGTATCAACTGTGGTTGTCGACGCGCAGCCGTAGGCTGCGCGGAGGCGACTGCGGCGCTTCGCGCCTCTGTCGCAGTATTCACACGCCGCCGATTAATATCGGCGGGTTGTGAATACTGCGAGAGAGGCATTTTTCCTTACAATTCTTGCGAATGTTTCTTTCTTCGTTTAGGTGTCTTATTATTATTATTTTTTTTCCTTATTCGTGGTTTCTTCGTTTTTATACGTAATACACTTTTGTATTGATGTATTGTTTTGTTTACATTGGCTTCTTTATGTTGTTTGCATAGGCGTTTTTGACGTACTATGCAGGCTTTTGGCGATCCTGGTCCTGTTAGGGTTGTCCACATCAGGGAGTCGATGTATTTTTCGATGCCTTTCAGGGGGGTTGCGGTCTCGGGCTTATGCCCGGGTCATGTTCGACCTCACCGGCCGTTCTCGCTGGCGTAGGCCTTGGAGTCCGGTGGTCTGGCGTGCAGCGGCGCTATGTTGCGCAGGTGCGGATTCGCCAGGGAGGCTTAACAAGTATCATACATTTACGTGGCGTACATACCGTTCCGTTTTAGTCGATCATTTTTCAGATTTTTAAAATATAACCCGGGTGGTCAACAATGAAACATTGTTTCATTGTATACTACCTTGTTTTATTATATACCACTGTCATAATTAATGTGGTTATTCATAATGATTTTATTTTTTTGTGTAGTTTATATCTGCTTTTTAAATTAGTAGATATCTAATGATAATCTTTTAAATTAGTAGAAATCTAATAAATGTAAGCAAAAACATGGTTTAAAATTTTGCACTTACTAAA
The DNA here is from genome assembly GCA_020976665.1 of Heortia vitessoides. Lineage (NCBI taxonomy): Eukaryota > Metazoa > Arthropoda > Insecta > Lepidoptera > Crambidae > Heortia > Heortia vitessoides. The sequence goes on from JACJUM010003259.1 coordinate 17,307,895, forward strand.
ATTTATTATATTAACGCTAATTACATTTAAGTATTTACATTATTTTCTCTGTTGCCAAAGATGCCGCGCACTAAATCTACAAAAAGAAAAAAGGGGGACCACACGTCAAGAAACATGCTTCAAGCTATTCAATTAAACAGGCAGGGATTAAGTGTAAGAAAAGCGGCCAAAGAATGTGATCTAGGATATGCTACACTATTTTGACATTTAAAAAAAATGAAAGCATCAGTACTGCATTATTACAAACACAAAGACTAACTCCCAACTATGACGTCAACAAATTTTTTACCGACGCTCAAGAAGCGCTCCAAATTTACGTGAAAGATTGTGCACTTAAATTTTATGGACTAACTAGTAAAAACGTACGCCGTGTTAGGCTACCAAATGGTGAAAACAAATTATATCAAATGTCCTGACTCTTGGGAGAAAGAACAAATGGCAGGTAAAGAATGGCTTCGCTCTTTCAAGTCACGGCATGTAGAACTATCACTGAAAAGACATGAGGCATGTAGTCTGGCTTTAATAAGGAATCTTTCAAGAATTTCTTAGCAATCTGAAAAATGTTATGGAAAGTCATCCCAATTTTCGCAATGGATGTAGAGTATACAACCTTGATGAAACTGCTACCTCCACAGTGCAAAAACCACAGAAAGTCTTGGCACCAAACGGGAGTCAAAATATTGGAAAAATAACTAGCGGTGAAAGAGGGACACTAGTCACAATATGTTGCATCGTATGCGTATCGGGGCAAGCATTTCCACCGGTTCTTGTTTTCAGAAGAAAAAAATTCAAACATTTTATGCTTAATGGCGCCCCGCCAGGATCTCTCGGATTATCGGCTGCAACTGGGTGGATGAATGCGGATGTCTTTATTCAAGTAATAAAGCATTTTATTGAACACACGTTTGCAAGCCTGGAGAACCCTGCTCTATTGATCATTGACAATCATGAATCGTACCTCAGTATTGAGGCATTAGATCTAGCCAAACAATTTGGAGTAAAGATTCTTACACTGCACTCTCATACCACTGCAAAGATGTAGCCCCTTTATGTTGGATTGTATGGTCCATTTAAAGTATTACAACAGCGCTGTGGATTCATGGTTGATGAGGAGCCTTGGAAAACCGATGAGTATCTGCAATATCGCAGAGTACGTAGGTCAAGCATGTGCGAACTCCATGACTCCAACAAATATTTTATCTGCCTTCAGAAAATGCGGAATTTATCCGTATAGCAAGACATATTTACGGAATAAGACTTCGTGCCATCATTAGTTACAGATAGATATCATCTAGGGCCATCTGTATCTACTGCTACTCCTGAGGAACTACAACATAGAGAGACTTGTGGAAGTCCTTTATCAGATGTGACATGTGCTGAGAGTCCGTCTTTCCTGATAGCCGATAAGAATTTCGCAAAGCCTTTAGAGGAGCTACACAAACCAGACTCTAATTCACTTGTTGAAATTCTGGCAGGTGTGACTTCTGATCCAGGATCTAGTCCTCCAAAGATAGCGATGACATCGCGTTCCGAAGAAATTTCTGGGAGTGAACTGAACAGAGACTCGACCCGGCCACCCGTTGAAGCAAAACCTGGAATTTCTGGTATTCAATCTAAATTTGTAACTCTTGAGGAGTTTATGCTTGCTTTGAATGCTGGGCCACGGACTGGAAAGCGTAAACCAAGAAAGCTCGGTAAAAGCATGATTGCAATGGATTCCCCAGAAAAAGACCAGATAGCTGAAGATCGTAAAAAGGCATAAAAAAATTCTGCGGCAAAAGCAATCAAGCGACCGGTTTTATCTTATAAAAAGGGAGTAAAGAAATCTAAAAAGGCTAAGACTGAACCAGATCCTAAAACAAGTACCGAGAAAGATGATCCAGAAAATAAGTGCTTAAGTGAAACTGATTTGAGTGGACTAGACGATGAAGAAGAGCTTGATGAGGATAAGTTGCCTTTGCTTACAGCAAACTTACGGAAAATAATTACGTGCTGGTTTTATTAGATGCAAAAAAACTAAATGTTTATTACATCGCAAGGATAATTGAAGTAATGGGCTCTTATAAATTTGAAGTTTCGTTTATGAGACTGAAAGTTAAAGACATGATGCAATTCCGCATGCCATTGCAGCCTGATCTTTCGGAAATTGATATCAAAGGTGTAAAAATGATTCTTCCGCAACCGCAAATCAATGGTACTAAAATCCGGAACTCAACCTTTGTTTTTCCTGTCCGTGTATCACTATTAGGCACCTACTTGGTTCTAAGTGCCATTAGTTCCATATTAATTACGATATTTGTTACGTTGAGACTAATTAATATAAAGACTATTTTCACTATTAAATGTTTATATTTAACGTAGGTTTGTGCCTACAGCTTAATGTGATTTTTGTAACTGAAAACTTATAAATCTCTGTAACTAAGTATTTAAATTGTTAACTAATTATTAAGTGTTTTTTAACACCATGAGAGTAGAGTGCCATAAGAGATTGTTTTGTTGTGACTAAAGGTCTGAAAAATATTATGTTATTAAAGGTCCTATTTACGTGTCTTACTGTGAATAAACCTTTTCGGATTTATAATTTAATGTTTTGTATCATTTACTTGTTCAAACGTCAACATTAAATTCAAAACAATTAGTATAAAATACTGTTTCATTGTTGAATAAAGGGCGTTTCACTGTGTACACCCTGGTGGACACAAATATTATATAAGTATTCTTTAATTGCTTGATAAATAATTTGTCCCTAAAATAGACGATAGCTAGAAGTACCTACGTAATGTGTTTTTCTATTTCTTTACTTCCTGTAGGTACATAATAATTTCTTTACTTCCTGTAGGTACGTAATACATATAACATCAAACAATTCTCAACTGCACTTACGACTATTGTCTAACTATCATCTCATTAAACTAAAGTCTTTCTCGGATATGCGGACCTTTGAATACTTTTAGGCTTTTTGGACTAGTATCAAAAGATAGAAGATACAGAAGGTCTGGGTGTAGCAAATTAAGTAGTTGTTTAACATTTTAAGTCAAGCTGTCGAGGAACATGATATTGCGATATGGTACGTAGATTTGTCACAAGTACTAGCACCATACCAATAATCTGGAGCGTATGGTTATTAGGTGTGAGTGGATGGCCGTTGGATGGGTAACATATCAACCAATAAGAATTTTGACATTGAGGCACTGAGTTCTTCATTGGAACTATGTTCTTTAGAACCTCGTTAAAGGTATGAAAGAGGATAATAGAACCTGAAAAGTTAAAGGCATTTGCAAAGTACAATACATTTGTGTATACTAGGGTTCGTTTGATGTGACATTCAGTTAATTATAATGTTTTCAAGTTATCACAATTCGCTTTATTTACTTAATTTATGTTAAAGTTTTACTAACACTTGTATCGTTCTCGCTGTTATGCGTTAATATACTTTTCATTTATACGGTTTCTAACAATACAGATAATTCCAGATCACTAGGACATTATGAACTTGCAAAGATAGACTAGACCCACGTCGTGTTTTGTAGTACAACTAGGTACGAATATGTCGGACCGTAGATATGAATGAAACTTATGCCCGATTATTCATTATGCTACGCGCACATATTACTAGAAATTATAATATTCGAGCTGATGAATTTGTGTGAAATATTTAATACAAAACATATTACAGACTTTATGAGCACATTTTTTGTCATCGCAACACACTGTCTATAGACATGTATTATGAATGCATATTGAGATGATATTACAAGCATTATGTCTCAAAACCAAACTAACTTCAAATAATATTTAAGCAGTAAATATCTCAAATAAAAAGTAATAAAATATGATATTTAAGATTTAAGCTGTAGCTTGAACCTGTTGTTGTCACAAGCAAAGTAAAAGCCCCAAAATGACGGAATTAAAGATGACAAATTTGTTAAAAATATTTATCAGAAGAACATAATATACTTTGAGAGTTTTACTCGCACTAGTACTTAGAAACGACTAACACACATACATAATCGTGTAAGTATACTGAAAATTGGAAAGGGTGTAAGGGGTTAGTTAGGGTCTTGCAGTGACGAGGGTGGCGAGTTTAAAATCCACCTCTTTTATTTGCACGTTTAGGAAAGGGACAGCAGTAAATGCAATGTAGCAACATGCGAACAGTCGATGAGTTCATTGTGCAACCGGTAAACAAACAGCTGATGGGTCGCATTAACAAAGGTTCAATACTCAAGCCGATTTGGTTGTTACACGGTATGTCTACCATATGTCAATATGAATGGAGCATTCAAAGAAATATCAATTTATTTATTCATTTCATAAGTTACGTCGCAGAATTCACAGGACACAAAAATATTATTTGTGTTGGATCTAGACTTTGTAGCATTACTTAACGCAAATCTATCAATTGGGAAATGAAGGTGAGTCGTCTAAGTAATTCGTATATATTTGAGTGGATGATTAGTAAAACCCAAAATTTGGTCCCTAATTTTTTTTTTGTAAAATAAAACGTTTAAAATAATTCTGATTATGATAACTTCTATCGAGTTCTTTAAAGTTCTAGAAAATTAACTTAACATTAAAGTTGCTTTATGGTTGAAGTTAGTCCGTCAAAATTAATAATCGTAAAAGTAAGTAACTTTGTTAAAGTTAACGTAATATTTATCAATGTTACAAAAATCTTTATTACAATTATGGCCGGAGATATAAAATAATAACAGATGAAGGATAAGTAAAAATCGCGTACATACCTGATTTGGGGATGTAGGAAATTATTATATAAACCTTTCCGTATGAATTGCCACAATGAAGGAATTTTCTATACTAGAAACAATTAAGATTGCATGACAGC
>JACJUM010003259.1:17312840-17410079 GCA_020976665.1 Heortia vitessoides
GTGTGTGTGTGTGTGTGTGTGTGTGTGTGTGTGTGTGTGTGTGCGTGCATATATGTTTATATGTATGTATGTTTGCTTGTTGGAGGTAAATTCACCTCTAACTTCCACCACCTTTAACATTATTTCTATCCAAAATTTCATTTAGCGATAAGGCCGCCTCTTGTACCTACTATTCCATGTTTTTGTTATGTTCTTGTGTTGTTTTTCTTGGTGTACCTACAGTAAAAAGTAGATTATTATTATTAAAATAAATAAAAATTTAACACATACTGAAATTATAAATACTTACCAGTTCATTGTAAGAACAATATTCGTCTCCGAAAACTTTTGGTAACAAAAGGGAAAGAATGTATTTTACTAAAATAAAAGAATATAAAAATTACGGAGTGGTAAGATATTTTTCTTTACCGTAGCTTACCCCAAATTTGTATAAAGAAATTTACTTAAACTAATATCAAAGTATTCTGTAAAAAATATATAATATTTAATATATTTGATAATACGATTTTTAATATATGTAAAGCCATAAACAAATATTATACAAAAAAAATGATAATATAATATATATCCGTCTAAAAATATATTTCGGAATTGGTTGCCTTCTTAAGATTGGCGAAAGAAAATGCTGTATTTTAAAGTTATAGTTTTCTCATAAAAACATAAAAATAGCGTTTATTTTAGGTCTAGCTCAAATAGAATTCATATTATCCGTTTCTTTAATAAAACGAAGAAACGATTAACATATAAGGATAAAACTTCATTTAATAGATTTCAAATCCAAACAAGGCAGATTAAATAAAAATTAACAGTTATTTATATCAACGCTAATACGATATGGCCGCCTCTTGTACCTACTATTCCATGTTTTTCTGATGTTTTTCTTGGTGTACCTACAGTAAAAAGTAGATTATTCTTATTAAAATAAAAAAAAAATTAAATACATACTGAATTCGTAAGAACAATATTTGTCTCCGAAAACTTATGGTAACAAAAGGGAAGGAACTTTTGGTAACCCCGCAGTGGGGTTTCTTTAACAATGCATTAAAACGCAATCAACGTCGAAGATCTCAAGTGTAAGGGTTACTTTGACATCAATTTGATAACAAAATATTAATATTTTATGCATTATAGAGGAAATTTATATTGACACAAAGAGTTGATGAGATCAATCAGTCATTTTTATAATCACTTAGGTTACAAAACTATAGGCACAATAATCAGTCTTATAGTTATTATCTTTGGGATCAACAAACATAAAGATTATAGCAATCAACTTTTAAAAATAGTAACATTTTTTTAACAAAAATATAAAATATAATAATAAATATTAATCTGTCTTCACATACCATACATTTGTAGGACGGATTGGTTGAGCCTTTGTTACAAATGCCACAAATCCAATTCTTGCAAGTCATGCAACAAATCCAGTCAGCAGGTTGATGGTAGAACCGGAAATCACATTTACAAATGTAACAGAGGTTGTTGTCCTTCTCCTTATTCTTCCGCTTGACCCTTAATGTCCTTTTATAAAAAAAATTCCTCAGAGGAATATCATCTTCGGATGAAGTCTGCTTTGTCGTAGGCGGTAAAGAACGTTTTTGAAGTAGCAGAAGCCGGCCCGAGCGGGATTATAAATTTAATGAAGGTGCTAGATTAAGCAGGGCTTCCTGGAATTACTGAAGACAATAAGGTCACCGTTGCAATATAGCTATGTGTTCAAATATACTGGTTGTCATTTTGCATGTGAGAGTTTTGGTTAAACGCTGACAAGATTCTGTGGTGCTCGTAAAATGGGATGCTTTTATATAAAATATTAATTAATCTCGATTATACCAATTTTATTCTCTGTTCTGTGTCATGTATTATTTATATTTATCGATCATTGATCTTACATATGTATATAAAAAATAGTTGTTCTACAATCATAACTTAAAAAGTAGCATATTTTTCACAATTCAGTTTTTTTAATCTTACGACTCTCCCGTATTATATAATATATCCGAGCCTCATTTAAATTGGACCGGATTTAGTAATTTCGAGAATATAACTTATTATACACTCCATATTATCATAAACTGTTATGACAATAATCATAGTATTTGTTAAAAGGCTGTACCAGTTTGCAAACCTTGGGCACAAATATTTGTAAAGCACAAAAAACCTTCGATGAGTATATGTGTAGTGACGTTCAAACCATATGGGCTATTTATATTCTAATTCAACATTACCAAAGCATCATAACATGAATGCCATGGCAAAATTGTACAATTAATACTGCCGGTATTATATACTGTTCGACAAGGTGAGCGGAAGCATCCAGTAATGGAGCTCCCCCCTTTTAGTATTGATTTTATGGCGCATGCCCAATTTGCATCGCAGTGTAACTCGAGATACTGTATAGAGCTCAGTCTCGCAGTAAGCGCCCATACAGTCAGGCGTAGATTGTTCCGTTGACAAAACGTAGCTATTGCTAGTGTTTATGTTAAAATCATCTAAATTATCAGTAATAAAGAAGCACTAATTTGTTTTTATCCGGTACCTGGTCATACTAATCTGTCCAGTTCATGAGGAATTTTGAGATAATGACACACCGTCGTATTTTGAAATGGTCAAGTTTCAAACGTGCGAGTATATGCAAGCGGCGGAGTGAGTTTCGACAGCGTTGGTTTGAGGAAAAGCAACGGTGGCGTGGTGTAGCGGGCGCGAGGCCTACAGACGTGGCAGCCGCTACGACGCATGTGCGAGCACGCGGTTAGGCAAGGAAAGCTTTTGCAGCGGCACCCGGGTGGATGGACTAATGCTATGGACAAAGCGATAAATTAATCTTATGTCGAATAGTTTTTGTGACTTTCTCAAATAAAAAAGTGATTGATAGGTATAATAGAGAAGTGAAGAGTGGTGCAGTATAACAATAAAACTTTTTTGGACGATAGTTATCTTACAATCGGTGTAAGATTTCTCAATTTAAAATACCGCACACATACCGTCGTATAGAACAAAATAACTTTTTATACAGGGGCTGGTATATAGAACCTTTGTAGACAAGTAAAATTTTATGTATATATTATAATAAAAGCGTGATCTACTCGTATTATTAGCAATATTATAACAGTACTCATGAAATTGAATATATATTTTGGGCTTTTTCTTTTTGTCTTTTGACAAATTTCAACACTCATACCAAGCACACAGGAATCGTTACAACCAATCAAAGCGAATGACAAATAACCAATCAAGTTCAGAAACGTCCGATATCAAACCACAGACAACGAATGACTTGACTGGCGCCAAAATGACAACTAATTTTGAGGATAATGCTGATGACCTGTCAACTAGTCCGATTGAGGTCAAGCCTGAAGATACGGATAATAACGTACCTTCTCAGACCAGTACGATGTCTTGTGACTTCTTTGGCCCTTATGAGGATGATCATAGCATTGGCTCGCCTCGGACCGCCTTTAAAGAAATAGAATCGGCCGTATATAATGCCGCACTCGTGAATATATCTCTAGAATTCATGAAACCTCGCCGTAAAAATAGGTCACCCTTGAAGGCTAACCCCGAGCCTGTTAAGACTAAAGCTGAACCCAAACCTGAAGACGAAGATCTGTTTAAACTTAAAAATAATACTCCAGCTAAAACCCACTGGCTCTCAAGGGAACGAAAAAGTAATCCAGCAATAGCCGCGTCAAATAAAGACAAACAGGGTTCCACTTCTAGGAACGAGTTTACAACAACAAAATACGCGCCGAGCGTCTCTGGAGCGGATAAACAAGTTGCTAACAAGTTGTCTTGTGATCAACAGACTCTTCGCGTTTCTCCTGATGAACTCGGTGAAGTCATGGACTACGCGGCTCGAATTGCACCATTTATAGAAGAGATCCCAACCCTAATGGAGAAATTTTGCAAGGCGAAGTCTTCTTCCTCCATCAAAGATGCCGAATGGGCAGTTATGCAGGCTTGTGTCGAACATGCCGACCTCCTTAAGGCCCTTTCCTCATTACAGGCTGAAACACAGTAATAAAAACCAGCAAGCTTGCTCGCTTACCTGGCGTAACTGTTAAGGCTGGATTATATATATCCAATAATTTCTAACAAGAAATCAGTCATCGAAATCTTTTTAATCTATCCTTAATAAATCAACTACAGCAAAAAAACATACCGTACGCACCGTACGTATAAAACGTACCGAATCTATTGAGTGCCAAACAGATAAGGCACGTATTTTTTGTAAATGTATATTATTGACCATATATAATAATATTGAAAATGTAAGTGTATGCACTTGTGAAATTTCCATTTTAGTAAACATATTATGTATCAAGTGAATTAAGAGAGTTAAGTGTAGAGAAAGGATGTTGTATGCTAACAATGAACACGATATTGACTTTTCAGCTGTTACAAGACAAATTCTAGTTAAATAATTAATATAATATTCGTAACATACTTTACCATACCTAGATATACTCATATATAATAATAATAATCAAAAGGTGTCAACCATCTTTAAATGTAAGAAAATATTACGAACCCAAAAAAACATTGTACGTAAAAATCTTTTGCTTATGTTTTTTTTTAAATCCTTTCGGTCGTTTTAATGTACGTGTCAAAGTGCAAGTAAAAGTATTCAGAACAAAATCTCTACAATCCACATGTACATGAATTAAGTACAACAATAAAGATAACATGACTGGTATATTTAATGGACAGAATCAATGTGCATGCGAAAGATGTTTATTTAATTTTGGGGCTTACTTTTAAATATTTATTACGATTTTCTTGATTCGTATACTAAACTCATATATTTAAGTCTATAGTAATAAGTGCATGCATGTATGAATGTGCGTATTGTAATTCTAATTGGTGGGTATATTGTTGTAGGGCAAACATAGTCTTAGCAATGTTAGAAAATAAAAACGTACTATAGAAAAATTTCAATCAATCTTTTTCTTATAAAACTACAGAATAATGATTATTATTCTGGAGTTTTACCGGCTTATACATCTCCTGGGTGGCTTTACTGACTGGTTTAAATGAAATCATTTATTTATTTTTACATTTAACAGGTCAAACTATGCGCAAATCTCTCATATGTATAATGTGTAATAGAATAATAAACCAGAATTTTACTATGCTCTTAAGTGGATTCTTTTTTAAGTTTATATTTAATTTAAGCTTCTGTGTTGTAGGACGAATTTTGAAATCAATTGTTCAAATAAATACATATTAAGAAATAGAAGGTTTGTTTGTATTTGACCCCTTTATTTAAAACCTATATTCGGAGAATATTAGTTTCTTGATAGAGGCTGAGCAAAATGATAACCAACATGGTACTTTAAATAAATAAATGACTCAAAAAGTAGTAAGTATCTTTTGTGTGTCTGGTGTTATATTTCTGATATCTTTAAATATTTTTCAGTCCCGTCTAATGATGAAAAATTAACATTTATTTTCTGAATTCAGTATATCTGAGATTTCTCATATTGGGTTACAAAATCCTTATACACTACACTGATATTTCTGTTTTTCATTGCTTTTCCAATTGAAAACAAAGTGACCAGGTGCGCAATTTACTTATGGATCCAGTTCATTGAATAAAAATGTATAAAAATAAGTATAAAAACGATTACTTTACTTCAAAATACATAATATTTAAATTACAATCAATGAAGTGCAAATCTAGCAAATACAATAATACTGTATAGCAGTGCAGAATAACTTATCTCACCAGAGCAAAAAACTTAACTTACTCATATTTATTTACTTTGAATTTACATTATCGCAAAAAGCAATCTTTGTAATGTTACAAAGATTATATTTTATTTAATTTTAAACTCTCCTATACTTGTTAGGGAAAATCCTTAATAAAAGTAGAATACGAGACTGAGAAGATGTTGTGGCATGTTCCGAATGTGAGAAACTCAAATTCAATTTCAAACGTTTATTAAATATACATATGGTTGTGCAACATTACGTATTACATTACGTACTCGATCTGTTTATGAAAACATTTATATATTACATGAAATTACAGTCAAATCATTTTCCACTTTAGTTAGGATTATGAACATAATTTGATTGTCATAGAGCATGGACTCAGACTACTGAAATAAAATTTGTGTTAGATACTATTAATTGCTTGATTAGTCTGAGTTTCAAGCATGTCTGATTGTTATTATTTCTATATTAGTTCTTGCTAATTTACAGCATTCCAAAATATATTAACAAAACCGTTCGTCAAAGGCATGTTTTATAATGGATTTTAGTACGACAGAACTCAATAAAATATATTTTTATTTTAGTTTACATGTTATGGCATTGGAGTAAGCTTTTAAAATTATTTCTTTTATTTTTGTTTTAGATTGATTGGTGTATATAAATGAATTGATTATTAAGATAGAACTTTATACAAATAGGCCTTTTTCTAAAGGCCAAAAACCAACTAAAATAAAAAAAAACATCATAATTAGTCATTTGATTTTAAATTTAATTAATATTTTATTATAAAAGCTTCGCTAAACACCCATTAAATTAAACTGTTTTTTTGCAAGTAATTTTCGTTTGTCAAACCTGATGTAATAGTTGGAGTTATTCAAACTATGGTCACAGGCTGAGGCCCTACAGATTTATAATCATTACATCAGACATTGGAACTCCACTGTTGGACATAGGCTTACCCAAGAAAGAAGGAATTTTGTCCATAATTGCCGCGCTGGGCAAGCATATTGGCAATCACAGAGTGCAGCTTTCGCCACAGGGATGCTGCTACCCGTCTCCGCCTTGTGCAATTGAGCTGCACTATTTCGGAGGGATATATGGGTATGGGTACTATTATACTACACCGGTAATAAATAGTTAAAAAAGTGATAAATATATGTACGTGTATCAAGAATTAGTGATTATTCTAATGTATCGAAAAATAAATTGTGACGCAGAGTTTTCATAGCAAATTGACAATAAGCAGAACGGATCTGACCAACTTGGCGAGGAACTACAAGTCACTTAAGTGCTTTCTCATAGTAGTATCAAGGTTGTAGTCCTCCTAGGCAGAGTCTCTTCATTCTGAAAAAAATTTTCATATTCTATTATTTTGCCTATTTTATAAGAATTAATTATTAGCAAGAACTGTAATAATCCAATAAATACAACCAATAAATACAACAAATAAACAAATGAGTCGTATTGTTTTTAAGTTATAGCGTAATAATAATATTAAGAAGAAAGATGTGGCTATGTGGATTTAGATTTCGTTGTTCAGGTAGGCTTCTGTGCTATTAATATGCTGTGTACAACCTTTGCACGTTATATGAATTTATAACGACAAAAACTAAGAGTAGTGTTCAGATAATATTTGTTTAAAATAATTTAGTCAAAGAGTCGAAGAGAATTTTAAGGTGTTTTTTAGGTTTTATAGATTACCTACGTATCTCCTAAATAGGTTATATTTTCTTTGTTCCCTACATCTTCAAAAAGGAAACTGGCTTTGGATTTTGGACAGGTATTTTAACGTACGTGGCCGCATTTTTAAAATGAAGTAACTCCTTATATGCCTTCTTAGAGTCTGGTAGTTACAGAAAAACGTTTATAATGTAGTTACCAAAACCGACGTATTGAAGAAATAAATAAACTCTTGTAAATTAAAAAATATGTAGAGGGCTGGTTAAGTTTGGTAGTCCACCTTGTCAATAAATAATTCGAAGAACACACAACAGTGTCAATAGAAACACACCATTTACAATCATCCCCAGAGCTTTTGTTAGAGGCTTGACCATTTGTTATGGAGACTAGGAGTGTATAAATTAATAGAGATCGTTTACATCAGTGATACAAACTTAAGATATAAACGTAGGAACTATAAGTAAAGCAAATATTACTTATAGATATACAACTAAAGCCTAGATGAAAAGAGAAAATAAAATAGGACGGAATAAACAGACGGACGATAGATACAACATATCATCATCGTTTTCATACAAGCCATTAAAAGTCCAAGTTGGACATAGGCCTCTCCAAGAAAGGTTTTATGCCCACTGCAAAGGTTAAATGCCACACTGGGCAAGCGTGTTGGCAATCTCAGAGCGCAACTTTTGCGACGGAGTTGCTGCTGCCCATTCCCGCCTATGTATTTCAGCTGCATTTTTCTGGATGGATATACCGCCATCTGTCGGTTCTGGTACCTTAGCCGCCTCTTATACACCTGGCGCATTGGGAGGTATCTCACGTCTGCTGGTATCTCACGTCTTGATATAGCTTTGCATGTTGTATAAATCGAAGTGTCTATGGCGCAGCCGTCAAACAGAACGGGATCAATATTACTAAACCTCAGTATTCTCCGTGCTAAGAGGCATTGACCTGTGATATGAATAGCTTATTATAATGATTTGTTTTGCATATTCATCCTAGGTGGATGTTAGATTATTTTTGTTTAATGATAAATCTAATGTTCTAAAATTTAATAATTGTTAAAACAGTTTAGTCAAAGAACCATTTTACATTTATTACCTTTTTACAATCATATCGAAACACATACTTTTAAAGTTATTGTTACCCAAGAGCTATCGGTATATTTTACAATGAAATTCTTAAATAAAAATTCACCGAACACATATTTTAATGCCTTTAATAATTAATGCAAAATAAATTTTAATTAAAATTTTCATCGAAATTTGTTTGTATTTTTTCATAATAAGGTTTACTATATTATTTCAGGTAATAATAATGGGACATCGATAAAATATCTTATTTGTATACTAAAGAATATGTGTGATCTATATAAAATTAAAAATACGTGGAGCGAAAAGTTTGTTCTTAAGGGTCCTCGATTTGTAGAAAGTAAATTTCAACATAGTTTAAGTTTTTGAGTTTGCGCCCTGGTCCGCCTATTAAAAGGGGCAGTGGGAATAGATATATAACAAAAAAAAATCACTTGACAATAAACAAAGAAAAAATAGATATAATCGGAAACTTTAGAGATATATTTATATACATAAATTTTTTTGTGGTAGACAAATCAACATATCTTAATCAAGTAGAAGAGGCATAAAAGAAGGGCCAGGTAAGAACTACCAAGAATAAACGTGTATGAAAGGACTTAATGCGAGCGAGAGAGTGATCCATAGTCTTTGCCTACCCCGATGGGACAAAGGCGTGATTGTATGGTAGAATTTATACCATCAGGCGACTACTAATAAATAATAAGCGTACAAGATTAAAAATATGTATGGATGGCCCATAAGTATCCTCAAACACCCCGTATATTATAATCTGTTATATATATATACGAGGTGGTTTTGGAATACGCAAAAAGTGTAGAATGAATTATTTTTAAACACTGTCTTTTTGGCGTAGTATTAGGACTGTATAGAATAGCAAGAGACTGCAATATCGACATATTGCAGTCTTTGTTTTTGCAGTCTTCTTAAAGTAGCTTCTTAGAATACCATTACTTCCAGTCACCATGATATCACTTAGTACAAAAAACAATGTAAATAAATAAAATAGATTTGAATTATTAATTTCTAGTTAAACTTATATTTGCGTCTAAAGACGTGTTAACGGTGTTTTGCAGAGAGTAGAAATATAGATTTTTTACTATTAAGACATAGGCAATTAGTAGAAGTTATATTTAGTAATATTGATTAATTAAAATATGAATGTTTATCTGCTTCAAACATGTAACTATTTAATTTGGTTTTAGTCCATAAAATACCTGTACTTGAGACGTTAGTGCATTGAATTTAATAGGTTGTGCTGGAAGCTTTTTAGTAAAGAGCAATGCACATTCTTTACACACTTCTTTTAAATTTTTTTAAAAATTCAGCTTCCCTTAGTCCTTACAACAGTTTTGTATTACGATATTACACACTACGGTGGTGTGTAGGTGACTCTAAAATGTATATATTTCCACTTAATAAGAGGTTATATAATAATCTTTTTATTTAATATGTCATGAATGTAAAGAATTTCTCGCACTTTATTCGTATAAATCCTACTAGCTGTGCCCGCGACTTTGTCTGCGTGGTTCAGTTTTCATGGGTAACTCTCCGGGTTTTTTGGGTTTGGATACCTCTTTACCTTAACTTATATAAACTTTGAATGTCATGTTTAGTTATATCGAATCAATGGCCTAAAAAATAAGTTTCAAGTTTCTAGCTCTAAAAAGCCTATGTCCTTTCTCAAGGTCTAAAGATTGTCTGTGCCAAATTTCATCATTACTTTATATCTTACTAGTGCTTTTGTTTTTCTTCCTTTTTTAGGTATAAATTTAACATTTAGTTAAGACTTTATTATTTACTATATAAAAACATATTTTGTAAATAGAAGTGTTTTATTGCTTCGAACAACTATTGAAAATTTTCCTAGTTAGGTTACACCCAAGTACATGACTTTTACGAAATCATATAAATGATTTTCTTTTTATCAAACTTGGGAATTTTCCTATACAATACCTGCATTAGTGAGTAATCACTGTTTTGAAACTACAAGTAACTAACTAGTACTGTGAGGTATATATATATATATATATAATACTTATATGGTTAATACGTTTCCTATAGAAATAGGTAGAAATTCAAAAATGATGAGAAATTCTTACACGCTCTTATACAATGTATATAAAAAGTGACGTGGTCCATACGGAGCGACATCACTACAAGGCTAATTTATATTTTACTGTTTGTAAATGGTCCACATGACTACTTTGGTACACTTCTACGAAAGATTTGGTATAAATTTTTATTGCCATCGTATTATTATAGCTGTGATAATTTCGAAGTATTAACCTTAATCCGGCTAGTGCAAAATGTATTATTTATCAAATGGTTCTAAACTGAGCATACTTTGGTGCTAGCAACGTTTTTGTTTCACGCGCACTATACACTCGTAGATGGCGTAAAACTTTTACCTGTATAGTCTCAGTTTTATTTAATTAAAGCTACATTTAGGTAAAAATATTTACACACAATGGCACCTACAAACATTTATTTACGTATAATTTTAGATAAGGTACAAATTGTAAGAATGTATTATAAGAAGATTTAGACTAAGTACCCAGGTAAACTCGCAATATCGACATTGTGAGTAAACACTTAACATTTGCATTAAACAGTGCTCATATATTAATATACATATATAAAGAGATGAGTGAAATAGATTCCTGTTCTATTATAAACACGGTAAATTAAAGAAGAGGAAAGAAAGAGAAAGATGCCCTTGGGCACCCTGCCAAACAACCACTTGGAAGTATAATCTTCCTAGTTGTTAACCTGACATATTTAATAAATTATTGTTTTAAAATTTACTATTACCGTTGGTTGGTTGGTCAGTGGTTAAATACAGGTAAAGAAGGTATAATAAATCTTTTATTTATTTTTCTTAATCATTACAAGTAATTTGTTTTAGACAATAAGTCTACAGAATACTGTAATTGAAAAACTGTTAGTTGACCAAAATTAAATAAATGAAAAAGTAAACAGTGCCATAGAAATATAAAAAAGTAATATTTTAAAAGAACGATAAATATATGAGACAGATATTATGCATATACTGGTTCCGTTTAATACATATTGTTCTAGTTGTTTAAAACCGACCACACCGGACGTTAGCCCGGCTCACCACGACCACCGCTCGGAAGTTTGAAGTACCAGGATAACATGAGATACATAGAGTATCCGGATGTCTATGAGTTCATTGCGCAGTCGCTAAACAAACAGGGGGAGCTCAGAGACCCGCGTGCCGTGGCGCACGTGGACGTCCCCCGAATGAATAAACAGCAACCGAAACTTGTGATGCGATATTTTTTACACATTTATACACAGGAATTGCCCAATGATATTTTAATAGCAAAATATTTAAGTATAATAAATCCTTTATTTGTTCTTATCATGGACACATTTTTATCGGTCCCTAATTACAAACCAATTACATGCGAAACATGCGAGTATAGCAATTGCTATTTGAACGTCGATTAAAGAAAATAGCAAAATTTGTCCGTTCCCTGTTCTATAAAATTTCATTTGTGTGAACTTCAGTAAAATTATATTTATTTTTCGAGTCATTATTGTCATTAATAAAGCAGTTCCCACAATGTTTACATTATTTTTTCTCTTACTTCTGAAGATATCAGATGTGTTTTAATATATATATATATATATATATATATATATTATAAGATATATATTATATTATATATATTTTGTTTTTATTTATAGCCTTGAATATAGATAATAATACAAAGGAAAACATCTATAAATACATGCATTAACTTAAATAAATAATCAACTACAGTGCCTCACTAAGTCATGCAAATACATTGTGCATTATACAATTTACTGCATTTGTATGCATTTAATTGTCTACTGATGTGCATTCTGGTACAATTGATTGCACTCAGTAAGTATATTAGTCAAACTAATTAGATTAAAAATTTTCGCATCGTCCCAATATATTTTAAACAAATAATAAAATATACAATGAGGCACATATTTCTTTTTTGTTGCACCGAATGATGTTGTATTGCATGTGCAGTAAAAGCTTTCCTGCAGCTTACACCAGGAAAGCATAGCAGGTGAGGAGAACATTCAAAGCCTTACTCAAGTATACTATATACTACTTTTTAATGTATATACTGCAATAGCAGAAGCAGCCGTCCCCTATGCAACTACGCTGTTGGATAGAGATGATCATAGTAGTTTCCGTCTCTTTTATTTACATAGGACGGTAGAGAGACGGAAGTGAATTTCCAATGTATGTGTATGTTTCATATAATCGAAGTCATCAGGGCGCAGCCGCCAAGGCACCACTTGCCTGCTCGGTGTCGCTGCTACAATGCTGCTGCATGTCAGTACGGTGGATTACGACAATGTCTTGCTACGAGACGAACCAGAATTACAAGTGTATGCTAATAGATATAGTGAGAGTTTTATAGGACACAATTTTGAACTGTTTTTTTGGCTGTATATAGTTTTTTGTAGCTCTTATATTCGGTCTATCTGCATGACATATCTCTTCAAAACTATCGAATAAGTCGAGTGCTATATCTTTTATTTACTTATTACCAAGTTATCATCTGTTTGTTGAGGTGTGATAATACGCAATATTCTTATATCTGGGTTAGTTTAAAATCAGGATGTATCACGAACTACTGGTTCAACTTACACGGATCTCAATATCTTTGTGTTAATTGAAATGTCTGTATCTATATTTGTATAGGAATAAAGAGTATTGGATGAGTAGATAATAAACTATCAGTATTTAAGAACAGCATTAAATACCTATGTTTTTGTATTTCTAATAATGCAATTCTCAAATTGAATGTCCAATTTTAAAATATTGTTATATATAATCCAATACGACTTTATTTATTAAGGTATGATCACTTTTGTGAGTATCTATCTGCTTATGTTTTATGTTTTAAAAAATGTATTAAACATAAAAATGTATTACCTATATAGACTGTTTATAATTTTTTTCTTAATTTGTAACACATAATATGTTACCATATACTAAAGTATATAATTAATAAAGGTTCCACAGTTACAAAGGCAAATAATAGTTAAAGATAGATTGTTCGCTATAATTAAAACGTACACACAGCAACAGATCAACTTATCCAAACCTGGGCAACAGCCCACCGTACGTAGGTACTGAACAAAATTCTTAATTATCTGATTCAAGGCATAATCAACTTTGTAATCGGGTCTAGTCATTAAATCCACAAGTACATAGAAAGACATAAAATGTATATGATTTTAACCATTTAGCTTTAGGTATTACATATTTTTTATTATTTGCAATTAAATTCTATCAAAAACAATTGTTCCTTACCATAGCTCTCATTAGAGCACATTCTATATAAAAAATTAAATAAGTATCTTTAATCTCCAACAAATGCACAGACTCGCAGTAAAAGAAAAAAATATTTCCAATCTTTTGACTTGATTAACTGCGTATATTGAACAACTTTATAAAAAAATAGTCGATTTTATCTTTAATAAAGGCAATTAATTATAGAAAATGTTTTAGACTAACTGTGTATGTATTTATTACGTACATGATTCATTATAATCAGTAGAAATATCCACTACGAAGGCTTTTTTGTACTCTCTCTAACATGATATGACCTATAATAATGAACTAGCACTTTCTAGTCATTGGAAATAAAATAAAATAATATAACAAATAAGATTTTACACAAATACGTATGTTACTCTTTAGATACAAACTAGGCTGTCTAGGCTAGAAAGGCGTAAGCACTGGGTCACGTAAAATCCATATTGAAGGGAAGAGAGCACGGGGCATCGCCCTGAGGACGTCATTGCCGTTGCATATACTGTGCATCTACTTCTACATATATTGGATCACACGCCGCTGTGTTACCTTGACTACAGAATCGTACAAACATAACTCTTATTGTTTATGTGGTCCTAGTACAACAGAGTAGATTTGTAGTGAGCTCTGGTTATATAGTTTGTTAGTTTTTTAACTGGTTAGATGGATTCACTGAGCGTTAGAATTTGAATTCGATAGATACATAATATATCTTTCTATTACAAACGTTTATATTAGGGAGTTATTTTTTAGTTAGTCTTGACAGAACATGTGTTCATTATCCATGGTGGAAATATATCTGCGGCAATTGGATGGACAGATAGATATAAGATACCTATTTATGACATATTATATGGTTACTAAACGTGTAAAGGCTTTGTTTGTAAATGTACTTAAGAAAAACTGTTGTTAAACGTTATCATTTAATCAATTGTAAGGTTAACATTTTTAAATCGGAGTTTTAAATATTGAGCATTAATGGAGGTTAACTCAGGCGAAATTGTCATATTTTTTTATCTTAAATACAAACCGTATACGCATGTGCGCATTTGGAGTAAGGGATTTTTTTTCAGATGAACCTACCGCTGGACTACCAAAACGTCAATTCCAGCGCCACCGAATAAGCGGGCGGGGCCACTCATTACTGAGCGACCCGATGCCCGGTCGGACTTAGGTTACTAGGAAAATATAAATGAAGAAATATCCTTTATTCCTGTCAACCATATATGAGTATGGTTTGTTAAAAAATATGAAAATGTAAAGCATTAAAAAACATTTTATACATTTGCATACATCATATATTTGGTATAGATGAACCTATAGGTAATTATGTCGTAAATGTATGAATAGTAGTAACGACTTCCGAATCTTTGGACTAATATTGTATTTCTATGTAGCAAAACCAGGAACGAAACTACAACTCAGTTGCTTATTTAAGAATTAATTATTTTCCCTAAACTATTATTTAATTTCTCATAGTCCTAATGTCATGTTTGTCCTTAAATATTAGTAAATATACATAACGTTTGTATTGTTATAAAGATTGGATATCAAATACAAATAATGAATAGAATATAGACATAAATGACAGAGTAGCAATATCGTACATCTGTTGACAATCATGTAAACTGTCTAATGTCAAATGTCTTTTTTCAAAATAAATATATATCAGTCGTTAACCATCATCAGACGTGTTTTCATTATAGGTTACGGGCCCAGTCCCACATAATTGGTTATTGTGATTTTGGGATAGTTAAAAAAGAGCTAAAAGGTCGCGAAAACTTCGAAAACGCGAAACGATTGGGCGTTCGCAGTTTAGAACTTGCTTATATTGGAGGGCCGGACAGTTTCCTAAAGCAAGAAGGAACAGGCAATGCAGTGGAGGCCGATGCAAAGGCGCGCACTAAGATGATTTTGACGATTGATTCATCATTATTCGTGCACATAAAAGATACAACGACCGCGAAGCAATTGTGGACAAAACTACGTTCCTTGCTCGATGACTCAGGATTCTCTCGGAAGATTACATTGCTTCGTCATCTAAATTCTATAAGGTTAGAAAATTGTGAGAATATGACGAATTATGTGACACAAATTGTTGCAACGTCTCAACGTTTGAGCGGAACAGGAGTCGCTATCAATGATGAATGGTTGGTTCATTATTACTTGCCGGATTACCAGAGCGATTTATGCCTATGATCATGGTCAAAGAGCATTTAGGTCATAGAGCCGGAATTCTAATAACAGCTGATTCGATCAAGTCAAAATCACTTGATATGGAAGTATCGAATTCAAGTGAATTGGAACGTAACTCAGCACTGGCAGCAAAATGGCAGAACAAATCGAGCAGAGGGGGCAACGCTCATAAACAAGGCGGACAGACCCCGAATATGTCAATGTCAAAATCTAATGTAAGCAACACAAAAACAATAACTTGTTATCGTTGTAAGTAAACTGGACATTATCGGAACCAGTGTCCACTTTTAAAGGAAAACTAGTAAACAAGAAACAAAGTAATGCTTTCAACGTTGTTTT
The DNA here is from genome assembly GCA_020976665.1 of Heortia vitessoides. Classification (NCBI taxonomy): domain Eukaryota; kingdom Metazoa; phylum Arthropoda; class Insecta; order Lepidoptera; family Crambidae; genus Heortia; species Heortia vitessoides. The sequence continues at coordinate 17,329,203 of JACJUM010003259.1, forward strand.
CCTCAGTGGCGGATTCAGTAAAAGTGATTTTTATATAGACTCCGGTGCAAGTATGCATATGACACCGAACGGATGTTGGATGAAAAATGCTAAATACTCATCAAGTTTACCAGAAATAATTGTTGCTAATAAGACGAAAGTTCCCGTTTTATATTCAGATGACGTAGAAATAACGACGAGCTACAATTATAATATTGCAGTGCAGAATGCGTTATGTGTACCTTTTAATTATGTTTAAGCTGTTATCATCAAATATTATTGAAATGAATCTCTATTACTTGAAACTATTAACAGAAGTCAGAAATAAATAAATACAAAAAAAAATTACCTACCTTATGCCTTCCCTTACGCTAATTGAATTTCTGATCGTCGATATGTTCTTTTCATGACTGACTGTGACACACTGACTGTGCACGTATGTTTCTAAATACGGTTTTTAGTAATTCTATAAATGAATTGTGCATTTTGAAAAATTAATGTTGTATATTATTCTCTTAGTAAATAGATAATTCAAATATTTTTGCGACACATATTTTAGCTTCCTTCATACTAAAATATCTTAACTTTTTATGCACATAAATTTTTGCTTGATTAAATATACATCTGTTGGGTGCATCACTTTTAGAATATAAAAACGGCCTATAGAAGTAGATCGTCATCATCATTAAAGCAATTAAAGAACGTCCAAATGGACATACATATCCCCAAAGGTGTTTTTTGTCCATTACGGCCATACATTTAAGCTACGCCTGTTCAGTTATACCGGCATCATTCGGTTCCGGCACCCCAGTCGCCTCTTACTAACCACACCTGGTGGAGAAGGTACTATTCTTCTTTGCCACCGGTATCTGACAGCAGACTCAATGTGGATAGTCTTCACATATTTCTGATTAATGCTTTGTGGAGTCAAGAGCTTCTGCAAAAGACATTATGTTGGTGTGTCGTAATTATAACGCTTTTAAAAGCGACTGCCATCAGTTTAAAAGCCTATTGATCGCTATTATATTATAATTTATTTATTTAGAGGTGGCCACTGTTTTAGGAAGTTAAATAATATCAGTACAGTATTTGGTAAAATCACAGACTTATTTTTGTGATACATTCGCTGTATTAATATTGAATAAGGTAATAAAGATAAATATTTCGTTATTAACTTACTCTGGTTTAATTTAATAAAAAAAAAACACGCCAGTAGGTCGTAGGAGAATCATCAATCAACGTAGTGGGTCAGGCCGCTCGAACGCGATTAAAGGAAGCTTGAGGCCGTCGTTGCATAGCGCTCTATGCACGTTTATGTTTCCCACCCCCGGACGCCGTCTCGTTGCTATGGTAACGATAAAACTCTATGATAGCTCTGAGATTTTATGCGGTCCTAGTAGAAAGGAGCGATGTATTGTGTGAACCCAGGCTGATAATACAAACACCTTTTTTGTTCGATACAAAAACGCTAAGATTTAAAAAAAAGTGTGATGACCACAACCCCACGTCAATATATTTGATATTATTTTTTTCTATACCTGGTTACCTATATGAAATATAATAAGAGATTAAAACTTAAGAAGCCGTTATTAAAAATAACATATGATTTTAATATGGAAGTATTGAAGAATCATTGCACCACCGTCTTATCTAACAAAATTATTGAGCGCATCCGAATATTGAAAAAAAATTGCCCTTTAAATTTATACACAGATTAGAAAAAGATTCCACTTAAATAATAAAATTGAATAAATACAGATTTGACATGTTTTTGGTCTTTTTTAACACGCTTTTATAAGTTTGGGTTGTTTGTATGTATGTAAAGGAAACGTCTATTCTATTAGAAACTTTGCTTACGTTTCAGGGACCGTTGACAATACAATTTCGATAAAAAAAATCCATTGTCTATGTTAGGACCGCCAGAATTCATAACTTCTTTCATATATCCTCTGAAAAAGAGTTAAAGATTTGTGACAGACCTAACGCGCGAAATCAAATGGATAGATTACGAAACAATTCGTAATACATCCATTGTCATGACATGTCATGTTGAAATCAATAAGACATGTGTCCATAAAAAATTAATTAATGAATCGTATTAAAAAATAAAAATAACAATATATTTTAATTTTTAATACGTTTAAGAAACACGCTTTATTAGTAAAAGCTAGAAAATAATTTATTAATAAAAGAGAGTTTATATTACTATAGCATAACGTCGAACAATCAATCATAAATTAATTACCTAAAAATGAAATTACAAAAAAAGAAAATAGTAATAAACAGAATAATTGAATTCAAAGTTAAAAGCGTGGTTTTTTAGTTTTTTTAATCTATCATTATGAGCGATATGTAAGCAGACCTAAACCAAAAAAAAAGAAAATATAATTTCTTGTTATATACTAGAACTTAAAATTAAAAACTTATTCACATATTAGAACTAAAAATAAAGAAATATCCCTTCGAATATCTGCCAAAAATTGTGAACTAGTACATAAAATATAACAACATAAACTACATAACATACGAAAGTATATGTTTAAAATTGAGAACATCTCATCATCAATATTTTTACTCTACTACAATATGAAATGTCATTATACACTAGGACTTATAAATATAAAAAGATAGATATATAGAGATATTATACATATATCTGGCTTATTATTATATCTGCAAACATAATATAATTCAAATATCAATTATAATTTCTCCTCAATTTCATTATACTGTGGGATCTGCTATATCTATCTCTTAGCATTGTTGTGATCAATTTGATTCTAAAATACCAGGAGTATATAGACAGGGAAGAGTATCAAAATCAAAGTCGTTTCGTTCCAACTGTAGTAAACGATCATATTGAATGCCTCGTGAACATCCAAATGCTTGAAAAGAAACGCAATGCTCTGGAATTGGCTGACAACCTTTCAAATTCCTACGAATACAGACATGCGCAATGCAACATTGCCCCTGCCCTTTTCGGGTTCGTTTTCATTACAATCGTAAAATACGATAAGTTACAAGGTAATTTAAATTTTATTGTTGAGCCTTCTTGTATCAATGCTCTTCGTGTATCAATTCAATGTATTTCTTTTCTATATCAGGTTGTTGTTAAGGTTGTTTTTTTGGAAACTTACTTTTTAATGTCAACGTTTAACTTTTTTGCCCAATTATTTTCAGATGTACCCTGTCCAAATCCCCTTGTAAGTCAAAATATGCTTAAAGTAATAAAGAAAATATGTGAAATACCAGGGGATTTCCAGTCAGTAAATAAAAATGCATTCTAGGCATAAGTATATTCACAGGAATCAGTTATTGCGCACAACCAGTCAAGAGCGAAAGTACGTTGGCGTAACTAAACTACACTTCTCTCATGTCAGCCTATACATACCTGTTTGTCATAGACAAGCTTATTTCGACTGCGATATAACCTGCGACTATAAATTATACAATTTTACAATAAATATAAACATATCCTTGTAACTTCTAATGCAAACACATTCCTAGTTCTGAACTCCGTAAAATGATGATAATTACTTTCTTATATAAACATACGTTTCTTTTATACTTCCCGTATTTGTTATAAAATATATTTATTATAGTTTAAATTGCGATATACTATAATAAACAGTTTCATTTAAAGTTTCAGGAATGAATTATCAGCTCCCAAAATCTTTAGGACAATCGTTTTTATTTTATTAAGGAAAAGCATTTGGACAATTTAGTGTTAGGTCTCGTGTTGTAATGGAAACAGTCTCTATCGTATGTTAGCGCATGTTCTGTGTGTTGTATAAGGTGAAAGCGGGAGGTTTTAAATTTTGTTTAAAATTGTATTTCTGTCTAGTATCTCTGTTAATAGCAAAATTTATATAGGCACATAAAATCCACTCTAAACATTTTTCAATTCATTGAAAGATTTTGAACAAAAATTAAAAACCTCCCATTTTCAAATACTTGTTTTCCTTCATTTGAATATTTTGGTATATTCCTTCATTTTTGTTATTATTTTTTTTAACAGTATATACACAAAATTACAATAATAGTTAATATTTTAGAATGGAAAAAGCGGACAGCTCTAACAAAGTTTATACTAGTACGGCCGCCGTCATTTAACCGGTTATTTTAACCTTCAGTGTTTATTGGTATTATATTTGTAAATAGATTAAGATTCAAAGAGTATGTGTTATCTTTGAAATAATAAAATAATTAATAGTTATTATCATTATCAGGATACCGGCTTTGGCCGTTTAATTATGGTTCTATAACGACCCCTGAGAATAGTTGATGATCCTATAATTACGGATAGAATTATGGATAGAACCTTTAAGTCTACGTTAAGGCATCGCTTGTCGTCTTGTATGTTCTACCGCTTCTATAACGGGTTGTGTTCTGAAAAACCGTTTGAAATGATGTCCACGGGCACTTTCTATCATAGGAGCTCGCCTGCGTCAGTTTATGTATAGAATATTTAAATTGATGTTTTATAAAAAAAACATGAATAGATCTAAATTAAAAGTATAAATTAGATTTTATTAAATCTATCAGCAAAACAATAACTAACTAGGTACGTACCTTAAATATTTTGCCCTGAGCTACTAGGAAAGCAGAAATTACAAATGTTCTATCGTATTTGTTTCTATGGAAACGCGTTGTTTACCACGTTGACGTTTGAAAACAAAACCGTACCTATCTATTGTATTTGAGGTATTTATAAATATTGATGCTTACATAATATAATACATACAATAATAAATACATTAGTCAAGAAAAAGTAAATTTGCTGTAACTTTCCATAGCTTAAAGTTATACAGAGTTTACAATAATCATAGTTAATAAATTAGTATAATATTTTTTTGCCTGTAAACTACAAAGTATTCGTGTCGTATTGATATTTATATGCTTCTAGCTAACTAGACAGACGTTGTGCTGTCTTATCTATTTAAACTTATGGTAAGTCTACCTTGAAAAATATAGCGACTTTATGTTAAGATTTAAACTTAGGATAGTTAGGATAGTCTCTTAAGTTGGGTCAAACTATGCACAGTAAGTTTAATATTTATTAAAAAAATCCTCTTTAGTTAGTAAGGCTTACAAATACTCTTAGGTATATGTAAACCTTAACAAAACGAAATATTTATTTAACTGTCTCGCGACGCAAAGAGTGAGGGAGACCCACAATTATTTAATATCTCCTCTCAATCCTAGCAACCTGGTAGCTCTAGCCGAAGTGGGAAACCCGTAATCGTTAACTTCCACGATAGTGCGCATGTCAGCGCTTGTGCAGTTTGTGGGCCACATGGATTCCAACGTAACTTTTAGTTTTTTATTAATAATTACTTTTATTACAAATTTTTATCACAACCTAAAAAAGTATCTTAGATCCAAGATATAAAAGTTATATATTATATAAACAGTATCGTAGCTATTTAAATATTCCCTATATTATCGTGATTTGGGTTTGATTTAACAAATATATCAATCTTGCTATATCTTAGAAAGGTACTAGGAACAATAGGTTTTTAACTAATAGTAAATAATTTTAGAGATATGCGATATATGTGTGTGCCACTACATTTTTATGTATATGTCAACATTGTCAACGTATAAATATGAGTTTGGAAACATTTTGGTACAAGTTTTACCTAAAATCGAACCCAGAACTATGAACCTACTACATCCATGTATACCCTCTATTAAAAGTTGTAGCACCTGACCTAGCGATAATATTTATTAAATGCGTTTCTGTGGTGTTGTGGTGTTTCCGGATTTAATGAAACAGAGTAAAATTGCTCAGTTGAAATGTGGTTGGTACTTTTGACCCCACAAATTTTAAACCTTTTCTTAGAACCAACCTACTAACTATTTATAGAAAAAAATATTTTAACTATTTGAAGTAAAGACTCTTTAGAAAGGCTCTTCATGACGATGTAAACTACACTAAATTGAAACTAGTCAAAATAGTCATACATTCATTATAAAATACAAGGAATCAACAGTTTAATTTGAGTAAAAACGCTGCGTCAAAATTTTTACCGGATCGGTACCAGGAGTTTATAAACATGAAGAGCACTTACTTCTGAAGCGCTTTTGCACTACTGACCAACACATTCATATATTCCGTATCATCAAGTCAAGCAGATGCCGCCTATGCAAGTGGGAACTAGATGGAATGGGATAGTCGGTATTATTTCAGTTCCTCTAAAATAAATGGTTAGGGAAAGAGAACGATATAGATGCAACAAGTGGTCATGTCACAGCTGCCAATCAAATACGAGCGAGATAAGGAATCTGTTTTGTTAATGTGCGGGTGGTACCCCTGTGTACGGAGAACCGGATTGTGTCAAAGACTTGCTACGTATTGAATATCAAGGTTTACCTATGAAGTTTTAGATTTATTTTAGCTTGGAAATGATAAGATTGATCTGATAATGATTGTAATTATAAGTTTTACTTTTGTGTTTCTTAATTTAAAATTAATTTAGATAATTTAGTTAAGCCCCCCAAAAAGAACTGAGCTGAATTTTCACCCGTTTTATGAATGAATGAATGAAACAGATTAGCCTATAATTTATATAAGTAAATAATGGGTTGTTCTTCCAAATCTGATACAGTCAAATATTTTAAGAAATACAATTAACTAACAATGAACGAATACGATAACAGATTTTAAAGAAGAGAATTAAAAAAAGGCATATCTTTGACTGAATTCAGTTAGGTGACCCATTCTCAATTGTGAAAATCGCTCACCCTGTCTTTGCCGATATTGAAACGTAAAGTGACGGAATATTATCTGTCACAATTAATTATATTAGTACATATTATTTATTATGTATATATTAGTTCTTATGGATATTAGTATTGTAGTGTTATCAAGTCGGTATTAAAGTTAATGACTAAATTAAGATCACACTTGCGTGTTTGTGGATGTATTTATTTTAATACATAGATTTTCTAAATAAAACAACTATAGCCAAAATAATACTATTGCAACAGTAGCATATTTCTATTTTTAACCATATTTTTAAAGATAATTCTTAAAATAAATCGTTATATATGATATGTATGTAATACTGTATTCTTAATATTGCATAGGAAACGTTTTATTAATATTGGTCTGAAAACAGTAGATAAGTTTTTATTGTACGACTTAACATTTAATTTCTATGTTACAGTTCAATATCAATTATGCAGGGGTGAACGCCAAGATGGCGTTACAAAATTGATATTGAACTGGTAGATACCAGCGAATAGAAAACACATGCCCGATCGCGCAGGTGGGTAGATCAGGTAGATCCTATCTTATGTGCCAAGGGTCGTAGTCTCGATCCCCACTCAGGACAAATCCTTATATGATGATATTTGTGTTTTATCTGCGTCTGGGTGTTAAAATATGTATTTAGGTATTATATTTATAATCCCTGTATTGTCTGATGTCCGTAACACAAGTGCTTAAAACGACTTACTACGGAGTCAGGTTAATGTATGAGATGTGTTAATTTACCTTTTATTGACGCATCGTAAATTAACCTGACTTGTGATTTATTTTATTTTATATATAAATTACAATTGATTTGAACTAAAATTATGTACTAACAAAACAAATGAGGGTAAGTTACAACTTTAGCGCCATCTATACATTGCACATGAAACAAAAACCTTGCAAGCAAGGTAGTGTCAACTTTCGGAACCATTTGATAGGTAATGCATTTTCAGCTCGCTGATGGATGACGTTACAAAAGTTTGATATAATAACTATAAAGAAGTGTTATAGTGTATAGTAGGAAAGACGGACAAGTAATTCTTGCTTTGTATTAGTATTACGTTGTTTTAATGTGGTATATTGTATCGCGATACAAGCTTTAGTTAATTTACCTATTTATTATGTACTAGCAGCGTCCCATAGTTTTACCCGCGCAGTTCCCGTTCCCAAGCGAAGAGTAAAAGTTCAAAGTTATTTTTATAATATCCGCCTGCGCAATTCTATTCAAAATTGGTCCAGCTATTTTGGAGTTTATGTTAGACAGACAGACAGACAAAAAATACCAAAGCTTATTTTTGTAATACCGTACCGCACATATTCTCACATGCCTATATTAAAAAGCTGTGATTTTGATATTATTAAAAGGTACTGAAATTTTATTTATATGCATAGATAACGTGATGTACTTGTTACAGTTTATACTGTTTATTCCTGTCCGCGTCACTAATACCACATCATGATAAGCAGATTTGCAGACTGAGCTTGGCAGGCGCTTGGCTCGTACGTCGTACACTTACCATTATATTTTGGATAGATCTTTAAAAATATAACCTATATTTTACTCTGGTGAATAAAATCTATTTGGTAGTTTTGCATGAAAGAGTAACAAACATACAAATCTACACATTCACAAATCAATCATATTATACAATAACGTAAAAGTCGACTAAGGTACCACAGTTGGCGGTATATCCATCCAATACATTCTAGCTTAAATGAACTGGGCAGGACGGGCAGCAAAATCCTCGTCGCGAAAGCTACGCTGTACGATTGCCAACACGATGACCCACCGTGGCAATTATGGGCAAAATTTATAATTTCTTTTTAAGGGAGTAGAAGTTTATATATATATATTATTGTGCGTGTGTGTGTGTACAGACGTATACACATATATGGTATCTTGCACTTTATTGACTTAAGAGTTGAAACGTGCTGTAATAATCTTCTGCAGGAAAATGCTACAAGCTTTCATTACGCAACATAGTCCTAATATCTAGATGCTGTTAGAAACCGTTGAAATTCTGCATGTAGAATTTCCACGTTAAGTAGATGTTTTTAAAAGTCATTCTTTTTTTAGTGTTATTAAGGGTACGGAATAACGGGTTTATACTGGTTTGTCGCCAATACTATGAGAAAATATTTATTTAAGATATAAAAATATCCATTTTTGTGTGTGTGGTCGTAGTCTGACTAACTATCTATTATTGTAAAACATTAAACACATAATGATTAAGACGATTTTATATAGAAAAATGCGTCTGACTTAACCAAAAGAAAAAAACGCTCCAAGAGCTACTTGTGCATGTATTTAGACAGAAATATCTTTTATTTTGAATACGAGTCATGTCAAGTGTTTATGCAAGCACTAACTGCAAAATGGGTAGCTTAAATAAATCTCAATAAAAGATTAACGATTCAAGAAAACAAATAAAAAAGCCTAAAACTATTGAAAAGTTTTGTCAAATTAATTCTAGAAATATTCTTAGACACATTAGTTTTCTACGAACAAACGTCATTAATGTTGTACAATAATTACTTCTAAACATGAAATTAAACAGTCGTGAGATTTTCTCAGTACAGTGCAGTTTATTTTGATTACTTGTTGACAATAATGTGCTTTATGGCATGTTTCAGTTTAGAGAAATAATGAAACAAATATATGCAAACTTTCGAGTCCATGAACTTCGGCTCAAAATGACAAGAAAAGGTTTTCTGACACGATCTGTTAAAATTTATTTCCTATGATACCAAAAGTATATAGATAAGGTGCGAAAAGTGCTATTGAGACTCACACTCTTAATTGAACAACTTGATTTTACAACAAATACATAGACGCGTGATTAAGCCGCAAATACGAGTATAGTGATACATGTATACTATCGCTTTTATGCGCACGCTTACGAAGAGACGGCAATAAATGCAATGCGTCAATGTGAGTGTATTCGAAATGTTCACCCATCCGTCACACAAACACGTAGAGGGTTGTTAGTGCAAAGCTGTATCTGTAGTATCTTCAGTAGATGATCTACTACACGCAGGCGTGCAATAGATGGATGGAGTGTTATAAACAATACTGAGTATTGTAATCATACTGTTAGTTATATTCTATTGTTATTAGACATGTTTTACTATTATGATCTTACTTAATACAGTCCCTCTTGATCTATGAAAAATCTTATAATCCACAATCATTTATACGAATAATGATCAAATTCCTAAATTATAAAGAAAAAAAATGTACAAAAGAGTTAAATCAAGTTCTTAAACAGTAGCATTTAAAAAATAAAACCGATATTTAGTATCATCAAACATAGAATATTTTATAGAAACAAACATTTTAAACAATTACTTGACGCAGGTTTTAGTGAGCACGTAGATAGTTCCCACGTGCTCACCAAAACCTGCGTCTAATCAAAGCTAATCTCTGTTTTGTAAAATACGTACGCTGTTTTGTAAAATACGCGTATAAATTACCACAACATATTATAGTTGTGCAAACCTCATAACGGACGCTTCGGCAACATTTTCCTGCGTGCAATTCAGTGCTATTTACTAAGAGTTTATAGTTTACGAGGAGAGCTTCCGAAGCGTCATTGCTCTAGTAATTGTTAAGGCCAATCGTTTCATAAGTGTGTGTATCTAAAATTGTGTGAGTAGCGACGCAGTAAAACAATTTTGGTTGTGGAAATGGTGCGATGGGAGTGGCGGGGGAGTTTCGCGGATAACTACAGTGATGAAATGTTTGGAACTTGAATGGAATGGGGTGGATAGTATTCTATATCTCTTACACATAGATATGAAAAGAGATGGATAATGCGTAACATAGCTTTGCATGTGGGCAATCAAAGTGCGCAAGTGCGTTTTGGACACGGTCGACATACACACAAGCGCGGTCGTTAGTTTAGTATTATTCCCCGTGCTAACATGCGTGTACTATCACTTATGCCCAGATCATGCCATATTTCAAAACACGCACATTCTATTATAATTAACATTTATTTAAAAAAGGACGAGATTGGACCTGATTATGAAAAAAAATGCTAATTATGTAATTAGGTCTATCTTCGCATTGGATTGCTGATAGAATATGGTTGAGAGTAATTCTTAACTACATCAGGGCTATATGCCTTAAAAGATTTTACTACGACAGACTTTTACCTTATTTTACTTTTTTTGACATTTCAAGTTCAATATTTCAGTTAATCTTTTCTTATAATTTTAATAAAAAACTAATCAGGGAAGAAGACATTTTTATTTTCTGTAATAATTTTTTTTTCACATATCCCTCATAATCAACCCTGCGTTTTACTTTTGGTGCAATTTGAGATATACTATTATTGAGATTTCTTTTTTAAGATTTTAGTTTTTAAATATATTCATTTGACTTAATTTTTTTACTAGTTGCTAAGACAAACATAGTCCAGTCTTATTGCAGCGGCATTCTATAAATTACAACTGTCAACAACTGATCATTATATCAAATACTATAAGGTTACATTAGAGATGTTTATAATATTTTTTAAATAACCGTATCTTTCTCCTGTACTGCATTAATAAAAACAAACATAACAAAAACAATTAGCCAGACTGATCCAGTTGAGCAAGTGTGATGCCAAAAAATATCAGTTTTATTATATTTGTTTAGTTCAAGCTATATTTAAGGGCTACTACGAGTACTAGAATGCGTTTATGATCTTAACCGAACAACATAAATTAACAATGACCATTCATATCTAGATTGACTTTTATTCTATTATAAATAGCTAGGCTATGAACTAGAAAATTTCATATATAGATAACTATAAAAATATTTAATTTAATTCAGACAGCTATCGTTTACGTATTAATGATGGTTTTAACTAAGGAAATATATCGTCATGACAGTTTTCTGTCAGAATTTTTTACATCTCACATCACTTTATGTTTGTATTTATCATATCCTTACTGAAACTACTACTATTACAATTAGGCGCAACAGCTTACGTGAAAAACTTATTTAAAAGGCATGGTATTAAAATTGAAATCTATTTTTCTTAACAAACATTATACCACGGTATTGGAAAGTTTTACTAACCAACAAAGAGGTTCTTATTTTGTGCAAGCCAGAAAAATACCAAATATGCAATAAGATCTTGGCTCAAGTTCACTGAGGAAAGTAATGAAAGCCAAATACTCGATAAACAAGCCTTTCAAATAACTCACTTTCGCGGGTGCAATCTATTTTAAAATCAATAAAGGGAGGAGCTTACGTTTCATTCATCGCTGTAGCGAGGGGCGGAATCAAGCGAGGAGTGGATTCAAGTGAGGGGTGGATTCAAACTTATCTTTGCATGTTTATAAAGTCCTGGTACCTCCGGATTGATAAACCGAGCTGTTGGAATTTGGTGAAAGAACAAAGGAAAAAGACTAGGAAAATAGACCTCGGAGGAGATGTAACACGCTCGTAACTAAGGAAATGTATTGTATTCACTCCTTCTCGTTAACTGCTTATAGGTATAAAAGGAACAGCAAAAGTATTTACCATCTCACTCCGTCAACGGTCCAGTTGAATAAGGCATTCCTGTTTCATCTGTGACTGTATATATACTATATCTTTACGTAATGTCTAAGTGTTGGTGATACAAAATCAATAATAGGGCAGACATATTTGCTCTCTTCACATTTTATGCTCTCCTGGTGGAGGTACTGTAAAATCTAAGTGCGAATGTATCTCGATGTACTGAAAATAGTCTTTATCAGCAATAGAATAAAGTTTAATTTGCAAGGAATTTGGAATCGAACATGTTTCGGCTGAGTGAGAGTTTAGAGGACAAACAGGCAAAAGTTTCTTAATATGTGTTAGACCCGTGTGATAGATTAATTTTGTATTTCAAAGAGCTAGCTTTGACATTGTTTATTGTGTAGCACAAATACCATGCGTACGAATTCATTCATAACGGTTAATACAATATTAAATAATCTAACGTACATTAAAGCTTTTAATGTTCTCAAAATAGGAACAAAATGTTTCCACGATCACTAACTTTGCTTATAATGTATTATATACAAGTTCCGGCCACAACTTCATCACTTCGTACGTCATAAAAGTCGATTTGTATAGTACTTTAAAATACATGTCCGTACTACTAAATACTCTTAATATATTTTATATTTAATTTTATAATCATATTTAAACAACTGCTAGAAAAAAATACATAAATTAAGTTTCGTTATCTACATTTGTTTTACTGGTTACAATTGTACTATAATGCTGATTTCGCAACCCTTTCTTCTTCTTTATAGACTATTAAATAGTGAAAAAAGAAGTTTTAATATCTGCAAAAAAGGACAATGAAACGTTTCTCGTCTGTAATTTCGTAGTATAGAGGCTGATTCGTAACCACAGAGACTGCATCAAATGTACTCCGCAGTTTACTGAAGCCCTAGTGATTCAGGGCAAAATTCACAAGAGTTCTCAGGATTTGTAGGAGTTCAAGCGGTCTCAGGATTTGTAGTAGTTTAAGTGGCTGTAGGAATCATCAATAAATCCATGTATGAAAAATATCCTGCTATTCATAAAATATAAAAGAAGATATATAATTAATGACAAATTATATGACCAGAAACATTTGTAATCAACATTTGCACCTGGAGACGGTGTTATGTAACATTGGAAATTCTAATTAAAGCTGCTGCCAAAGAATCTTGTTAAAATGAGGTGGAATGAAGTGTATTTCATTAAAAAAAAACGGTTCGTCCCCAATCAATAATGATCTCTCCTTAGGACCGTATTATCATATTAAATTGTGCTTTTTACAAACTTTTTGTTAATATTTCATCATCTATATAGAAATTATACTACCAATGAAATTATCAAATGAAGTATTTCGCCAGTGAGGTGTATTTAATAAAAGATCTTGATGTCTCTTTCTAACTACGCAATGGTATATGTTTGAGGTCTAACTCACGTTCAACAAGTTCGTTAACGCTATTAACATTCCGGGTAAAGTTTCCCTCCCCTCCCTGGGTTCATCAATAACCCTAAGGCGTTGCGTGAAGACCCTGGTTTGGAAGAGGCGGATAGCAGCATTCACGCACTGCTTAAGGTTTCTTTACAGTGAAACGGTTAAGGTGTGAACCTCGGCTTAAATGACGGTTACAAAGTGTGGTGATATGTTACGACAGCTCAAAAACTACAACCATGTGCTATGGGATCACATGCTTCTTATTCAAGTTTACCTTCTATGCTCTATATTTTATACTGCATTATATACACGATAGGATTATTAAAATGGTAAACAAAGGTTGGGGTGACATGATTAATGATTCAACTAATGTATATATGTCTGCTATAACGTGCACAAATCAAAAGAGCATACAATCTAAGATGATGATGATAAAATACAGCGATAACTCCTTTCTGCAAAGAATGGAGTAATCGCTGATCGAATTATTAAAGCGTATTACTGAATTTTAATATTTGTAAACGTTTCAAAACATGCAATGACAACTAGCTTATGTAATGACGATATTTAGCCCTTATTTAATCGTTTCAAAGTTCATCATCATTAAACTGGTTCAGCAGTAACAATATCTTACATTAAAACTTCATCATACCAGCTTTTGAAAGTCCTCTGCTGGACATTGCCTCTCTAAGACAGGAGGTTTTGTGCCCATAATTGTTGCGCTGGGCAAGCGTGTTGGTAATCGCAGAGCACAGCTTTTGCGACTGGGATGCTGCTGCCCATCCCCGCTCTGTCATTTGAGATGCACTGTTTTTGATGGATATACCGCCATTCGTTGGTTCTGGTACCTTAGTCCAAGAATCGAGAAATCGAAGTAATAAATGAGAAATCCACCTTTCTTGGGGAGGCCTATGTCTGTCAATAGTTGATATGATGATGAATTATTACATTTCAAAAAATATTAAAGAACTGCATAAATGACTCGACTGTAAAATATAACTATATCTTAACTATTTAAAACTGTATGGGACTGACCTCCATCGTATTATATTATTTACAAAATTCTGTTTAATTTTATAAAATGTTCAACCGTTTTTTATTTATATATATTATTATTAAATTTCATGTATTCCGAAGAAAAATCTGTCTTAAACAAGTTATGTTCAAATAATTATGAAACTGACAGAGATTTTTCTGACTCCCTCTATGATACCAGGACACAATAACGCACAATCCTCAATACTCATAGACCTTTGATAAGGTTGGTTAGACTATACAATTGAATGTAAAGAAAGGAGCTTAAGGAAGACCTAAATCTGAAACTCCTCCTTTTATTGATATTTCAGGTCCACGTGTCATTTGTCTCAGTCGTGCTTTAAATATAGCGTCTTACTCATCCTTGTACGCATAGCATATGTATTTCAAATATCAGACTCATAAATGACAAAAATGTTTGTCTCCTTTCTTTATTTATTTCTATCTTAGCAGATATCTAAGATAATAAAATAAATAAGTACTCTTTTTTACATTATCTCCCTATTTTGAATTAAATCGACGAAATAGCATAATATTAATTTCAATCAGTGTCGTTTTCTATTTATTTTAAATATGTTTATAAGTAGAAACCTGTGTTTACATCTAGTCCATCGAGTTAGACTTAACGATCGTAACGACACGACAGCACTAAAGACGACACGATTTGCGTAAAATCTCGATCCCATAATACTAGGAGCGCATAACATGTCAAGGGTACATTTTAAGCTTCACTCACACCAGTACTTGTATTCAACCAATACATAGACATTATGATGTGTCTACACTGGAATTCATGCGAGGGGAGATTCCGGAAGGGGTCTAGTGTTGGTAGGGGTGGTGAGTATAACCTTCGTCTCTTTTTTATGCATGGTATTAAAAAGAGATCGCAATAAATGCAACGTAGCTTCATATAAACAATCGAAGTTTTAAGGGGCCGCGAGTACAGATCTCACTAAGCCACGGGATGGAACACGTGCTGGCGCCTTTTCAAGGCTAGGGACAGAGACATTAGTGTGTTATACCGTTTAAGTTATTTTTTTAAAATTTATAATGTCATACATTAGGCAATATACATTATAGTATTATTGTAATCAGTATGCACACCAGTCCTGTTCAGTGTCCCAAACAGATCTTGATGATTTTTATATACTGTTACAATTATAAATTACGCAAAGGCTGATTTGAGTATTTCTCCCCCGTACCATGTGTCGTAATACTATATCATCTTTAGTAGCCCAGTCATTGGTTAAAATTTATATGTATATACTCGTACATAAGATCTATAATAATAGTAAATTGTTGTTATTGATATTCAAATAATATCTATAGTAATACAGCGAATTGTTGCAATTGTTTTATATGATCATAATAAATAATAAAAAAATTCCCATAATATCTAATGCATTGACCTAATTTCGTGATAAGTCCCTTAAAGCTGAATGATACAGATATCAGACGACAGAGGAATCACGAATATACTACAGAAATACATATATTTAACACCTAGACACAGAACCAACATAAGTATTATCATGTAAATATTTGCCGCGGGTTAGGTCTCTCACTCACGACCCTAAGGTATAAGATATAAATAGGCGCATAAGATAGGATTCCCTCCTTCTGCGCCAGCGGCAACAACCCCGAGATGTATATATAATATTTATTAATACAGTAAATGGTAATTATATTTAATATTTAATTCTGTAATAATATAACGATTCATAGTTATTGATCAATATATGCAATTGAACAAACAAATAAACGATAACACCGTTTAATAAAATTTTAACCATTATCAGATAGTTTTATGAATAAATAAGATTATGTATAATGTTCCAAAAAAATTTGCTGTTTACAAAAATTTTTGGATACACATGAATCTGTATAAAACATCAAAATATAGATTTCGACCTTTGTCTGTCTATAAGGATATAGTTTTGTAACCTATAAGGTTATATAATATAGTTATTGAAGGGTATCTTCTCATGGATTTAGATAATTCATTATATAAATAAAGTTAATTATTTATGACAAACTGATATTGGGCCTGTTTGTTATATACATGTAATGATAATAAATTATACTATAGTGGTTTTTGTAAGTTAATACTACAGACTACAATATTGTTCATTTTATTTGGGGCATTTACAAAAAATAATAATGGTCTGCGCATCAGTGGAACATAGACACCGTAGATAGTATAAGATGGTGAGAAAATAATCTTTCATATTTGTAAATTAAGTTTATTTAAATATTCTTAAAATTACCTAGATAGTAGTATTCTTAAATAAGACAGAAGCATTTTCACTATTGACGGTGCAGACCAGAATGGATAGCCTATGTCGAATTGATTCACACTGTTGCAAAACACACTACTTACACACATAGCAAAAGGATGTGATAAAATTTATACCAACATTTCACTTAGCGGTTAGGAGAAACACATATGAGACATTTATTTTTTGTATCACTCAGACCAAATGTTTTAAAATAGTACGTGTACAGAAAAATGTTATAATTACTAATAGTGATCGGCTATTACTGTGTGGTCTGAATAATGGTTTGTAACTACTTAAGTAAAGTTAAATCATTAATTTTGACAAAAGGGGTCCTAAAAACAATAAAGAGAATCTCAACAAGGTTTACGCTTATGAATAAAGTAATTTAAAATGTATAAAGGGTTTGTGTACTGTGTGTAACACACCATAAAAACCATAATATAGTATAATCAGGTAAAAGGACTGTTTATATAGAATATTCTCCTGAATAATCAAAATGACAAATCATTTTGATTGTATCAAGCTTACAACACCCTAAAATAATTTAATACAATAAAATAAAAGAGAGACGAATTTGCGAATTGCAAAACGACAATAACCTGTTCTTTTTATCGTTGTAATAAGGGGTGCATTCAAACTAAGCAGTATCAAAACGGTCCTGCTGGAAGCCAGTACAAAACTTTGGACGAATTATCAAGGACGAATCTTTCTTGTGTTTTTACACTTAAATAAAATTTAATATTCGATGTATATTGTTAAAGTAGCATTTAACTTAACCGCAACCTTTATTTTAGCAACATTCTATCTATCTATTTACATAGACGTACTAACATTCTATGCAAATCATACAGATATAATACTTATCATACATAATAGCAGCTTTTATAGATATTTTTGGTCTATGAAACATCGCTGTTTCACATCATTCTAAATTTGTATGGCACTTAACAAACCAAATTAATCAAGTAGCAAATTTGATAAAGCAACACTGTGGCTAACATTTAGGCCAGGCAAAAATATTAAAGTGACATATTCAAAGACTTAAATTTAATTTCGTCATGGAGCCTATCTTTATCTTTATCTGAGCCTATATTTATGATTCAACAATCAAAATGATAAGTCTGTAATATAAAGCTATAGATCAGCATAATATTACAACTTTTATAATATAATAAAATGAATAAACGGGTTAGCATAAATATCATCCATCGTTGTACCGAGGGGTGCATTCAAACTTATCTCTGCAGGTTTATAAAGCCCTAGTACCATACGGGACAGTTGGAAGCCGGTGAAAGAAGCTTAAACAAAAATATTATTAATAACGCAAATAAATATGTGCGTATTTCCTCATAGCCCAGTTTTCTTTTGGCTCTAACAGTTGTATATTATTAATATATCTATACTAATATTATAAAATGAAAATATTCGCTGTCAGTATGAACTAAATTGAATATATTGTTAAAATCAACAAGTCTACCGCAAACTGTCAACAAAATTGATATTTGTTCTTTGTTGGTGCCCAAAAGTAACTGGATTTGGGCCATCGTAGACAAACACGACCCATCAAACTTATACTCAGAGGACTGCTTTGAGCTGTGTTTCACCTAGTTTTATGTATTTATTAAGATAGGATTAGATTAAACCGTAAGTTTGTTTTTTAAAACAACACTAGTAATTTTAATGTGTGTTATGAATGACATTATCGATTAAGGTTTCTTTTATTGGCCTTTGACATGGTATCCTAACATGATGATATCCTTTTAATATGGTTGTAAAATCATACATCTAGAATCTTGCAAGCTATTATTTATAAGAATAGAAACGTTACTAAATAAAGAGAATATGATCTTTTATATGAAAATAATTCGTAGATCGTACAGATTTGTAAAAATATCGTAAATATTTTATTACTCTACTTAAAAATAAAGTTAATGTTTTTTTTTAAAAAGCATATGCTGCACATTTTTTAATTTGTAAATATAATAATTTATTCTATACGACGAAAAAATGAAATCGGTAATTATACAGTATTTGTGGATAATTATAAAAAAATACCTTCATGTATTTGAAAAAAAAAGAATAGAATTACAAAAAAACAAAATGTTGTATAATAATATATAATAACGTTTAGTAATAAAATATTATACTACGAATACATTTCGATGACATCACATACATTTTCCAAACCCTGATCTATGAATTTGCGTTATGTAACGCAATATAGATTCAACAAAGCATTCAACATAAATGATATTTTTGAGTGCCGCATACTCCTATAAGACCCAAACCCAACTGGTAGACGCTAGTCGTAGGTACTGTGCGATTACAAAGTATGACTCAAACTTATAAAATTTGGTTCTGTTAAGTATAGTAGATCCTTTATTATTATAATCACGTGCTTAGTTGACGGCTGCTCTATGGACAACTCGATTATTTACATGAAACTATAATGCATTTATTGGTGTCTCTTTCCTAAATGTGAAAGTAACAGAGATGGATATCAAACTCACCACCCTCTTCATTACAGAACCCTAAGCCTCACTAACTCATTCCACAATTTGCAGTGTGAATACACGAATACGTCTGTGTGGTAGTCGGTTAAAAGTACTGGTAAATCGATAAAAACACTTCAAATACTATGCTCCTCTGGTGTTTTTGAAATGAATTTATACAATGTCTATTTTGAACACCGATCGTGATCGTCTCGTCGCTTTGAGCTTTGTTTGTTGACCAAACAGGTTCAAGCTATATCTCTGATCTAATTAGATCTTTTTATTTATATTAGAAGGGCCGGAATAATGAACCTTTCAGTAGTAACAACTAATGTATTTACGACTGGCGCGTAATTTCGTTACGATGAAACACAACACATAAAAAATAAATATAATTGTATTTGTTTTAGCCAATCACTGTGTTTTTATGGAATGCTACTATTATCCATTTTTGAAATTGTAGCAGAATACTTCAAATAAATTAATCATGGTTCGGTATATTATCAACTTAAAAAGTGCAGAAAGAAATTGAGGGGAATAAGAGGTCATATAATAATAAATAATTCTTACTTTATACTCTTTTGCAATAACAAGATGCTTTTTACTTTATATTAATAACTACGCTATTAGTTATCTTATATTTTTACAATACTTGGCTTAAATAATAGGTACATATCTGTATACATGTATTGTTGAATCCTGTGAAAATCATATTATGTTATATTTTATAGGTTCCTTACAACAAAGAACAGAACTATTTTGTAAAAGTTCCAACACGAGCTCGTTTTAACACACGACATAAAAACACGCAAATAATTCTCTTGGCTTTGACTTAGTAACATTGCATAGAAGATTCAAAGCTCAAACGAAATGTATAAATTTACCTCGTAAGCTAAGGATTGAGTGTCTCGTTTCAATATTAACCAATACAAATCGAACATTTGTTCTTATACTTTAAAATAGATATGGCGTTCTCAATAACGTTATTCTTTAAATTAATCCACTATATTTACCTTACACCTACTATTTAAGTTATTAATAACATTTTCAGTAGTAACAACCAAATTAATACATTTATGTGGCACACATATTGAAGAGTACATATTTCTGGTAGCTTCTTTTTTTCTACTCGACATTTTTCTTTAACATAACTATGTTAGTTAGTTACAAAAATATGTTAGTACAGGATGCAAGTTTTGATTGGATTGTATGCAGGAACAACTCTCAATAGCATTCAGATACACTAAAATATTGTAAAATATTTGGTGATATTAATTTTTAGTACAGTCATCCCAGGTAGCATCAAAAAACACACACGGTAACTTTCATCTATCTTCTTCAGTTGATTGTCCAGATCTATTAAAAATTTGAAATTTAATCGCCTCAAAATTATCTTCCATCTACCTCATGGTTTTTATATTCACATGTTTGTTTAATTTAATAAATTGAATAAATTCTTAAATATCGAACTTAATTAGAATTAGTCACCAAATTACTATATACTTACCTATTTATTAATTGACGTTGTTTTAGCTATGTGGAATATTCTTCTGATACAAATAACAAATAAACAGAGTAATTTCCTCCTTCTCTTGTAAATTTTAACATGAAATAATAAATCCGAGTTTCGAGTTATCTTTGTACTTTTTCTACGCGACTACTATTTCGATACATTACGGTGGACGAAGATGAGTTTTTGATAACAATTATTTTTATTTTATATATAACTTAACTATTTATCATTCTTATAAAATATAATAAATATTATTGATGATATATTCGATGATAATGTAAATTTCTAATAATATTAGAGTTTTTTGTATTGGTCAAATAATTTTAGTGTTTCTTTGTTACAAACGTATAAAAACACAAATCCTGTTTACATATCTCTATTCTAAATTCCTATTTTTTGTGTTCAAATGTGACATAATGATAGCTAATGATATCCTTACGATGACACTAGCGTCTATAGGCTGCGGTCACGTTTACCATTAAGCGGACCGTATGTTTGTTTGCTAACTTCATAATATATAATGAAAAATATAGTATGGTAGAAAAAAATGAAATATTAGTCAAAATTTGTATGTTGGTATTTCATAGAGACCTAAGAACGAGATTAAAACTATTACAAGAACCCATCGCGATAAAACTTCACTAACAACATTTGTAATTTAGTAGTCAATGGGTACTAAATAACAAGAAAAAACAGGTCTAAAATACGACATGCTTTATTTATTAGCGGTAACGGTACATTTTTAATGTAGAAATTGACCGTTATAGTGGTATGTCTGTCGCTTCAGTTTTGTAAAAAACTAAATGTCGATTAGGTGGTTATGATATTTGACTTTTGGTTAATTGATATCAAATATAAAACTTATATTTTAACGTTTAAATATTAATTTATTGGATTGAGCATAATAAATAAAATGAAAAATGTTAGAACAGATGCTTAAACTTGCGTTCGTAAATCTATGGTACCTCAATATTAAAATTGAGAATATTGAAGTGACGTGACTAAAGTTTTAGTTTCTCTAATACTAGGAGCACATAATCAAAAGAAGCGTACAATGCTCTATTCACAGCCATTCTTGTGTGCACCAAATACAAAGACAAATACATGTATCTACGATGCAAATTGTGGAAGGGGGAATTGCAATAAGTGTTAAAAGAGATGGTCAGTGTTGTTACCATCCTTCTTCTATGCATGGCTACAATATGAGATGGCTGTAAAAACTATATAGCGTCCTGAAAATGATCGAATTTTTCACTGCGCAGCCGTCAAATCAACACATGGAGGGAGCCGAGCATCAGGGCTCATACAGACGCGTGTTACAAAACTGCAATATCTAGGATTCAATTGGAGTATGCGAGTGTACCGGAAACATCAACATATATTTGTTTCAAAATTATAATCTAAAGACGATAATTACAACTGTCTGCTGCTGACCAGTATGTATTTGTTAAATACGCCAACAATAATCAATAACACGAAATTCTTTGATTTATTATTAAGATCCATTTTATGCATGATAATATTTTATTACCTACTTTAGTTGGCTCAATAAAATAAATAATAATATTGCGTAATTCATAAAGCTTGTGAATGAGATAAAATACTTTAGTCATTCTTCCGCTTAACGTAAAATATTATGATGTCTACTAAATATATACTTTTTCTTTCATTCTCCTTTTTCCATCCAAAGAAAGCAATCTTTTTTTGCGATTAGGCCGCTCATTGTGCCTATATAAAGTATTTTATATTATTATCAGTACATAAGCACGATATAACAACTTGCATTACCTTTAGAAATTGTACATTCAGATAACTTAGACTTGAAATGTACACATTTAAAAATAATTCCATCGAGAATTTACTATTTTCTACTAGGGGTTGGAATGTTGATGTGAGTGAGAATTTTCCCTAAATAATAATACAAATATCCATATATAACAATCATACTATACAAATGACATTAAAATATCACCTTAAGTGCCTTAATTTACAGCCGCACTCAAAGGTGTGGCATCACCAACATCGCCAAGTTTAAGTTTTAGATTTTATTAGGTAGATAATAAAGGGGCACACTCAAAATGCATACTTCGTGCTGCCACGCACACGCGGGGGTACCGTAAAACCAATAATGGAAGGAGCCTACGATTCATTCAAGTCGACCGTTCGACTTACCTATTTACTACAAAATGCGACTAGGGTTACGTCCAGATCTATCTCTGCAAGTTTATGATGTCTTAGTACTCGAGACCAGCGGTACTGACAGAAACTAGTGAATAAAGCCTTATTGTAAGCCTTGTGTACAGCAAGAATCGATACGACAATGTTGACGAAACTTGCAACATTGGTGTAAACAAAATGCATTTAAATAATATTGGATTGCGATCTGCTAACAATTGGTAACTTTTTCTATTTGTTGGACAGTATCTATGGTGAAAAACTAGCTTTATATGTGGAACTCACCAAATATGAACATGGTCAATAAAAACGCGCCCTGAGCCGAATAACTTTTCGATATCAGTTATTTTAATGATAAACAAATAATATAATTAAAACAATATTAACTACTTACAATAACATTTTTCCATATATTATTTTAAGTAATTAATATTGTTTTATGTATGTACCACTACTGGACATAGACCTCACCAAGAAAAGGAGAACTTTGCCCATATTTGTCACGCTGGGCTAGCGGTTCGGCAAATAAGACGTCATTTATATGAGTAGTTATTAATTGAGTATTATTAAATCTGCTACAGGTAAAAAAATAGCAGTCAAAATGTAGGTAGTAAGTGTTAATCAATATTAATAGTTCTGTGTAATATGTAGTTATTACACAAAATTAAACGTTTGGTCTTACCAAATGCGTAGGAGTTGTCGATTATTAGGAACGAAAGACACTTCATACAAAAGGTCGTCTTCATTAGTAACATACTCTCACCTATTCCTACCGCCAAATAACAATGTTCGCATTCCTATGTTCCAGCCTGAGGGGTGAGAGAGACAGTGAATTTACTATGTAATGTGGCATATCCTTAAGTCACAAGGTTGGCAACGCGTTGTAGCGTTTCCTATCACGAGGACTGTATGCTTGTTTGTCAACCTGATTAATAACAACTAATCCATTACTTTATATTGTTTATATAGCTGCATATCAAACATAATCAGCTGATTCATAGTTTGAGGGTGATGCCTGAAGTATAATAGTGAATAGTGAATAACGCAAGCTCAAAAAATGTCTCACAGTAGGTGTTTCACAACTTGTGATAAAGCGAAGGATGTATTTTTTTGCAGACGGTTTAGTGACACCAGTTTTAGTCTATCAACGTTAAGAGAATCCTATGGTGGTATCGGTGTTTATTCCAACCGGTTTTTGACCCTCGTTTATTGATAAAGAGCAAGTTTAAACTAGCATAAGGGATGTATTGCACAACGTTTGGAATCTGGAACTCACGATCATTTTGTTGTAACTGCTAAAAATGTAATACTTACTCGTATTTTTTGTAGCTTGTTCTTCAGGTATAGAATAAAAAAGTATCCAAAGTGGCGTGAATATTAAAAATACATGGTTATGCAATATATATATATCAATCAGAAAGTTTTTAATTGGTTCATCTAGCTACTTCTTAATAGTTTCCATTGATAAGAGAAGACAGGGTATATTTATTTTGTAAAATTAAAAAGTTAGTTTGAAGAATAGAACTTGAAACGAAACTATTTTGTTGTTAATAACATATATTCGTAGTTACTTTAATACTTCTCTTTACCTTATCTATACTTTGAAACGCCATCCCGTTTTGAGAGTTTACTAAAACTTACTCACACAGATGTTTAATAGCACACAACGCTTTAACACAGAAACGTACACGGACTCAGCAAATTGTGGTAGTAGACGTTACCTATGCCACGGGACGAGTTGAAATAAGATGGCAATAATGATTTTACTTCGCTTTTACACACACACACATAAAAGACAGAAATTAACGCACACACTTGAATTTATGTCGGTTGCATATGCTGTATTTACGGCGCAGCCGCCAAATTCACCCCTCGCTAGGATTTTGTCCGAGCTCAGTGTCTGCAGTCTTGCTTGCGGACGGACGGTAAACCAAGACAGTCAACCACAATACTCTAGTTGGATATATTATAAATAACTGTTTTTAAAGAACAACTTTAATATTATATATCGCAATTAAAATGTTGTTATTATACCTAAACAACATTACACATTTATTCGTAATAACAAATATTACATTTAAAATTATCTACGATTATAAGACATATTGTAATAAAGTTATGTCTTAAAGCAGTTATTTATCATGTTTTTAATTAAATTATTAGGTAAAACCTTTCACAGTTGCGGTAAAATTTTTTGGACCCTTTGTCCTTTAGTTGATCCATGATTAGATTGTATACATAGTGATCATTGTGTGCCAGTTGTGGGTTCGATGGATATTTGTGTTTGTTCTGTGTCTGGGTGTTAAGTATGTGTATAAGTATTATATTCGTGAGTCCTCTTCTGCCTGATGCCAGTTACACAAAATTTAATGCTTTATGCGAATTATCTTGGTGAATGTATGAGATGTTATGTGAATATATCATTATAATTCAACGTTATCTTATTTTATAAGGTATCTAGCTTTCGCGCGGGTATAAGAACAAAGCATGAAAGTGTAAATAATTTTACTTTTAGATTGAATACGAAGTTTGCTTTGCGATTTTCGGAAGATTATATGTGTGCGCAGGGTTTCTATTTGCTACGAGGCATTATTTCGTTAGATAGACAAAAATGTTTGTTATAAAACGATGAAGAATACTAATTATCGTAACAGTTGGATGACCTAAATGTTGAGATATTGTATTTGTAGTGTCTAAGGAAAGTGATTTACTTTTAATGCGGGTTTTCGAGGTCTATTCTACGCCGCCCACCTTTACGCAGTAATGTTAACTTTGAATGTGTGATATACGATGCTTTTTATGGAGTCCAATCGTTTCATAAAAAACAAATTTTTATTTGAAAAATAACGTTTGCCTAAATTATAGTTGATAAATATCATTTTAGAAACTATTATTAAATAAACTACCGATTTGACAATATATTTTAACAAAAATTCTAAATAAAAGTGAATTATGCGAAAACATTATTTCGCAAAATATTATGTGTAATGTCAACTGAAACAAAATGGCTGGTTAGGATAGTTTAAAAATGTAACAACAAAGCATGAGTCAAGAGAGCAAAGCGAACGTGCCGAGGCAGCGACCAGCGAGTGTAAAATTTTAAAAAATGATATTTTAGTCGTTAAATATTTCTGAGTATAAACATTTGCGAAACCTATATTATGTCAAATGATTCTTTTCAAAGTTATATTTTTGCTAAATCAAAGTTTGTTTAATAATTAGTTTTTTAAACGTGGTTTTACGTTGACTCCCTAAAGGCTTAAAACAGGGGTGAAAGGATTAATTTATTTTGAAATAGAGTTGAATGTGAGGCAAAGCCATAAGGCACTTAAGAAATCTCCTAAAAAAGTCATTACTGAATTTTGATGGATTCGGTTGTTAATAAAGTTGTTTTTATGTTCAATTCAGGTAACCACTTGTTCATAATTGTTTAGATATAGTATAGAGTAGATAGTTAAAGAGAATCAGGTGAATTGTTCTGTATAGCTGTGGAGAACGAAATCAAAAGCTTATACTGTTATCTACATATGGATATGGACATTTTTTTATGGGTATGAGCTTATTTTGTGGTGACTGCGTCAATTGATATTCTGCGATTTGCAACCTTAGCTGTCTTTAATAAAATTAAAACAATTATAACCTGTGCCAATCTTTCTCGGCTCGTTAACTGTTTAACTTGGGGTTTAACTAGTTTAACTGCATTTACGGGACGGGATCTAGTAAAATGCATATTGTAGTAGGTTATTGTATATTGTCTATTTGCAGAATCTTACTTAAAATCCTGCATTTATTTAAGATTGCAGCTTTCTGAAGTGTGATGTAAGTTCTAATCATTAGGTATTTGAAACGCAATCAATTTTGTCAAACCAAATAATATTTAAAATACAAGAATATATTATAATGAAAATAATAACGTATAAAATCAATATAAAAGATTATATGCAGTGATTTAAATGAAAATTTAATTATAATTTGTTTGTATCTCTATATTAAACTCATAAATATAATTTATAAAGTCACTATAATGTGATTTTACAGAATAACATATCTGCTAGCGCTTTTATTATTCGTTTTATTGTGACAAAATTTTAAAAAGTATTTAAATAGTTTTAGACACATATAACAAAGTTAAGTATATATATGTTAGTATATATATATAATGGCAAACGATTGCAGGAGATTTGAAAATGATGAATTTAGACATAATAGACTGTAACAATTTAATAATCTAATGCCTACTTAACACATAGAATAAAAACTTATCGTGATAGCCTGTAGATTAAAAAGGTTTTTTTAAAGCTTTAATCGTAAACACTAAAATACGCAGTTCTATAATAATTAAAATCTTTAAAATTTGGAACCAAATATCACACACGCAATCTCTAATAGTAGCCGCAAGCAATACTTGAGTTTTTGCTATTATATTGCAACTTTCAACATTATATACGTATAACTAGATTATCATTATTTAAATCATTTCAGATATTACCTAGCATTATTTTATATCATTATCAGTATAAACTATGAACACGCAACCTTTAAAAGAAAGGTTTGCCTCTTTCTTGGGAAGGCCTATTTTTAACAAGCAATTTCAATGGCTGATATAATAATGATTGTACACCTTAAAAAGGTCTATAAAAAAGTCCGCAATAGCATATTTATATCTCTTAGGGATAACCTACAATAACCATTTTTATCTTTATTGCAACCATGCGAAACTGTAGTGGATTGCTAGTTTATATACAAATACACACAAAATATATAGAAAAATACAGTTATAACGCCCAAAATCAAGCGTTTAATAGATCTAATAGATCAAACAAAAAATTGAATTCCTGCGGTAATTATAAATAGAAAGTGAGTGATGTATTCACCGTTAACGTTAATGCTAAATCCTTCCCATTCCAGGAGCTTGAAGGCGTTTTTAAAAGTCGCATTAAACAGTTTAGGAGAAATGACGTATCTCTGTCTAACACCCCTTTTGAGAGGGAAAGCCTTCGAACTCTGCTCCTGTACTCGGTCTGACGTAGTGGCATGGTCATACAAACACTTTAACACTTCGACCTACCGGTAGTCAATATGGAACCGCTAAAGAGATTCGAGCACAGCCCACGTCTCAACCTAATCGAAGGCTTTCTCATAGTCCACAAACGCCAAGCATAATGGCCTGTTATACTCTTCCGTCATCTGTATAATTAATTACATTTTCCCTGAAGACGTGAAATTAATTGCTTAATTTTTATATGAAAATTATAAAACATATGAGGGCAAACAGATCGTGTGCGCCTAAATCTGTGTATTCGGGCTATCACTTATAAAACAAGTTACGGCTTATGTTTTGCCTAAGTTCAAATACAATATTAATAAGATTGTACTTACAAAGACAAAGTTAATTAAAGATTAGAACACCTAATCTAACCGATGTTAAATTAACATTTACTTACCATACCATTAACATGGGCCACTAACATTGTATCTAAAACCTTGGATTCATAATGCACGTGAGTAAACCTTTCACTGCCTGAAATTGTTTAAAAATGTAAAATTTATTGTACACATGTCAGGAGTATACTCGAATATTGTAGATCACAGTACCTATAGCTGGTTTATTAGTATTATTAGTTTTTAATATCAGGCCTTACTACCTACCTTGCTTATGCAAAGTATCGAGAAAGTCATTTGAGTTATAAAGACCAACGAGCTGGCTCTATTTATAATAAGTCGTGCAACATCTACCATCTTTCCACGCTTGAGAACAGACGATGTCCTCTTGATATGTTGGTTTTGTAAAACTACTCTCTGTCTCAATAATGTTAGAGAAAGTGGTAAAAGCTACTAAAATTATTGCGCTGCTCGAAGAGGGTTGCAGCCAATGCTTCGTGGCTCAGAGGCTAAGTGTGAGTCGCTCGACGGTTCAAAGGACCTGGCAGCGGTATTAAGACACCGGTTCCGTCAAGAGAAGGCCTGTTTATGGAAGAAAACCATGTACCCAATCACGGGATGATCGTTTTTGGACGGTAGTGGACCTTAAGAACAACCTCGAAGAAGTAAGAAATGTGCATTATAGTTTATGGAAGGTCTGAAGGAGGCTTCTCGCGATCAATATCCGCTGTCATCGCGACCAATATTCGAAGGGGTAGGATGGAAATCCCTGAAAGAGTATTGTTTACACGGGAAATTCACGTGGGCGAAGCTGTATGTAAGAGCTAGTTTTTCATACTTTGGTTTAGAGATTGGAAAGGGTCTTTCCAGGTTTAATGGACTAGATTCAGTTTCAACTTATTATATTTTTATTTAAAAACGGTAAATTCGCAACGTGAATTAACTGCTGAAGCTGTGAATTTCTTGCCATTACGCTTTGGTAGTTTAGGCCTAATTGTATTAATTTTTAAAGTTTTTTTAGAACAAAAATAAATAAATTCCAGCAACAAGTTTTCGATATTAAATATCACGCTTACGGAGTGATTGATACCAGGCGAACATAACTTGAGTATATCGGAGGTTATTCTGGTTTCATGTAAAATGTCGATAGTGGTAGTGCATCGCTTTTTCTCACAGGCTAAACGATGTTTGGGGGTTTTCTCTAAAATTAGGCATGCACACTAGAAAAGTCACATAAACCCACACATACGTATATTTAAAACACACCAAACGCT
This sequence comes from Heortia vitessoides, assembly GCA_020976665.1. Classification (NCBI taxonomy): domain Eukaryota; kingdom Metazoa; phylum Arthropoda; class Insecta; order Lepidoptera; family Crambidae; genus Heortia; species Heortia vitessoides. The sequence continues at coordinate 17,359,036 of JACJUM010003259.1, forward strand.
GATATAGTTAAGATTATCTATGTAACAAACGACATGCGTTTTACTGTCATATGGAGAATTAATTAATGAAGTGAAAATGCATAATGTCAATTACTTTTTAAAGTTAAGATCAGGGGAGGTAGGAGTGGAGGATAGAGCACTGATTTAATCTTACTGGGACATGTTGCTAAATGCTACAGCAATACGCGGTGTAGTCCAAGAGCTCGTAGACAACTTTGGGACACTATTTAAGTCGACACGCTGCTTTTTTAATAGTTGCCTTTCTTAACACTTAACACATGAATACCTAAGATAAAGAGAGAGAGAGAGAGATAAGGTGATCCTTATTTGAATTAAATTAATAAAAACGGATACTTTTTGTACCTTGATATAAATATACAGTTCAAAAATCATGAGCGAGCTAATCTCAGACCTGTCAAAAAATCATGAATAATATAGTTCAAAATCATTGAATTTTCTGTAGTTTTGTTTTCATTTATAAATATAAAAAAGGCTATTTCAAGAGTTTATATTATATAGAAGTGGATTTGAGTGGAACAGAGGTTGCGATTTCTTAATCTGATAAAGCATATACTTGTTTTTAATTTAGGGATCTAATATAAAAGTAAACTATATACTAGCTCCTTGATTAGAAATAGGGAACATGCGCATGTACGGGGCTGAGCAAATGCGTATTACCAGGAATTCATAACGTACAAAGAGCTATTCTGGAAGAGGGTTGGAAAATCGATAATGCTGCATCCTTCTTTCACATTGGGGGTTGCGAGTGTATGCATTTATTTCACTTTGAGATATTGCATGTGTGAGTAAGTATAATTCACAGATGTGAATGTGTTGGTGCACTCACACCGAGCCACGTCTTGCCAGGCCCAGATTTGCGACTCAATATTGAAACTAAAACTGAAAACGGACTCAATGGCGTGTGTGATCCTATGATGTGCGCCATTGACCATAAATTCGTTTGCCGTATAAATATTTAAATAATTAATATTTGTGTTGGTTTTATTCCTCTGTTGTGTGATATCCGAAACATAACTATCATTTATCTCAAAGTCAAGTCAGAGATTGTGTGAATTTATTTAATAATAGAGCTGTGTATGTGGGCCACGTGATAAGTCACTACAATTATCACTTTCAATAAAAAAAATACAGACCCGTAATAATTTTAAATGACCAATACAATAACAACCGGTCCGACGGATTTAGAATTTTTAAATTTTATTTTACCACATCGTCGGCAAGGCAGTACAAAGAATCTCTTATGTAAGTTAGTGAATCCTTTCTTGTCTTTAATTCAAGTTAATTAACAAAATACGAAATGAGAGTTTTCGTCCTTTTTTGCTTAACACTTACTTATAAAACAAAAGTGTAAGTGAATAATCTTTATAAAACTTTACTCTTACAATAAAGGATAAAAGTTATAGAGAGGGTATGCTTCAAGTAACTTCACGTATATCATCATATGGACATGAAGTAACGAAGTGTTATAACATTAAACGAGCCGTAAAAGTACAAATAATGTTTATTTCTAACAATATTTACTATTTCACTTCTTACTTATAAAACTGTTATTCAACAATTTAAAATAGTGTTTTCTTATTTAATTTTTAATGGCTATGGTTTTCAGAAGTGTTTCACATTTTCATTTTATAGATACAGATTATAGATTATTAGATATTTTAAAGGTATACATACCTTAGCCAGCGCTTTTAAGATGGATCTATACGTGTTTATACGTATTTGAATCTCTGCCACCATTCACCAGTATATATTTTAATATATTTATTAAACAAATATAATGTGATCTTAAGATATGTAGTCGTAGTCAAACTGTAGTAAATCTAAAGATATCAAGGTTTGCCTGTGGATTTATTATTAGTGACTGTTGTAACAGATAAAATTCGACCAAGGTCATCAATTGTTATACACAGGCTTATTAAACACATTTGTATCATGAAAAAACTTGTGTTTACATTATTCTAATTCAGCTATTAAAAATATGTAAGCAATAGAGCAGCTCGTGAACTACACTTTAAAACGAATACTTTATACTGTGAACTCGCGTGTTCATTTGCCGTCCCTCGCCATTTTCCACATATATCACATTAGTATGACTTTGTTCATACTAATTTGGTGACTAATGGTTCCGATACAGATATCAAAACAACCCAAAATAATATTCAAATAAATAACATTACATTATAATTATATGCACCAATTATTTTAGTACATATCCTGATTAAAAATTATTGACATTTCGTTTTATTTGTTTTTATTCGAGCAATGATGTTTTGTATGTATATTGGAAGCCGAACGAGTGTTGAGTACCTTAAAAATACAGTTGACAGAGTCTTTGTTCGAGAGTATAATTACGTATTGGAATCAGGATTACAACAACGCTTGATGGGTTGATAAGGTAGCCTCTTAAATGTTCTATTTAATTTTGAATAGTGTGTAAGCAATTTTCATTAATCTATATTATACTGAATCTGTTGGAATATATTAAAATGTTATATTATTGTCTACATAGTATTTACGAAATCTTTATTTATAACAACTAGATGATCCGGCAGACGTTCTTCTGTCCTGATTAAAAACCTGTTGCTAAAATGTCTATCATCTAAAACTATTATATTTAACAAGTTAGCTCAAGCTGTACACAGTACGTTAAAAGTATTAAAATCTGTTCAGTAGTTTATAAATTAATTCTAGATTAACTCTGTGATGCGTAATTTTTATTTTTTAAATATGTTTAGAAAAAATGCGCGAATGTATGAATGTGAAATTTGACTCGGTCAAAGTTAATGTGGAGATTGAGGAGAATAAATTTATTTCATTCAAACCGCACTAGCAATACATTGACTTCGTTTAAATACCAATTACATATACCACTGTATTATTAATTGATCGAATTTTTGTTCTATGGCAAATATTTACAGAACTCAGACACGTAGTAACCACTCTCAAATGTACCTAAGTCAGCTGTTATTAAAAATTGTCTTTGTAAAACATACTTGCCATTAGTGTGCATATTTATAAAATGATTGTATTGCTAACACGCTTGCTCAACGCAGAAATTATGGGAAAATTCCCCTTTACTTTGGAGGCCAATTTTATTTATTAATTCAAACTATAATAAATTGTAGTCTTAATTAATAAAAAAATGTTTATTGTTCCTTTTTTTCTTATACGAGCGTTGACTTAGAGATTTACATAGAAGAAGCGTACCATTAATTTTATTTAAGTAAAGGTAGCTAAGTTCTCCTGCCCTATACCCTTCTTAAATTCCCTTTTAAAAGCCCTCCATTTAACATTTATCATCTTTGTTGTTGGGCTTCTATGAGGGGGTATAATAATGTCTATGGAGAAATTATTTTATGTTAAATTGGAACTCGTGCTGGGGTTAGACCTTCAATTTTGTATCCTTTTTTTGCTTGTTCGGCCATACGAAATATTCACTACCAAATGTCAGTAGTGGAACCAACACACCTCTATGAACAGCCAGTCGTGCCGTTCTCGATACATATTGGCTGCCCATAAAAGCATGTAAGGCTCTATTGTCACAATTTCCAGCTTTCCTCTCCGTTCTATATCTTCTTCATACTTTCCATCTCTCGTAAAAATACTTCCGAGATATACATACTCTCACTTGTTCAACTTTCATGTCATCGATCACAATTTCACATTTTGTCATACTTTCCTGCTTTTCTTTCACTTTTGTCTTACTTACATTTACTTTCATACGTTTCCTAAAAGGAATCTTGCAAAATGGTTATCATATCTTGCAACTTTTCAGCTAACGATGCTAACACTACTTGACCGTCAGCGTAAAGAAGACATTTGATAAGTAATTTATTCATGCTTAATCCACATTTATTTGCTTTCGAATTAAACAGGCAGTTGTCTATAAATAAGTTTAATAATCAAGGTGATTTGTAAAACAAATATATAATTGTTTTGTACTATCACATTGAATTTACACGATTGCCTTGCATACCTTATTATAATTTGTAGTTTCCTATTTTCCTTTCAAAGTGCGTAAGACTACAAACTAAAGGATTAGGTATTCAGAAAGGTGTTCTAACATTTACCAGGACACCTTCCTGAGTGATACAATGATGTGGTAGATAAATCCTATATGACTGCTGATATTTTAGTGCTGGTTATTATTTGTAGCATTAGAGATTTTAATAAGTTCAGTAAGTCAAATAAAGTCTCTGGTAGTTTAATTTATTATGAAATAATAATAGTTTAAATTATTGTTATTAAATTATAAAATTGGAGAAATGTTGATGACATTTTAATCAATTCACCATTATTAATAGTAACATATACTGGGCTATCCAACTAAAAGAAGTCACAACAGGTCAGAACAAAACCTATTACTTCAAAGGTAATGCAATACACTTGCACTTGGAAAACTTGGAAAACCACAACGTTATTCAGTATTTCTATAACTTTAAATACCTTTAACGACGTAGATTCTCTTATTTTTAGTTGTAGTTCGTTGTCATAAGTTAATAAATCATCCATTCATTTAATGACCCTTCCAAACAACATGCTAGTTAAACCATCACGGAATTATTTTGACAACTATAAACTTGGTAACATGAATTTCTTACAAATGAAACTTACGCTTTACTGCTAGATGTAGAAATAAATACAATGTAACAATAATTGAGTAAAAAAAAACAATGAATATAAAAATATATATGTAACTGCAGGATGCCTGCGCCCACGTCTGTCTCACTACTACCCGATCCTTAGGAACACGCCCGTTCAGATCTAGATATAAGTCGTCTCATTATGGAGAAATTATTTAGCTTACCTTGTTCAATAATGTTTTGCCACTCTTTACGAACAAAGGCGGCCAGGTCGAGATATAGGCACATCTCGTGTACCTCTCTCATACTCAATTAACATTGGTACCTTTCAGTCTGCGACCATTTATGACCCGCTTCACAGAAACAATGCCGTCCACATCAGAATATAAACACATTCTCTCATTACAGAGGAATTAATTATTATACCTTACAAGTTTATTTTTTTATATTATCCTGCTATTATTTTATATTGTGCGGAAGAAGGTATGCACGTATCATCATATCGAAGTGCGTTCTTTTCTTTCCGCGTATTTATCGTGAGCAGATTTCCATTAAATAATTATTATAAATTTTATTAGGAGTAGTAATCTAAAATAACATCAAAAATTTTAACAACGTAGAATTTCAAGATATATGTCACCAATAAAATATGAGAAGTAGCAAATCGGATAATAAAGTAGCAAATGGAATGTTGTTTATTCAAAAGCATGTTATTTCTTTAGAAAATATTTATTATATTATAAATACTAAATATAATGACTATAGACATTAATTACGAAACTTATTTTTATACGACATATGTTTTTGTTTTTTTTATTAAACATATACACAAGTAATTTTAACGTAAAGTATTCTAATATGAACATTATTATGTTTATGTATTTCAAATTAATTATACATACAAATCTCTTAGTAATGAAAATATCAAAATACAGTGAAAGTACACACATATTCACTCTATATTTTCCCCCTCTAGGGTTTCACCTTCAAGATTTTCACCCTCTAGATTTTCAGCTTGTAGATTTTCAGTCTCTAGATTTTCACCGAAAACTGTAGCGAAATCAGAATTGGACCTAAGTCGAAATATGGTGCTGTCATTTTCTTGACGTACGTAAATACGCCCCCGTTTCGTCCAGACGTACCGCCACTGCAGTCGACTGCATACTTCACGCGCTCGGTTATACAACTGGCGATTTATGGAGGTCATGCGTTCATTTACGAAGATACGCTCATCGCCCTCCTCCGAGAAAATTCGGCCCTGGCGGGAAGCGAGCAGCAGCTTGTCGCAATTATCACGACAGGCTAAGCGTGCCACGACAAGACGCGGGTTGTCCCCCCAAATGACCGGCCGTATACCCTTACGCTCGGCCATTACTATGTCACGTGCTTCCAGCTGAATTTCTAGCCGTGTTGCCATGGCTAACACCGCTTGGATCGCGCTCTCGCCCCTCTTCTCGGGCATATTCCTAATCTCAACGTCAGTCATCATGGCTTCCTGGTTTCGTTCGTTCATATCTAAACAAATTGCAACCATCATACGCTCCAAGACAGTGATTCTTTCCTCACCTTCGATTAAATGAGCGGTGACAGTCTGGGTGAAGTTCATGGAATCCCTGTTTTGTTCGACGGCGCTCATGCGGCCCGCTATGTCTGCCATGAATGCACGAATTTCATCTATTTCTCTGGTGGCGACCAGGACATGACTTCCAAGATTTGAGCTGACCTGACTGCTCGACTCGTCATTGCCACCTTTGATGGTCGCTGAGGTAGATGGAGTTGGAGGATTGCCCTCAGACTGGGACTTTCTGGCACTTTTTTTATTTAACAGCTTACAGATTGGACATATCCAGTTCCTGGTTTCCGAATTCTGCGAAATTATGCCCACACATACCCTGTGATACTTAAAGCGGCATGTAGAGCAATTTAGCGCACTTCCCAACGAGAGTAACTTATTGCATATTCCACAGTTAGTCATTGTTTTTAACTTTGATATTTTAGTTATGGTTTGATAGATGGAGTACGTTGACTTATTCACTCATGACAAGTTATTCACTCACGATGTCAATAACGGGATAACTTTCACAAAAAAAGTAAATACATCAAATCTCAAATATTCATTAATAATGTCTGTGTCTCTAGCATTGCAAAGGTGCTTACTTGCACCCTTCGCCCGGCTAACTGAGCTCTGTACGAGCTCTGCAACCCCTGCCTGGATTTGTTTAACGGCTGTGCATTGAATACTTGATGTTGTCTCTTTTCATTACCGTGCATAAAAAGGAGAGAAAATAGTATAACAGTCGTTTTTACTTGAAGAACGCATTTAAAAATTCCCCTTACTTAAATTTTTGTGTACGTACATGAAAATGTCTATATATTGATTAAAAGCAAGTACTAGTGTGAGTAAAGTAAATTTTATACGACCTTTGTGGCGCTCTCGTATTATTTTATAAACACGACATAATTAGGTTTTGTTTTATCTGTATATTTACACTTATACCCTATTGTATCCTAAATTATTTTATGTTTTCTGTAATTTTTATAGTAATATCGAGTAAGAAAAGAAAGCTCAATACACATATTAGCCTAATTATATCAGAATAAAAAGAGTAAAATCTACAATATTGTATATTTTAATATTCAAAATGTATGTAAGGTTTTCAGTCAACTAATTAGGTACGTGTGTACCTAATTAGTCAAAACCACACATAATAAGAATAAATACATAGTCCCTTAAAAATACACTGAAAGTGTTAAGTTAAAATATTTCAGAACATATAATGAGATATTTCTGTTAAACAAGTAAAATATCATGTTTCCTCAATACTAAGAGTATATAGGACGTGGAAAGCAATTCAAAGTTCCTCTTACATCATTATGACCATATGAATCACCGATCACGTATATAAAGGATCAACAAATAGACAATTCTAGTTATCTACGTAAAAAATAAGTAAGACCAGTATTGCAAAATGCATCGTACACAAAGCCGCTGTAGCATATGCTGAGACTGGCATCTAATTGGTCTTCTCGCATATATTTGGACTCGGTGTAATCTGTTCTCTCGGTGTTGTGTAACATTTTTCTTTTTTAAATATCGTGTCTTGCACGTATATTGTACAAACTTTTCTTATGATTTTTTTTTCTAGTAAGGTCTACAAATGTTATTCTTTTTTCATATTAAGAAAGTAATCACAAAATCAATAAATTACAAATTGATGAACAACAACTTACAGAGCATTCAACTTACGGATTTTACTTTTTAACATTTTTTGTCCAAGAAATATCATTGTTTTCAGCAAGCTTGACCCCTTTTGCCGCAGACGGTAGTGATCTCATCCTGTGCGCCAAGGTTTAATTTCTACCCAAGAGAAAATATCGTATAATGTATATATGTCTTTCTTCTGTATTATATTTATGATCTGTCTGTTATCTGTTGATAACATATGACAATGATATGATGATAATAATACAAGTGCATTGAGAAAATTTTCTCGGAGTTATGTCAATGTTTTAAGATCTCGGCTTCATGAAGACCGGTACTTTAAATCTTGCAAGAGGTTGGAACCATAACGTAGAGGTCTTTAGTACCATTTGTTTAAATTCAAAGTGGGTATATATATCGGGATCTATGACTGAACATAGAGAAATGGACCCAGAGACATAGACACAGACCACAATATGTTTTATTCAAAATATGGAGAAGAAAATAAAATAAATCTGGAATATAGGGTAGGGATGTTAGATAGACTGGTGAAATGAGACTACAGACGCCTGCCACAAAAAATGCCTCAAGGCATTTAGATTTGGTTAAAGGTGACTCGCCGCTCACTAAATGGGCAAACCAAATGAGACGACAGAAACTAACGGCAAAGGGAGTAACATGATTAATATTATTATTAGTGTCATTAGAAGTCGATGTAAGCTTGAGCCCGTGAAACGAGCTCAGCAGTATGGATTTTCTTGATTTAAACCTTTTATTTAAGTCATTAATGGTATTAATCTAACTGGAATGTTTTGTTTTGGAATGTTATTTTTGGTATTATCTGTGTCCAACTTTGAAGTTACGAATTTTAGTCTTTTTTATACTTAAGTTGTTAATCGCTGTTCTATTGGGATTAATAAAAACTATTTTATTTATTTAACCATTGCTTTTGATGTTATATGTTTAATGAAAAATACTAATCTTTGTAAATAATTTATATAAGTTACTACTACTAGTAGATACTAGAAATACTTAATTTAGACTGTTTTTTGACATTCCAGCTGTCTCATGAGGACCACAGAAGGAGAAGTTGTGAACCACTTATCTCATAATGACAGCATAACGTGAGAAGTCAATAATTAATTTCATTGAAATATTAAAAATAAGCTTACTTAAATCTCTTTGACGTCATAATTGAAAAATGCAAATGCTATTTAGCTGTTAACAAAATTATAAATAAATTAAAGAAATATAATAATTTTAATTCTATTATTTTTGTTTTAACTGCACTAAAAACTAAATTTCATTAAACACACAACACAAAAATATATTCATAATGAACCCAACCTAAATGTATACCGCTAGATAGTCATACTTTAGTCCTACTAGAGACGACAACAGAGATTGTCTTTTTGATGATTGATGTCGTCTCTGTTGACAGAGAGGAGGGGCATCTACACTGAGCCCTTTTAGCAACCCCCGCTGACAGCTGCGCCCTTTAATTTTGATTGACACCTACACCCCATACAAAGCGTGCACATTGCTGTCTCTTTTTCTAACCGTGCATAGAAACGAAATGATAAACCATTCTCACCATTCCTTTCCCCAATAGAAACTAGTTTCGCTTACAAAATTATACTTTCCTTTTTTGTAAAACTCCCCTTTCCTTTGTTTATACAATGGCCCATAATGTTTTTGTTTAAGTCGTTTTAAAAGTACCGGTGTTTAAAGTTTTTAAATCTATATCTCTCGAACGTGCGCGCCATTATATAATTTTTTAAATAAATTCACATGACATGTTTTATGTGACATTGACTAATTTTGAGTTTAATCACTTAAAGCGCTTATACCTATAATGGATATTAGACAACAGAGGAATCATGAATAGAAAACTCAAAAATATATTTTATACAAGCGAATCAATTCATTCCATTCACCGAATTTTAATAAAAAAAATATTGTAACGAAATTTTTATGAGTTATTTCTATACGCTAAAGAGCTTTTTCCATCATCAATTAATTGCAAATGCCATATGCATTTCGAAGTTGTAAATTTACTGTGGTTTTTATATCTTGAATTAGTTATTAACTTTTAATAAATAATGCTAATAATTGAGTGCTTAATTAAAAAAAATTAAATGCTTTAGTATCTAATCGGACATCTAGTTGAAATCTTCAATTTTTTTTACTTAAAATTTAATTTACTAATACGCAAAAGTAGACAACTAAAAAAAACTATTGGTCGTTTCATTTACCGCAAAAAGGAAGATTGTAAAAAGAACAGTATAACCTGCAGAGAAGGACAGTGATAGCGAATTTGATAGGCGGGGTTTGTCTGGGCTGTCGTTAAAAGGCGCCGTCGAAAATCAATAACATCAGGATGAATACACATGTATTAGATCGCTATACATATGCGACGGTTTATGTCCACTGCCTCCAAGAATCTATTAACTCGTAAAGTGTCCTTATAATTAACTCGATAATAAAAACATTATTCAGTCTTTCCGAAAAAAATATTTAGTTTATATTTTTATAAATATTTATTGATATTACTAATGTTTTTTATAATTATTTTTTATTTTTATTTATTAATTTGTTATCTTCTCTTTTAGCTTCATGGTACTGGCTGATGCTACTTCTTGGCGTGTAGCCTAAATGCAATGGGAATGGGAAGCAGCATACCCTTTTTTCTGTAGCGTCACTTATTACCGCACAACGGGAGGCATCATTTAACGGTAGATTTACGAGTACGAGTTCCACCGTAGCACCAGTGCTGCAGAAGCAGCTCGAAGGATTAATGTTTCAACGTTTTTGCCCCGGAAATTTCGACTTTTTATAACCAACCCCGTAGACGGCAGGAGGTTAAAGTGAAGTGAAAAATTTAAGAATTTAAAGGCTATTGTGCAAGCAATTCCATCAAAAAGCACTTCAGAGAAGAGAACTAGATAAAATATATTTTGATAGAATATAAAAACTTGAACGATTTTAGAACTCATGAAGTAAAAATCGCTAAAATACTTGAAACAGTCTATTTATCTTTCCCCTGAAGTCGTACTGATATTCTGTAATCATTTTCAATGCTATTGCAGAGCTATCTTTAGACATCTCATAATTTCGGGAACTTATAATTCTATTAACTAGTGAATAAAGAAAATAAGTTAGTATTGGGTTATACGATTCTGTTCTAAATTTCACATTTTAGTGTTAATTTGGATTACTAAAAGTTATCCAATTTAGTCATATTACGAATGTAGCTAGTAAAATGAATTTCATAAACTTGTCTTTAACATAGGTTAGTACATAGGTCTATTACTGTATTAACGATTATAGTACAAGACTCGTTTTGTTATTTCTTTCATCTACTTACGTCAAGTATTCATTAAATTGTAGAGATGATCCAAAATTATCAACAAACATATGACTGAAGGAAACTTTTTGGGTTGAAAAGTATTGGGTTAATGGCATCAAAACGGAAACAAAAAATTCGTAATCTTACATATTCTTAAATCTGAAGTATAATAAAAAACAGCTAAATTATAAATATAGCTTGAATTTTTATTGATTTAGTTTGACAATAAATTATTACGCAAGAAAGCATGTATATTTATCTAGACTAAAGCTAAAATATAAGAATTTATTTAATGGAGAAAGTAGAACGATGAGAGCTTAAAATTGACTGGGAAACCTTTGTTGAGATTCCATAAAATATATTACTCACAATTGAAAGAATCCTCAAATATCATTTAATTTCATAGGACACATTAAAAACTAACAAACACCATTTATAGCAATAGGGAGTACTTTCGATAGCACTAATGCAAGCAACGCTTATCTTTTATGCGCAGTGTAAAGATGAAACTTATGACTTATATGTACCTTTAACATCACAGTAAAACAAAACCCATTTTTTTAAATTCTGTATGTATACTAAGAAAGTATCCGAATAGTTAAAAATATAACAAAAATGCTCTTTAGGCTTTAAATGTGATAACTGTAGTAATTAATATCAAAGCATCGCTAGTACGTGGACGTTACATCGAATGGCTTCCAGTCTCAAATTTTTATTATTGTATTTGTATTTAATTGAGATGCCTAGTTACCTTTTTGAAAAATTTTTTTTCTGTAATACAGAGCGATATAGTTGTGATTTTAATTTAAGAAACATCACAAATATGATTGTTTATATTAAACATAATCGCCAATGTTATCTAATTTCTTAAGACACATCAATAGAGGGGAAAACCCCATCTATTTGTATTACTTATAAAAGGGTTTCCAATTTGAGAGTACGTCGGACCGATGCTCGCTTTTTTTCCTTGCGCAGTGTGTAGATGGAGCCACACTATTCTGGTTACATTGACCCTCATTAATGAATAAAAATCTTACAAAATGTTGTTTTGTTTATAAATAGATAAGTTCTGAAAAATAAAAGACATATATTACCAAGCAATATACTTAAAATTTAAATATTTAACACTTTACATTTTTTATTAGGTTTTGTCATCGACTGGCCTTATTGAGACAGGTAAAACAGGGAGTAAGAACACAAAATCTAAATAAATGTTTAATTTCTATTTCCGCATTCAATAATTAAGATTTAATTGATTTAAATTTTAGTTTTCTGAAATTTAAAACGATTAATGTGTGCAGCTCGTCTGGTGTAGACGTAATCCCAAACTTATTTTTAATCGTTTATTTATTAAAAACATAAGATTATATTTATTTTGTTTTTTGAACATCAGATGTTGGCTCAGTATACCACCACCGACAGGAAATTTTAAGTACCAGGATAACATAAGATCAAAGAAGTGTAAGTGTACAAACCCAATCTGAGCATGCGCTTTAAATTCGAGTACAGTGTAAATGTAGACAGATATACAATGCTGTTCAACCCAATAACGGTGCGAAGGTATAGGGGTGAAAATTATTTTCGGTCAACATATTTTATAACAATTTAAAAACCCCGCTCTTTACGGTTACATAGCTTCGCGGTTTTACTTGCGAAGCTCCCCATCTCCTGAGAAGTATGGAGATAAAATATAGCTAACCTTACTTATTGATGATGTAATATTAATAAAATAGTTACTGGAACCGGATTAAATATTACTGTGTTTGTATTAAATGTCACAAACAAACGTACAAAAATACTAATCTATCTATTTAAATAATTTCAAACAATAAAATTTTTTCTATAGATAATATGAGTATAGATAAAGCATAAGAGTAACTTGTAACGTGTTTTTTTTATAATTCATCAACTTCACTTAACGTACATGACATATTTGATTTATATAAATATTTATAACAATGTATTTTTTAAATTTATTCTTAATTTACATAGTATATTGCCATGTAGGTCACGTGGTTCCGGCAGAGCCATGTGGTACTGGCAGACTAAAATAGTACCTCCCCTGTATCAGATGTCATAAGAGGCGACTAAGTTACCGAACCGACAGATGGCGGTATATTCATCTGTAATATTGAAGCTCAAATGCCTAGCGTATTATGAGCAAATTCACCCTTTCTTGGGGAGGCCTAAGTATAGCAGTAGACGAGTTATGGCTGTTTTAATGATGATGATGATGATAGTATAACATTACATTATTGTTTCCTATATCCACTACATTTTAGTCACTGACAACATTATTCTAATATTTTATAATGTTTGGTAAACGCTAATGCTGATTTACAAAAGGACACGATGACATAAGTTAACAATATACACTTAACCTACTGTGAGCCATTGAACTAGTGATCGCGATTGGCTGACGTCACCAAGAATTAAAGCAGATACAACCCATGCAGTCGGAGTCTAGACAGAGTAGGATGGTTAGTCATAAATCTGCCTGGTTCAAAAGAGACGGATTAAATACAACAGGCGTTCATGGTACATTCGCCAAACGAACACGTGTGAGAAAGCTTGATCTACATTTTTTTTTCGTTTCTATATATCTAAAATAGCATTTAAGTCACGAAATAATAGTTTAATAAATGCAATGAACAAATATCTACAATAATTTTCATATATATTTCTTTTGATATAATCTACACTAAAAAACATCTACAAGGGCTTTTTACAAAATAATTTTAACTAATTTAACGGAATGTGATATAAACGACGATATGAATATAATTGTATTACAATATTAACAGGATTGACAACTCACGGAGATCAGTTTTTATTTTTTGCATTAAAAAACATCACAAGAACTTAAAAGAAAAATTGTTTGTAACAAATAAAGTCGCAACTATATACTAGGACTAGATATACTAGGACTATATATACTAGCACTAGATAGATATACTAGGACTAGATATACAAGGACTAGATATACTAGGACCGCATGAACGATCAGTAGTTTGCAATGTTTTTCATGCCAAGGGTTCTGGGTTGGCAGTCCTATCGGAATATAACCAAGGCAGAGTATATAGTCAAATACGTGCACGTGGAAAATGAATGAAAGGGAGGAGCTAAGTTAAGCTCCTCCCTTTCATCTATACAGTCTGACTTACCAATCTAGTAAAACAACTATGTTTATTGAGGGTATGTTTCACCTCTTCAGTGTTATGATATCCTAGTAGCAGAGAGATTTCTGTTTACGGCAGCAATGGAAGCCACGCCAGCAACGCCAGCAATGGAAGCCACGCCAGCAACGCCAGCCACGCCACAGCACGCAAGCAATAAGTGAGAGTCTAATTAGTTTGCGAGTTCAGGATTAAGTTCTATTTTTATAATATTATAATTGTTTAATATACTGATAACACATTTGGTGCGTATCTGTATTCGTAGTTATCTTCTTCACGAATACAGTCATACCGTATCCTATCTGTGTCTAAAATACTAACTCCGGCTTATAAAGTTACTTAAATAACGACAATTTATCTAGTCTTTGATAAAGATCACTTTGAATATTCTAATCGATTAAACTTCAACTTCTTTTATTTGATATAAATTTGTAATAACATACGTACATACATATAAGTATCATGCCTGTATTCCAAATTAATACGGATGCTGAAGGAATTATTAAAAATAGCAATCCATCTTTACAATTATGAATAAATATTATATATTTTGTCTCTTAGCGACCAAATAATTAAAATTGGTTAATCTACAAAAACTTAAGATAGACTGTCAATATCTGTCATCTGAATTCACATTTAGCTTAACTGCAAAGATGTTAGAGCGATTGTAAAATATAGGTAAATGAATTAATAAATTAATGGTAATTTAGATTTAATTAATTGTAATTTTGCTTAACCAAAGTTTCAAATGGAATTTGCTGGTAATACACAAAGAGACAATCAGCTAACTAAAATGCTATGACATTGAGTTTAGTTTGATTGTTATAAGCACTAAGCTACGTTTAATTATATATAACTTTTGACAAGTAACATTTTCTACTAGCTGATAGAAAATGTATGCAGCTCTCTATGCGAATGTGATGAAGGTAACGATGGTAACGAAGGTTTAAAAATTCTTTATGCATAGTTACAAATTAAAAATCTAAATCATATTAATTTAAAAATACTTTATGTTAAACTCCTGATTTGAAAAAAGAAGTGCGGGAGGCGTTATATAATGGTAATTATCACATAAATCCCGTGCGGTTTATGTTGGAACTTACGTAAAGTAACCAGAAGGTGCAATATATTTAAAAAAAACTGTGAAATATACAATTTTAGCTTCAAATGCCTTGGTGTCTCAATTACTTGGTGTAACTTATTTCTTAAAAGTTAATTAAAATTTGGTTAAATAGTAAATTTTTGGTAAATAGCAAATAAATAAGTTTTTTGAAACACAGGGGATGACAGATTAACAGATGTGCAGTGTTAGTGCATGGACACACATGTGCAGGTCATTGATTGTGCACGTAACGCATGCGCGCTATCTCTTTGTAGGTTATTAGTTCCTGGTATGTTGGCACTAAATATAGTGCACGAAAACTAAAATTGAACTTGGGAACGCACCTGGATGTTGAATTTAACTTCATAAGTAAATAAAAATAATAATTAAAATGCACTTTTATATATTTGATTGTGCAAAACACTATACTGACCCTATTAGGCCAATGTTAGAAACATCTGACCGAATGATTTAGCAAGTGTCATTATCTATTTATATATTTAATATTAACGTTGATAGAAGATTAGTTAAAATTTATTTAAAAAATATATATTAATATTAGAAAATGATCATGCTATGAAGCTGGATTATGCTGTATGTCATGATGATAAATCGAAATGAGCTAAAAAAAATGTGGAACATAGAACAGTAATAATAATAGTAAAGTAATATAATAGTAAAGTATATATATAGTAATAGTAAAGTAATAATTAATCTTATTCATTTACCTAACTCTGTGATAATGTTACAGGCACTTGTCAAGTATATCAGACGTCAGAGAAATCACATCACGTTTGTTGTACTGTATGTCGCACCAAAATTACCGACCGACCGGATATAATAGTATTACTAACCCATGGCAATGTCACGCTACGAATTTCAAAGAATAAGAACATTTTAACATATATTTTTCAACCTTAAAATTTATAAACACCTTATTTTTATGATATAACCATTTTATTTATACAATCTCAACTAATGTTAAATCGTAAGTTTGTTTGTTTGTTTGTTACTTCTTTACGGTTTACACACTCAACAAATCTAGTTGAAACTTTGCATACATTGGAAATACAGAGAAGGCCATAGGTGGATTGTATGATAAATTATAATTCAAGTACCACAAAAGGCAAATAGATGGCGCTAAGCGATTTTAAAAAGCATTACTGGATAAAACCAAATATAATTAAAATAGATTAATCTGACTACTATTATTTGGTCCCAATGAATATATAAATATAAAAGTGAGTTTGTTAATACGGATTCTTAAACAAGGTGGACAAACGTATCTAATGATTATTTCCTAAAGCTTGCATTTTGCATCTGTTTAATACGTCCATCAAGTTTCCCTCCCTGGCAGCTGCACCTTCACCCTTTGGTTTGTTTGTTTTCACCTTCAATTGGTCCATTTTATAATCTGGGATAAAGTAGTCCTCATTCAATCTGGGTGGCAGATGTGTGTCGGTGATTTTGTTATTTTATTTTTTAAAAAGTATCAAAAGGGTCACTTCTTTTAAATAAAAGCTCTATTATAAAAAATCAAAGCAGATAATATAAAAGACTACATTAATCGACTCGAATATTTGGTCAGTATTATCAGTATTATTTGTAAAGTTTACCCTCATCTTTTTGTCTAGACAAGCTAAACGTGTTCTCGTGTTAAACGGTTAATGTTTCAATATTCTAAAGATAATAAATAGTCCAATTTAAAGAGCATTGGCTCTTTAAAATGGTAAGCGTATTAAAAACGTGAGCAAAAGTATTTATTTATACCTACTAAATATATTAAGATTCTAAACCTGGTATGCTGTAGGAGACAACAAGGGTGATAAGCCATATGCCCAAAAAGGTATTATGAAGGGTGTAAATTTAACAGTCAGTTAATTTAAAAACATCCAGGAAATTAGTTGTAATTGCGGGAAATCTCCCGATTATGCTAATAATCTTTGCCATTTATATATTACACGGAAATGTGTATGTAATGTATAATTCTGTGCCAAGTCGGTTACTAGTTGACGTTTGACGTTTTGCAGTAGCTTGATTCGCCTTCTGGCCAGTGGGTGGACGCCAAATGCTACGCTTGCTGGTACGTGGTCTCCATTCCAGAACCATCGGTCATCGATTCTGCGTACCCTGCCCTGCCTACTGCCACTTCAACTCACTAATCCGCCGGGCAATGTCGGTAATTTTGGTTCTGTTACGAATCTCCTCATTCCTGATTCGATCGCGCAAAAAGACTCCGAGCATTGCCCTCTCCATAGCTCGTTGAGCTATTCTTGTTATGTTTAAGTTAATATTGATAAAAAAAACCACTTAGATGTATAGTTGTGAGAGATAAATGATTACACAGACACACACATTTCCACTTTTATAATATTAATATGTAACTGAAACATTGTACTTTATGAATTAAGAAGAATTGTAATAAATCCAATTAAAACAACCTTTTTTGTTTTTTGCATTTTATTAATTCAGAACTTCGGTTACATTTTGTAATTTTTATTCAACAGGTATTTTTGTTACTGTTGTATTGCAAATCGACCAGCATAAGGCCCCCAATATGGTCGAGGAAGACGGGCAGGCTTTTTCTAGATTTTAAATTTGTTTGTCACGCATGATCTTTGATAGACTGGATTAAAGCGCTTGCTGGCTGGCGCCTGTATACATAACCACGCAGAAACTTAGTTTTCATTATAATAATGGGAAACTTTTTTCACAGGTGGTCCAAACCTATAGTTTGGACCACCTGTGAATACTAATAAAGTTAACTAAGTAAATGGTGATTTTAAAAATGGTGATTTTAGTATTAAGATATATTCCCAGTACGTTTTATTAATAACAATAATAATTATTATGCCCCAGGGATATCAGTGCCGTGAGGTACCGGCATAACAAATTAGTATCTCCCCTTTTACCAGGTCATAAGAGGCGACTAAGAACCGACAGATGGTGGTATACCCATCCAAAATAGTGGATCTCAAATGCATAGGGGGGGGGGGGGGGGGGCAGCAGCATCCCCGTCGCGATGACTGCGCTCTGCGGATGCCACCACGCCTGCCCAGTGCAGCAATTATGGGCAAAGAACCTCCTTTCTTAGAGAGGCTTATGTCCAGCAGTCGACTTCCAATGGCTGGTATGGTGATGATAATAATGAGGGATATCTAAAATATACATCAATTGAACATTAAAATAGTACAATGGGTGGTGGTGGTGGTACAATGGTTGCATCTAAGTAAAAAGTATAATCATTGCTATAGACATAAATAAGATACAGATTTCATATAATTTCTAATAATAATATATACAAAAATAAATAGTGTAAGCAATGCAGTATAACATAAGAAAATATGACAACAATTAGTAATGCTTCTTCATCATCTTCTGGAAAAAAGTTTTGATATAAGATTTTATTCATATTCTAGCCATCTCCCAAATCTCGATCTATTAAGATATGCAATGATATCAAGGAATTTAATAAAGGAGACTAAATGTTTGTTATAAAAGTATCTATCGGTAGTAACATCTTCAATTATTTAGTGTGCACACTTATATAAGAAGTTATTATGGTAGGATTCCGTATCCATAGTGACGGCGTCAGTCTGACATATACTATGCTGAGGCATCTAAGCGCAAAGGGCAATGCCCTGTCTGCTCTCTTTCCCACGTTATTGATTTTGTCTGACCTAGTGCTAAAGTTTTTCTGGGTTAAAATCTGCTGCTAACTTGCTCGAAGGCAGTAACAATGAACTTATTTCTCTGAAACTTTAAGTATAATTAAATGAAACAGTTAAATCAGAAAGAAAATTCCTGACAAAGTATCTAAATGAGATAAGACAACATTTTTTTTGGTTAGTTATTTTTTGAAATATATGAAGCCGTGGGGTACCAGCGGAATAGAACGGTAGCTCTCTTTGTACCAGGTGTTTCAAGAGGCGACTGAGGTACTGGTATATTCATCCGAAACAGCGCAACTTAAATACTGCATGGGGTAGGATTATGTACAAAAATCTTAAGTCCAATTGTAGACTTTTTATGGCTGATATGATGATGTTAATAAAACAATGGTTGAAGCCTTATATATATTACCAGATCTTACAAACATGTTAGCTGATCTGAAAGCTGGTTCATATAGTTATAGGCCTATGTCAATGATCACCATCAGGTATAAATTATCTAAGAAACTTTTACGAGTACATGTACATTTGGCCTAATATCTACATAAATGTATAATAATTTCCACACTACTTTCTACGCAGTTTTATTCAAAAATCTAGTACTGGTATTATACTTCTGTAATATATAATAATAATTTTTAATACTACGATACTTCTAGAAAATTACACGATACTAATTTACAAGTAAGTAAAGAAAATTAGAAATTAGTAAAGAAAGTCAGGAAAATTAAATTATCCTGTGTATGCAGGTTATCCTGACTTTTATCGTTTTTATATTAAATTAAAGCATTTTATAGTACTTTGTTTGGTGTAAATAAGCGTGTTCACTGTACTTGGTAACAGAGTTTATTTTTTATTTTCATGTACCTATAAAACGTAGTTAACCGTACTTAAAACATCTGCAGTATTTGTTGACTTGCACCCGTTAAACTCCTACAAATACTGAGGCTACTATTAAATTTTACCCTGAGTCACTAGGCGATCATAAAGCTGCGGAGTTCATTCAAACTAGTTTCCATGGATACGTGTCAGTGTTTGTCCCGTAGTACAACATTCCACGCGAGAAAGTATTTCATTGACTAGTTAGCGTCCAACCCCTCTACTCCTGCCTCAATTTATTTTTTAATATTTATGTCTATAGGATAGACTATCTAGTAATATTATCTTGATTGCTGACATATTTGTATAATCACGTTCAAGCATATTTGAACCGTAAGTGTTTATAAAGATTATTAAATGTACAACTTCGATAATACTTTAAGTTTTTATTTTAAGTTAAGTTTAATTTAAGTTAGTTTTTATTTTAAGAAAATATATATATATAATTTATACTTATGGCTTTCATGACTAAAAAAACACTTACTTATGCCTATTTCCATTAAATCTAACAAAAAAAATGTAAAACTAACACGTTAGAAAAACCTAATAAAAAAATATGTGCTATGAATAAATTAAACACAATATAGCCCGAATGCTAAAATGCTACGAACCAACAAAGCTTCGTAGCACTGTTAAAGGCGTGTATTTTTTCTATATCAACTTATTGTATTACTGTGGCTTTCGAAAGCCGAAAACGTCTATTTTTTTACTAATATTTAAAAGCAGTTAAAACGTATTTTTATTACGGAAAAATAATATTATAAAATACCTACATTGTTGTTTATTTTTAATTTTTAGTTCCACAAAAAAGTATCTGCTATTTCCGACACTGTAACTAGATGAATTCATTGAAAAAAAGATGTTACGTCTTTGTTTGGGTAAAATGTAACTCATATATACATCTGATATTTGCAGTTATCGCTTCTCAAGGCCAAGCAGCGCATAGATTTGCATAACATTGTTCATTTTGTTAAATAAATATAAAAAATAAAAATAGCAAATGTTTCAAAATCATTTTTTAATGTTAACTAACATGAATTAAGTAACTTATTTTAAGTTAGTTCTCTGTAAGCATGAATATGTTATGATAATCAAAATGATCGAGATAATCTCAGATTTTAAGATAAAACGCATAACACAAAGTATATACTAAAAAAGGTGTCCAAAACGTTTCGTTTTGCATAGTTGTATAAATCATAATTCATCGTAATGGACACCATGTTTTAAAATGAATGGTGCAAAGTAGTGAGGTGTGATCTTGAAACTCAAAAAACTCAAGATGTCATCCAGTGTCAGTTAGGTTTTACTATAGTTCCCAACACAGCGACTTGTCTATCAGCACCATTAATAATTTAACAAAATACTAAACAATCCCTTTTTTACGAATAACATATATCCGTCACCGTGAAATCTTTTTTTTTTGTCTAATGATTCAACGTTCAAAAATTGGGAAACGTTCCTATCGAGTCTACTGTACTTTTTAACGAAATAATAGTTTTATTAATTCAATACGTTGTTATTTTTAACTTAATGATTTATCAGATCACAAGACAACTTTAAACTTTTTTTATTAAAGGAATTTAATACTCATGTTTCTATCTTGATGATCCTAAAATGATTTATATGTTCACGAATATAGATTTGGCCCAAGGCGTCTTGCCTTGTCATAACAATAAATAACAAAACAAAAAATACCGTTTTTGGATAACATAATACGCTAAAGATCTCTTGCTATCGCTTTCAACCGCATACTGCAAAGCTGGGACAGTACGGCAGCAGCAAGTTGCCGTATGAGTACTAGCATAGAAGGATTCGCGAGGAGATCAGTCTAAGCTAGTATAGCACAATCACTACTATATTAAGGCTCATATTGCTATCTGAAACTTGTTTAAATGTAGTACACATGCGCTAATGGTAACGAACTTAAAGAATACGCACACTGCGTTTATAAAACGCTCAATAAAATCAACTAAAACGCTCATCGAACAATTTGCTCGAAACTCAGGTAGTTTCAAACTCTCACAATCTTACAATCTTAAGCTCAGTAGATTTTCTTATGAGTTATAAGAGCGATGATGAGAGAACTCTTTAAGGATCATTTTTGTTCCACATATTTCAAAATAATGTGCTGTATATTATCAAAAAACTTTATTACGAAGCTAAGAACACGTTTCATTCATGTCATGTCATGTCATTCATGTCATTTTTTTTATCTAAAACACGTCGATTTTCAAGAATATGCGTCCTCTGCGCGTAGTAACACCCCATTCTATTGCGCACTATATCACACACATTTAAATATATTAGATTCACACACATGTACAATACATTGTATTGATACTATCAATAAAGTGGCATTGTATCTTACTCTAGACAGTAAAATTTCACAGTTTGATTAAACTTCTTTGATTTGAATTTAGTTTGATTATTTGATAAAAATTTTGACCTCAAACTTAGCTCTTAAGCTTTGAAAAGCTTTATAAATAAATATAGCTCAACGAGCTATGTAGAGGGCAATGCTCGAAGTCTCTCTTCGTGGTCGAATGAGGAGATTCCTAACAGAACTAAAGTTACCGACATTGCCCGGCGGATTAGTAAGTTGAAGTGGCAGTGGGCAGGGTATTCGGTACGCAGAACCGGTGTCGTAACATTCTGGAATGGATACCACTTACCGGCAAGCGCAGCGTAGGGCGTTTACCCGCAAGATGGACAGACGATCTGACTAAAACAGCAGGCTCACGCTGGACACCAGCCGCATACAACCGGTCCTATTGGATATTACTTGGGGAGACCTATGTCCAGCAGTGAACGTCTTATGGCAGATATGATGATAATGGCAGACAGATATGATGACACTTCTTACGAATGTTAAATTATACAGTGTTGTGACCAAAGAAAAGAGCAATTTATAACATACGTTCTTGATGTTAGTTATAAGCCGATGCCAATTATCGCTAAGGTATCACAAAAAAATGTTGTATCTCTGTGCTGTATAACTATAACTAGATAGGTTTACCGGCAGAGCAGAACAGGTAAGGTACCAAAACCGACAGAAGGTGGTATTCGGTATCCGAAACAGTGTAGCTCAAATGTACAGGGTGGGGATGGGTAGCAACCTCAAAAACTCACAAACTCAGAAACAAACTCTGCGATTGCCAACACGCTTGCCAAGCGCTGCAATTATAGGCAAAATTCCCCCTTTCTTAAGAAGGCCTATGTCTATTAGAGGACTTCCAATGTTTGTACTGATAATGATAACTAGGTAAAAGTTAGTAAAAGTAAAAGTTTAATTACCTCTTTTTAATTGAAAATACTAACTAATCTTTGAGAAGAAAAACAAATTATACTTAAAAATATTACTGACTAAAACTATTTTAATGGCATTGGAATTCTTCGTATTTTCTAAGACTATAGAAGTACTATAACTAGGTAGGTATAAGTATATTATAACGTGATTGTTTACACAATATCGTCGGATATTTTCTTGTATTATATCTATATTGTAAATTTTGAAGAAAACAGATACGACTATAGAAATCCTGTATCAAACTGGGTGATGAGGTTTATTGTAAATGTCTCAGGATACAGTTATTGAAATGTAAAAACAAACATTATTTTTTATAGGACATAAGCGAGTTAAAATGGAGCTCGTTACGTTGCATTAAATAGAATTTTAGAGACTGAAATCGCTTATAAACTCATACACATTGGTGAGCTTCCGTATACATACTTCGATGTATTAGTATGCCATTAGTGCAACAGTTTAAATATACTTCAGCAACCATTTTTAAGTGATTATATATGTAGGCGACTATATGAATAGACAAATGTGCAGTTATTTTATGAGAAATGTAGGGTGAACATATCTTAATGTTTTCACGATTTTTAATCAGTGAACTTTTATTAGCTTATAATATGTACATATACTAAACAACTTACAACTACTTAGCGCATGAAAAGAAACTCAAAAACTCGCAAACTCGTACCAGTTTGCCTTTTTGTTTACTATGAACTCTTGGTGCAAGGTTTGAAAATGTTTCCATTGCAACATGCACTGAAAATGCTTTTATTCCAGTGCGACAAAATACTGTTTTCGTTTCTTTTTAAATTTTAGAAATAAATAGTCAACTATGGTATTTCATTGAAATATAAAATGTTAATTTTTGGTTAAGCACTTATTTATTCTCCCTACTATGTCACGATAACTAAATATTTATCTCAGATAATAAATATTATTTGAGATAAAACACAAAATAGACCTAGCGGCACTTTTCGTAATTTAAAACGGAATTACTACTTAAGTGATTACAATTCCGACTATTATGACTGACTATTGCAAGCTTTGTTTCTTAGCCAATCAATTAAGTAAAAAAAATATTATATGCAAAAGCCTTCCAAAAAGTGGTTGCACGTTTTTATTAGTAGATACTGTATTCTTTTATAGTTAGTATGCATTCTTATTTGTATTGGATTTCGTATGTAATTTAGCAATCATTTTAAATTTATTATGAAAATAATAAACCAAAACATAGTTTGGAAGAGGAAAAAATTATTATTAGTTTTAAGCTCACCCAAGCATTTTTACAAATCCGATGCCGCTCCAGCCATATGGAGTGGACTGCGGTCTACATAGTACTAATTGAATTAGTCATAGACTATTTATCATTATTAAGACAAAGACGTTTGATAAAGTAAGATAAATATGTTTAAAATAAAATAAGATATCGTACATTGCGTGGCCTCTTTGAGTATTGTAATTTTCGTGGGGTCCTCTTCTGATGACGATTACGGGGTCATTATGTAAAGACAGAAGTGGGGTATACTTGCCGGTATATAGCGCCAGGGTAGCAGAAAATGTAAAAATTAACCAGCACATTACCGTTGTCGTACGAAGTAATTATTACGTTGCTAAATAAACGCCACCAAAGAAGTAAACGGTACTCACGTAGCAGAAAGTAAATTGCAAAACTGTTTTAGAGCCCGATGGCACAGAAGATTGTGATCCTGTCTTGTGCGCCAAAGGTTGTGGGTTCGAACCCCATCCAGGACAATTATTTGTATGATGATATTTGTGTTTGTTGCGTCTGGGTATTTAATAAATGTATTTAAGTAGTATATTTGTGAATACTCTGTTGTCCTAGGACTTTAATAGCTTATGTCATAATAACACATTTTAGAAATGACTATTTCAATACCTGTAGATGACTTTTATTAAAATCAGTTGCATTCAAAAGATATAACGAGTTTAAAAATGCCAATCTTGCCAGGTTTTGTTGATTTTGGGTTGGATTATGCTTGGATTATGGTAAGAGATTTTCAAGATTATGCTTAACCCAAATGTTTAAAACAATTGATCACAATTATGCAAAGCTAGGACAGATTACTATTTAAAGTAAACACTTAATAAATAATACCTAGAATTTTCGGGCTGAAATTAGTACTTATATTTTCAAAATAATCTCTTTTTTTATGCTGAACTGTATGTAGGTTTGAACACATTTTACGCACTTATATGAAGGTGATACTAAGTTCATCGGGTATCTAGATGCTACTTTGTTATTGAAAGCTATTAATCATTTTAAAACACAAAAATTTACAACAATTTGTTAAAATTTTTATTCCGGAAGCATTTTATTTTGCTTCAAATTTCCTTGTATGTATTAATATGAATATTTCATTGATAAATGAATATCCAGCATCACATTTGAATCTTGAGTATTGTAAAAAATATACTGAAAACCAAAATAAATAGTAGCAATGTAACTGCAACACTATGCACTTTTGATGCAAGTGTACCAGGAACACATTGATCACCAGGAGTTTCCGCACTAACACAGATACACAGTAAATAAATGTGCAACATTTCCGTGTATACGTACGTGAACGGCACGCTAGGTGAGGGCCAAGAGAACACCTACTTCACCTAACTCGCTCTCTTTCAGATGGCATTGGAAGAGCATGATATGTTCATGGTGTCCGTTGGTGATGGCGCCAAAAACTTTGTGTTATATACTAGCAGCATACCGCGCGAAGTCGGAGCAATAATACATTAAATGAAACCTAAATTACTTCCTATAATTTCAACTATCTGCTAGTGAAAGTCCGGTTAAATGATAAACATAAATTTTAAAAAGTTACCGTACATACTTGCACACTCCAATTTTAAAAAGCTGTTATTTAGATATTGCATACAGGCATTTCAATTTTATATATTTACATAGGTTATATTTTCTATCTATTAATAGCAGATATTTTTTATTTTCATAAAATAGCTATTAAAAGTTGTCTCTCTTACTTATATATAACAAGTACATCATTTTTAATTCATCGTCCTGATCATCATTAACATATCGTTAGTTGACTGTTATACATAAGCCTTCCCAAAGAAGATACCACCATCAGTCTGTTCATTTATCCTACTCTCTCTAACGAAACCTAGTAGTACTTATCCTACACCGCCGGAACCACAAAGAAAATTCCTATAATTTTTTTGTACAATTCAATTTCATTGTGGTTTACTATCTGATCAATATTTGATTTTATGGTAATGTTGTCGCTTCCACAGGAATGTTCTGTAGCCATGAATTTTATCCCCTAATGATAATTTAAAGATACTATTATCCCTGAGATGCCACCACCTTTACCAGGGATAAGATAAACGCAGACTGAATTCCTTGTATATAAATGTTTTTATTTCATAAGTTAAATAAGTTCGGCGTTTTCCAAATTCCCGACTAAAAAAAATTAACAATTCAAACAATTAATATGGCTGCCCATAGTTGTACTCGTATTTGGAGCATTTTTAAAGTTATTTTATGTATCTTAATCTTTTCTTCCAAATTTTATACCAACATAATTAATTTGTTCGTTTCATTCCGTAATTATATGTTTCTATTATTAACTTTTATTGAATTTCTATAGCGTGATTCTGGAAGTGTGTATCGATGATTTCTGGTACAAACGATAAAGTTAATCGAAATTTCAGCATTCTTTGCAATATTTTTGTGAAGGTTTATTCTACTAAATTCAGCCCTACATAGAGAAGCTTTCTTTTTCATATTCACAGCAATACCGATGCAAATAGATATCTATAATTTTTAAAACTCTTATTCTATATGAAGAAAGTGGTCTCAACTTTTAATATAAAAATAGCATGACAATAGCAAAAAATGGTATACCATTCTGCTATTTGTAACGGGATTTTTTACCAAGTAGTTTGTGTTTCTTATTGTTAAAGTTGTATTCGGATGATTTATGTAATTTTAACTCGAAATTTGTCAGTCTAAAAGATAAATAAACAGAAGCAATATCTGCCATAATTCACACATCAGTTAAGTAATTCTCAAAACGTCAACATATGAAAATTGAAAAATAACGTAAATAAAAAATGTTAAGGGTTGTAATTGTATATTTTGAAATCTTAATATAATATCTTTTGCTAATCTTGAGAAAATTATCGCACGGTAACCATCTCAAATATAAAAGAGTATTTAATTGTTGATAGTTTCGTAAGACACGAATGTGTTCTAGGCGTATCATTGGAACAATGCCATTGAAAAGACTATATTTTTATAATGAATGAAAGTTATTAATGGATATAACAATATAAGAAAATATCGGTTTGGTTATAAGATACTAGGTAAATAATTTTTATTTATTTAACCGCTAACTTAATAAATAATTGCGCCCTGTCTCTTGGATATAGCCACGAAAACGTGGCTCCTATACTAAATAAGTATTGTTCAAGAATTTCAACATCTTAAGAAGTTTGAGAACGTTCTGTTTATAGAATTTGATACTGAGATATTTTTGTGTTGGGTGATAATTACACCAGCAAAAGCAGCGCAAGCGTCTACCAAAAAGTTGGATATATTATCTGACTAGGTTTAAGTTGGAACAGGCCTATGTTGTTAGCTGCAGCGCAACTTCATATTCACCCAACTTAATATTTATAAATTAACAAGCGGTCCTATTGGAAACTCTTCAAGGAGGCTTATGTACAGGTACGAGTTATAAAGTCGTAAAAAACTTTACTTACACATAATTTATCGAATTATGTAATATTTTCGGTTTCCTTAGATATAAGTATAACGATATATAAGACTATAATAATAATTAGGATCAAGTACTGTAACGTCACAAATACATACCGGAAATGATAATAGCATAAATACTTATGGCTTAATATTGAGGTCATTTATTTTGATTATTCCTTTTTTTTCTGTCTGTTTCTACTGATTATAGTGGAAGTGTAATAAGGGGAAATATAAATTAATATATTTCTCATTATTACTAAATTAAACCGATATACTGATCTGACTTTATCTAATATATAATATAACAACTAAATACAGGATTTGATAAAAATCTGAGATCTCGCTTAAATACTTACCAATAAAAAAATAATAAACCTTTCGGAGTAGTGACTTTAATATTTATTTCACTTAAAACATTGTTAATAATAACAATAATACTTAAATCCATATATTTTATCTTTAGAGAAAAGGAGGAATTAAACTTAACGGGCCCGATGGCGCAGATGGTAGTGATCCTGTCTTGTGCACCAGGGGTCGTGGGTTCGATTCCCACCCAGAGCAAATATTTATATGATGATATTTGTGTTTGCTCTGTGTCTGGGTGTAAAATATATGTATTTAAGTAGTATATTTGTGATTCCTCTGTTGTCTGGCATCCGTAACACAAGTGCTTTAAGCGACTTACCATGGAGTCAGGTCAATGCATGAGATGTTGTGGGAATTTATTATTATTATTATTTATAATAAAAATCACATAAGCGGTACGAAATAATGTAAGTAAAAGCCTAAATAATAAGATACTAAAAGAATAAGAAACATTAAAGTTTCCTAAATCTATCAAGTACCCCATCTATTTGTCATGTATTTTTTATGTTATTATATTTCCTCGTAACTAGCTACATATTTTTAATGGTTTAATTTATCTAAAAACATAAAGTTGTTTATAAGAGACAACTAATTGGGGAGAAATCAACAGACGCAGTCGAAAATCAAAATTTCACCGTATGTATACATACATGAATTTTCCAAATACACTTCTTGATGGTTTTTGTTTACGGTCTTCATGTATTTTTGTTTCAATGTGTAGAATATATTTCTCAATAAATTATTATTAATTATTATGTGATTCATGCAATGTCTATATTTATATGTGATGCAGAAAAGTGAGTTCTAATCTAATTGTATTAGATTAACCTGTTTGTTAGATGAACCTACAATTGCGTGGTAAGCAATGAGAGGAGCCAATGACTGGCTGCTAAGCCAGTTATTAGTTGAACTATCCTAAGATTAAAAAACTTCTGTATGGTCTATAATATGATGAATTGATAACAGTTATAAAGTCAAAATATATAAATTAAATTAATACATGCTACGTGTATGAAGTACAGCTATGTGAATAAGAACAATCATGTTTTAGTTTAAAATACAAATATTAGCTCTGGGTATCATAATTAAAGATTGGTCTAGACGTAAAGTGAATCAATTTGTTAAAGTGCATCAAAAACATAATTTGTATATGTACTTTAATATAACATAAGCGGTTTAGAAAAATTTGATTGTCACCATAATTTTAGGAAACAGAAAAATTTTAGGGCGTGAATTAGAAATGCAACTTGAATCTATTACAGTTACAGTATGCCTTTTTTCCTTTTTCTATGTAAAGGGAATTATGTATTATAGATAGCGCTATATATAAATATATTTGTATTATATATATTTGAAATATGTTTTATGTCTACGAATATTTATTTGTAAATAGATACGTTTTAGACATAAGAAATAGATATTTAAAATTTTTTGATGTATTAATGATGAGTTTTTTTAAGCTCTAATACATTTTTATTTATTTCTAATTTAAATCTATCGATCGGTATAGATTATATATATATACGTCAAGTTCACAATCCAAATCTATCGATCGGTATAGGTTATATATACGTCAATTTCACAACCCAGTGAGGACTAGGAGTACATAAACAGTAAAAGTTACTTTTGTTATGATTCTGTATCTATGGTAACGCTACGGCGTATGTTCCAATATAACTTGATGCATACTATGAAATGTCTACTACAATGTGCTTATTGCTCTCTTTTAATATGTCGTTTGCTCTCTTTCCCTCATGACTGCCTGGCTGATATGCCTGGCCTAGTATTTATTCGTTTCTAGACTAGAGAATGCGATAACTTTAAATATGGGTAGTAACAACTGATTCATATAAAATGATGAAGGATATGGCCATAATATCTAACGTACCTCATTTCACATTTGCGTTTCGTAAATACGTGAAATTATTGCAACTTTAAAGTAGGATGTGAATATCTTAACTCTCTTAACTACAGAATTATTTACTATAATTTTACTAGGCAGCAAATCCAACTGCGTGGACTTTATTTAAACTGCATGCTGAAAGTATATTCACTTTAAAATAGCCTTAATTTTTTGGTAGTGTATTTTAATCAGAAAGCCCGATTTTATCAAAATCAGATAATGTCTAAAAGCATTAGAAATAGAACAGAAATATTTTATCGTTCCCGAACTCTTAGCTAACTTAAATATATGCAACAGACACGTACGATTTTATAATACGGGATATAAATAGATATAGAAATTTATTTATAAAATCATCATAGAAATCACATTGATCCCTTTCTATTTTAAACCCGAAACTAAGAATTTTTGCATAATCAATATCTGCGTTGATTAAGCTGAGTAGTATTTATCCGCGCTGAGCAAGCGTGTCAATCGCAGAGCGCATCTTTCGCGACAGAAATGCTGCTGCCCATTCTCGCTCTGTGCGTGAGAGTAACACATACCGCCATCTACCAGTTCTGGTACTTCTGTCTCCCCTTCGACACCTGGTACAATTCTACTTTGTCGGTACTCATAAATTAATAATAATACTTTTAATAACAATACACGTATATAGTAGTTATAAACACTCGGACATACGTCTATTTTTACAAGTAAATTTAATGTATGCATTTTTAGAAAATTATGAACCATGAGTAGCTTTTCATACAGCTTGATCGTTTTATGATTAGCATTTTTAAAACAATATATATGTGATTTTATAAATAACAACTGAATTGGTTTGGTTCCAATTGGAATTGGACAATAATCCAGAGTGTATCTTCACTCGTGCTTAATAAGACTAAAAACAACCCGATAAATATACCGCCGTCAACTTATACACAACTGTGAATGTTATACGATATATCGTACGACAAATATATATTTGTGCTGAAAAAAAGTCACGTTACCG
This sequence comes from Heortia vitessoides, assembly GCA_020976665.1. Classification (NCBI taxonomy): domain Eukaryota; kingdom Metazoa; phylum Arthropoda; class Insecta; order Lepidoptera; family Crambidae; genus Heortia; species Heortia vitessoides. The sequence continues at coordinate 17,390,318 of JACJUM010003259.1, forward strand.
AGGTAAATTTTACATGTATTTGGAACAAGAACCTGTATTGCATATTTCCATCTCTTTAGCCGCCCATGTATATAAAAGGGACGGATATCATTATTCTTGTCTCTTTCCATCTAAAGCGTAGTTGCAAAGGCTTCGTCTGCTTCTCTACTATATGCAGTGTATACATTTACTATGCCTGAAGTGAGATTTCAATCGCTTCACATACTATGCACTCCTGGTATAATTGGTTGGCAAACTAACACGTGCACTGAAAATACCAAATAATTATTAATAAAAGTTATTTTATGTAATTGACCTGTTATTTATATTATGTATAAAAGTATTGTGTATAGAATTTTTTGTTCCTGAAAATACACATATAATTCAATATAAATCTTTATGTTTCTTTAAATACAAATATACTTCAATATAGTTCATTTAATTATATTTCTGTATGTTCCTTATATTTTTAACCTCGCATATTTTATATATTTTTATTTTGGAGTAATCCACTCGTGTCGTATGAAAAATACGTTGATCCGAGTTGAAAGTTCCGGCAAGAAGAAGAAGAGAAGACAATGCGATTTATTTTCAAAATCGCCATTAATTGAACAGTTCGAACTTGTGTTTTGTAATATAAATTTTTAATATATACTCAAATAACAGATAATAAACACTGTAAAAATTTCTTGCAATCTGCGAGTGATACGAGGGCAAGTCAAATTGTACATGATACCTGCGATACCGACGGTATTTATGACAGAACCCTTGTAACATCTATGCAATGTAAGTACAAATAAATAAATCACTATAAATGCCAGTATACCTTATTTAAATTTTTACTTATTTGTTAGGATATCGGACAAGTCATTTTTGATTTACCTTTCAAAATAGTAATGCGTTAAAAAGCTATTACTTGATTATTTTCTTCGAATGAAGATATATCAATGAGATGTTCAGTAAATTTTATGCACTAACCTAGTGGGTTAACCATGCACCATTCTTTATTACCGATTCTCACCACCATTTCTGAAATAAAATTACGTCACTAATTCTTACTTTATGATAGATTTAAGAGGTCACTTGGTCACTGTTAATAAAATCAATAGTTTGTCAATATAGCCTTAGGATGCAGTTACACAGTATTAGTTCACGATTGTCATAGGTTCAGTCAACGTTTAAATAACTGCATTGACTGTTTAAGTACTGTTGGTGTTATTTTATTAATAAGCAACGTACCGAAAAAAATTGTTTTAATGGTAACCAATATTTATTTATATTTGTTCATTGTTTTGTTAATGATGGAACCCATCATATTCGTATGTATCGTATGCTTGCACAAGTGTGACGTGTGTTAACATTTGTTGACTTTTTACTTCATGTATGTAGCGTATTCAGGTAATCATTATTATGTATAAATTGTCATATAAATTGGCGAAAAGATCTTCATCGTATATATTTCTCTCAAACATATTTCTCTCCTCGTTTTCCGCGACTTTGTCTGTGAGGCATTTATCGAATATCACATCCCTGAGCAACTTTTGTTAATCCGGATAGAAGTCTACAACAACTCCAACTCGCTTGTCCAGTTCTATTCTGACTTAGATCAGACATCAAATAGATCAGACAGATCTATTTTGACTTTCTAAAGAAAATATAAATAGATATATTAAACTGGAATATATTTTTGCGATAAAAAGTAGCATATTTGTTAATATTATTGATTATTTATTATTATTCTCATTATAAACTATACTCATTATTTTATTATTGTATATACCATTCAAAAGACCTCTACAAAATTTCTGGTTTGCAAATGATACATCTCTATTTTTTATATTGATCGTAACAAACAAAACTTTGAAGATGTAAATGTGACATTTGCAGCGGTTTTTAAATTGGTTTACTGTTTATAATATGTAGAATTGAATGCGAAAAGACAAATGTATCATATTTTCACTTCCTAATATACGGAACTTCAATAACCTTCTTAATATAAATGGGTAAAAATAGAGCTTTGTTAATTCTACCGTATATCAGGACAGAGTGTTTTGTACTATAATAAAATTTTGACAGGCGTCCAAGCTTTGCCTTTTCATAATTTCATAAATTTCTCTAAGGCCACTCTGATAAAAAAATACATAAAATAAATAGATGTGGATAGAAAAGTCACCACTCCACACAGGATTATTCCTTATTTATCTTGCTTTGTGCTACATAGTACTATGCAGAGAACACATCAATATTATACCCTAGATAATATAGTTTTGTATTGTAGTATGAGTTAGTCATACTCGCTTAAATGTCTCTGCGGAAGTGACATCGAATGGTGGGTCACCCCATTCCCTTGTAAATGGTTGAGTGGGCTGATGTTCGGCATATGCGTCATATTCGTGAACGGGTGCTCCCAGTGGAGGCTGGTCTGCTCAGGTTGATTATTCTTAATATCAATGAAATATAAAATGTATTTTTTCATTCTCTTTTAGATGACCACCGTTTATCAAAAAGCCGTAACTGTTTAGTTTTAAGACAAAGGTGTGTTATAAGCTCGAGTTAACGCTCATGGAGGTTCCAACAACCGTGACCAAGGTGACATGGGCCCTCAATCATCATCAGTTTTTCTTGCAGGCTCTTGTCTGATGAATCACGTTTTGGATCTGCAGTAAACCTAATTGTAAGACCCGTCAAGTGATGGCAGTCTAGTACTAAGATAGGCTTGCTACACGATGACAGATGGTATATGTGATTCTATCTGCGCATCGCAGAATCGTAGTCCATGATTATGTATAATTGATTAACAAATATTTTGATTGATTTTATAAGCGAGATGTATACCGTTTAAAAACCGTTAAAAAGTGGTTTCCAGCGCTCCGCCGTTCACTCCATTATATTGAAGAATAAACCTATAAATAGATGGACTTTCATACTAACTTTGAACCCCCCTTTTATTCCCTTAAAGTACGCTTTTCGAAAAAATATTTTACACGTTCTTATAGCTTTCAATGAATCTTCATTCGTCAGTCAGCCAGCTTCTTCTTATATGTATGTAGATTTAAATCTATTAACGATTCATAGGCGCTCAAACACACAAATTATCCCAAGTTATTCAATGGTTTCATTTGTGAGATACGAGAGAACACTAACACAGATTCAGTTGTAAATGACGAACACACAAAATCATTAAGTATGATTATAATGATTTAGGTACAAGAAACAAAAGAAATTTCGTTCCGCTTCGTCTAAAAAATGTTTCATAAGGAATTCACTAAATAGATCGCCTTGCAATACTAGGACCGCATAAAATCACTGAGTTGTTTCGTTACCATGGTAACGAGACGGCGTCCGACATTATAAATGTATATTTATATGTAGCGCTAGGCAACGACGAACACGTGATTCCATTCATTAGCTTCGAACATCCCGACTCAATGTCTATGTTATTGATTTCCTACGACCTAGTGCCGTTTGTACTTCCTAGTTAATGTTTATATTTACAATGATTTTTTATTGAGCTACGATTATTATTTTTTATATCTAGACTGCGCTTGCCAGTACGTGGTCTTCGTTCCAGAATCTTACGACTATCCTATTGGAGATTATATTTGTTTTAGTCATAAATTTATGATTCCTCTATTGTATGGCACCCGCGATACAAGTACGCTAAGCGACTTACCACGGAGTCAAGTCATGTATGAGATGTAACAGAAAAAAGAAATATATTTTTAACGAGATCTGTAGATAATATATTTTTCCATGTTTTTTGTGATTCGATTTTAATTAAAACTGTTTTCTGCTATTTAGTTAAAGCAAAACATGGGGGTTTACATTAAATAAAAATATGAAACGAACGTAGCAATAACAAATGGTGCTGATTATTCAATGACATAGGATGACATAGATAATCATTCAATCATTCTGTAGTATTGGTATTTATTTTTAATATGTAAGTTTATTAATATAAAAAAACTTGTTTGTTGTTCGTCTGTCTACACTAATTTTGAAATGTCTGCATTTAACCCCGTGTTACTGAAGCTACAGAAATTAGAAGAGTTCTATTCAACTGGTTTCCATGGATTTTACCCTTACCTACGCTATTCTACGCTGATACAGCAAGCTTAAGGTTATAAACTTTTACTGGAGCAATGTGAAGATGGATAATAGATTACAATTATCCATCGTCCATCCATTCTTTTAATACAATAAACCATTATTTAAGGTAAGTTTTCAAAAAATCCAAGAAAAGTTTACATTATTCATATTTATTATTTTTTAATGTTTATAAATAAAAATAATAGAGGTTATAGGTATATATTTTGTTTTAAGTTGGTTATCATATTTTTGCTTTATTGAATTTTTTTACATAGCCCAAAGCGCCTAACTATTTTCTTATTATCTAAAGGTTGCCTGGGAGAGATCACTCACACATATTTTTATATTTGTATCAATATTTTGTTTGTATTTTTTGACAGGTGTAAATTATACTTTGATACTTTAATTATAATTTGAATTGCCGACATAGCCCGGCAGATTAGAAACTTGAAGTGGCAGTGGGCAGGTTACCTAGCACGCAAAACCGATTAACCATCGAGTCGTAAGGTTCTGGAATGGGTACCTCATACCGGCCCGCGCAGTGTAGGACGTCCACCCACAAGGTGGATAGACGATTTAAAACCGCAGAATTGCGCTGGACCGCATACAAATGATCCTATTGGAAATCACTTGGAGAGCCCTATGTCCAGTTAGCGTAGGCCTTCACTTTTAACCTTATCATAGAACAAATACTGCAAAACCATTAAATTAATATAGTCTTACAGAAATGTCGTACATTTAATATTAATTAAATAAATATTGGGCAAAGTGACAAAACGTAGTCTACATACCTTTACAAGGACACGCTACTCTTTCACAAACTCTCTCAGTTTTATGTTTTCCCAGTAGAAATGTTTTCCCTAGCAACGGTTTGTGTTAGTTACGGGCTAACGCCATCATGTGTCATTTTTGGAACTACGTGTCGACGTGCTTTGCTAACAGGTTTTTTATTTATTTCTGCTGTTCAGTTTATATTAAAAGTAATTCGGGTTGAAAAAATCAAATAACTAGTAAGTAAGCGAAATGCAATGTTTTACAATAAAATTATTCTTTGTTAAGTTCATCCAACGTTAGAAAGAGGCAGTAGATGTCAAGATGTAACAGAAACTAAGTTCAATTGTATACAACCACCGTACTGCGCATGCTTAGCTTTAGAGTGAAGTAGATTTCAGACATTTGCTTAGTAAAAGAGAGACAGATCTATCATTTATGTTCTTGACCTCGTGGCTCCCAGTACACCTTCTGAAATTATGTTTCCCTGGTACCCGTATTAAGCGTCAGATTCAAACTCTACTATAAATTTTAAAAATATATGCTGAATTGAAGTTACAACAGTTATCTGTTTTTTTTTAACAGAAGAAGGCTGCAATCGGCCTCCTATTGGCTGGTCGCCAATTAAAGCCGATTAAATTAATGTGCGTATATTTGAGTTGTTATTGTTAATTTTGTCAAACGTATGTCAAAACTGAACCCGTCATCAAATAGGCTAAAAACAATATCAAAGGGTCGAGTACCACACGATTCTGTGAGAAAATGATTGTAGAAATTATATATTTAATATCTTCAGTGCAAGAATGACCATTTTATATGACAATTGATGATTTATTTATTTTATAATTTACGTGCAGCGCCCCGCAGAATCACATGTGTTCCGTTCCTGCGCCTGTGTAAATAATAGCATGATGTCAAACAGATTTAATAATGTAATTTGGCAGTCTTTAAGGACTCAAACAACACTCATCGTTGACGGGCTCAATGGCGCAGATGGTAATGATCCTATGAGCCAGGAGTCATGGGTTCGATTTCCACCCAGAGCAAATATTTATATAATGATTATTGTGGTTGTTCTAGGTTTACCATATATATTTAAATATAATATTTGTGATTCCTCTGTTATAAATTATTTTATATTATGACATGTCAGCTATAATATTGTAAAATTTCATTCAAATGCATTTAATTTACCTTTGCGTGAAAGAGTAACAAACAGTGTGTCTTTATATTTACGTTTACGTTTATTACGTTTTTGAAACTTACTGCCCATATAGTGTTTTTAATGTTTTATTTATATATAGTTTGATATATATATATTCGTTTTGTTACTACCATGGTATTTTCAAGTAGTCTGGCCGTGGCTGTATGGTACCGGCAGAGTATAATAGTACCTACAGGGATGGGCAGAAGTATCACCGCCACGAAGCTACGCTCTGTGATTGCCAACACGCTTGCCCAGGGCAGCCATTATGGGCAAAAATCCCCCTTTCTTAGGGAAGCCTATGTTCAACAGTGGATTCCAATGGCTGATATGATGAGAAGAAACTATATCATCAACGTATCTTATTACGCATAATTAAATGGAAGCATCACCATTAATTGTATTGCATTATCATATGCACATTATCATACAGAGAGTAGTGTGTATATTCATCACTTTTGTTTTCACTGATTCGCTCGTTTGCCATCCCGCTTTAATATGCACACACATGCATTGATGATCAGTTCATAGATACTAGAAGCTTTCCACCTATGAATATCTGTGTACTTGCAGATGTCTGTGTGTGTAAGTTAGGAGTAGGAGGCTTTAAATTATAAACTAGATCTCCTTTTGAATTCTAGTATCTTGGTAAAGATACAACGAACACGCAGTTTCGATGATTTCTTACTCTATAATGTGTCCGGTAGCTTTTTTAACACGCAATGTATTTTGCGGTATTTTGAATATACTCTACGTGTAAGCTCACAAATAAAGTATGCCTTATTCTTTCATGTTTGCATAATAATAAACAGCGATGACACTCATTTATCAATTTCTTGAAATAAAACAAATGCTATTAACAGCTGACACTACCGAGAATGTAGTATTACTTAAATTAGTCTTTAAGACTAATTTAGCTAGCATTCATACTTGAAGTATTAAAAATACTATACAGCAATATTTCTTTCGATCTAAAAATGCCGTTTACTTTTACAATTCACAACTAGACAATAAACCTTTTTATAAGGTACTCGTATTTGTAAACATACTTAATAGGTGTAGCTGTGTATATAAAAGCCAATGGACGCTCCCTCACCCACAATACGAAATCTCAGAAACTTCAAATGCTAACCTCAAAATGAGCAAGCGCTTTTTTACAATCCCTAGAAAGCAAAGTTAATATAATTTAATACTTCTGTAAAGTATGATTTCAAAATTACTAGGAAATATTCATTATTTGAGCGAAAATAAAACGTACTTAACTTTTTCTATAAATAACCTTTACAGATGAATGGAATAGAGGGTTTAGTTTGTTGGAAATTTATTTCCAAAGCTACCAATTTAAATTTAAATAACTATTTATTAAAATTGAAGAGCCGCAACTTTTTTTTTATTTAGAAACTTCCCTCATATGTGGTACAATTTTTTAGAGACGGCAGCAATTTGTTAATTAGAGTTAATATTAAAACAGGTTTAAGTGATATCAATGGAATCAGGAAGTTGCGCTATCTAAGTTAGATGGCATAATTTTCAACGGCATACAAATATTACTATGTATACGGACAGTCTTAGCGGGTGCGTAAAGTTGTGATGAGTGTTGGGACGCGCACATGTACACGGTACAGTTTTATTACTCTATCTGTTTTATGAGTTCCTAGTACAGCGCATCCAAAACGCTGTTGCGTTGCCAACTTTTCTCACAATGCCGGAAGGATACATTTTATATTTTTCTCTGACTTTGGTAATTTTAATTACCTACTATACTATACTATACTATACTATACTATACTAAAAATATAAGATTAATAAATAATGCGCTATTGTAAGTTTTTATATTATTTTTAAACTGTACGTTAGTAATCATGTTACGGGTTGTTTGATTTGAGTTTCTACTATTTAGTAGGCCGAACAGTCTACGCAATCTGCAAAATGCACGCAACTTACGCATCCTTTAGCAGGAGGAGTCGTCTCACGGGTTTTCACACTGGTCTTTGCTGACCAATAGACGCATTTTGATATATAAAATTATATTTTAGCAAAGAAATATACTTCAATATCATATTTTTAATTATATTGGCTAAAAATAGCGGTGATTCCAGCCTGTAGTCTTAGTATGTAACTTTTTATTATTTTAATGTTACATTGCAATGTCTGAAAATATTTGTAGTATATTTGTACTACTTTATAAAGGTATATGTAGGTATTTATATTTGGAACAAACAGAAATCCTAACTTATAAGGCTATTAGAATGCAATACAATAAAATATGTTAAAAATATAAATCATAAAAATCATAGGCCTCAGCTATTCTTTCCATAACTGTTAACTGTAAGTTTCCTTGACTGTGGTGTACCAGGGTAACAAATTTCTACAAGAGCCAAGCTTAATCCATAATACCTGAATTTTCTGCGTAGAAGGGGGAGGGAGTTATTGATTTCATTGCAAGCTTTTTTTGGTTCGATCTGAAAAAATATTTTTGGGTGGAGTTATCTAGGAAGTCTTTAAGAGAAGTTTTACTATTTAATATTGGTCTGTCTAGTTCGCCATGATGTATATAAATAAAAGTAAATATAAATATGAGAGTATATTTACTTAAAAAGAAAAACTTATTATATATAATATTCATCGTATTAGTAGCTTCAGATGCTGTCAATGCCTCCGTGGCACGTCCGCACGCTCGGTGGCCCGCAGGTCTCTAAGCTCTCCCTACGGTTGGCGACTTCGCAGTCAGTACCATTGGGATACGTTACTACTCTCTTCAAACTTTATGTAGTTCTGGTAGTTTGAACCGAGGTTTTTTGCCGTATACGGCAACGCCGGCATGTACGGCAGCGGTAATGACCGTACGGTTACTAGGAGAGAAGGATTCGCGAGGAGTTTCGTCGAACCGGGGTAGCTATTGAAATAAGGATCTTATAAGGATAGTAATATGAATTTTATTTCAACAATTTTATACTCCTAGACTTGGGTACGCATGCGTGTAACCATGGTTACAAATCTAAAGGTCTATGCATACCGTCTATTATAAGTGCGTAATACTATGCATCCGAGCATTTAAATGTAACTGTAAAATAAACAAAACTTTCTTTTAATATTTATCTCTATGGATTTAATGTTCATCTTTATCAAACAAGGATGATGGCAAAGGCTTTTTCCGGTATTTTTTTTTTGTAAACAGTAAGTAATACCCGAAATCTGTCTCACTGTTTATGGAATTTTGATATTGTGATGTCTAAGATACTTCATAGTATTTGTACAATATAATATATACTGCAATAGAGTTCCAATAACGTATCTGCCCAACAGCTGCTTTATTATTGCGATATAATGTTTGTCAACATTAAGTTGGCCGCATGCTACTTAGCGGTGATCAATGGAAGCTGCACAGCATTAAATATTCTAATTATATAATCATACATAACCATAAAGTTCGTAACGCCATAACAAAACAAGTAGTGCACTCCACGGGAAACAAGGGTTAGTGTTCGTCTTGTTGATCGTCTAATACTCAATAACAATAAGAAATACATAACATGTTGTACTCAAAAATATTTTTAATAATAATTCAAAAATATCATCAAATTTTATTTAGCTATCTATATTCTCATATTAAAATGCTTGGTCGTGGGGTACCGGCTGAGTAGAATAGTACTTCCCTCAGTACCAGGCGACTGGTATTGAGACCGACAGATGGCGGTATAACCATCCGAAATAGCGCGACTCAGGGTCGCGCCAGGTGGGCAGCAGCGAAAGTCTCGTGACGGGGAGTATAATAGACACCTGTTACAGGGGGAGGCACCGGAGGTGTTGTAAGAGGCGACTGAGGTACCGGTCTGACAAATGGCGGTATACTCATTCATAACAGTTTAGCTTAAATGCATAGGACAGCCCACGCAAAGCTACGGTTTGCGATTGCCACTACACTTGCCCAGCGCGGCAATTACAGGTAAAATTATATGCCCTTTCTTGGGGAGGCCTATGTCTAGCAGTGAATGTTTTAACAGCTATGATAATTGAAATGCAATAACGGTTTGTGACAGGTTAATCAAATTACTGAGAAAAACTAGGGTCAAAACATGAAATATATTATGTATGTATATGCATTCAACTTACTTATGCATATTTTCGATATAGCTTACACAAGTATTAACTGTGAGTATCCAATATAATTATGGTTCAAGTAAATAAAACAATTATTTGATTACTTGCTTCTGTGTTTAAAGCTGGAGTATGGAGTACATATTCTGATAACTGCCCAAATTTATTGGTTGCCGTAAACGACGCCTTATGCAGAAAGTAAACATAGTAATATACACATGCAGCACAATGCTGGGACGACCACGTGTTTCCGTCTATGTGTGCTTTCCAATCAATAAAACGGAGGAGGTTCGGTTTAACGCATCTGTGTAGTTAAACATATGTCTAAGTTCGACAAACGCTTCGAGATCATTTAGGAGACGGTCTCAGAGCGTATGTCTCCTATTTTTAATGTAGTCCTGGTAATGTTGAAAGCCATAGCCGAAAATGTAGAAATGAATGATTGATATAATAATAAAATAATATAATAATAATAATATAAATAATAATATACGTTTTCGCATAGTGCTCTACTTTTTACATAACTAAGAAATCGTGCGACAAGACGTACGAATAACCGTCTTGTTGAGAATCTGCACGAGATTTGGCATACTTACTGATTATAGCGAGAAATAGCATAAGGTCCAATGGATTAGGTTAGATTTATATTTATCATAGAAATTTAAATAAATCAATATTTGAGATAAACCCAAGCCTTTTAAATTTTTCACTGACAGTCGGGTAAAAATTTAAGAATGCTATATAATGTCAAATATGTGTGTTTATACATGCGGTTATGCATGCAAATGTGTTTATACATGCAAATATGTATGTTTTGTTGGAATACAAAATAGTTTCATTGCAAAAAATTGTTTAAATTGTGAGACTATAGCAAAAAACCCTTTAAGTTTTTGACACGACAGCAATGTGAAAATTATATTTAAATTATTACGTTTTAAAATAAGAAAAATTCAACAAGTGCTGTTCATTACAATTATTATTATAACTCCAGAACTATTGAACCGTATAAGATACTTTTGGTGTTGAAATATGTTCTTGTTCATAAACGGCATCTTGGAGAAGAAAGTGGGCAACTCGAAGTACTAATCCAACGCAGACGCAATCGAGTACACCAGCTAGTTATTACATATAATGTATAACCGTACCAGAACTGACTTAAGTTCAATATAACTGCAATCATATCAATTTAGAATAAAATTGTACATTAATTAACGTATATAAACGTAAATAGACGTTTATATTAACGTCCAATTTCCCAAGGATGTGACGGTTTGTTACGGGCTTGTGAGAGGACTATGCGACTAACTTCGAAAATAAAACGTTTGCACTGGTTAAAAAACAAAAATTACTTATGTGGTTAGGGTTTTGTCTGTGCAATTTAAAAATATCACTGAGGAAAGAGACGTTTAAAAAATGAACATGTTTAAAGTCGAATTGTTCATTGTAGTTGTCGTACAGTCTCAAACGAAGTTGGCAGATCCTCACTGCTAAGGAGCATATTGTCGGCTCCACAGTAGAATAGACTATTTCGAATGTTCTCTGCTTAGAATATTACATCATCATCATCATCATATCATGTAATATTTTTTATGTTTACAGCGGTGACCTGTTTAGAACACTTTATCATTACCTTTACGTACTCCGTCGTAAATTATTCATGAGTCATAATAATGATAATATTTTTTATTGCATATGATATATTCAAATAACATAGAAAAACATACAACAGTACAGTACAATAGGCGGTCTTATGACATAGAGCGATCTCTTCCAGTCAACCTTTGGACAGAAAAGAAATACATCAATAATAAGGCAGTTTGAGGTGCATAATAATTAAACTAATGTATACATACATAGAAATACACAAAAAAATAAAAAGGAGAATATAAAACGAATAACATGCAAGCAACAATTACAATGACAGGAAGTACTCCTCTACCGTTTTACTACGATACTTGATCATATTTGCGTAAACCGAATATGAATCTGATACAAAAATTTTGAAGACGCTCAAGCGTTTTGAACTGGTCCTCAGTGAGATCTAGATAACACACATCCACATAGTCTAATATAGGTAAAAGGAGAGATTGTGCAAGAGCAATTTTGGTAGCAATGGGAAGAAAGTTCCGCAACTTTTCAAAGAGGCCGCTGAGGCAAACATTTTACGACTCACCTCAATTAGCTGAATAGTCCAAGATAAATCACTATCCATAAATACTCCCAAGTTCTTGGCTGTTTTACTATAAAAGATAGAAATGCAGCCAAAAGAAGCTTGGGGTAGAGTTTGCCTACCACACAGATTTGAGTCTTAGATGGGCTGACATCCAGACCATAACACTTACTCTACTTCTTAATGTGGGTCAGATCATCATTAATAGCATCTATAGCCATACTAAGGTCAGAAACTGATGTCTGCATAAAGATGGTAGGAAGGTAGTATGTTATGTGAAATTGAGTTATTAAGTGAGTTATTAAGAGTCGTATATTATTCAAAAAAGAAATGAATCCGCAAAAACCGTCCTACAAGTTCCTGCTTTAGAAATATAACATGACACTTGCAGTTTTAACGTATGTTTAACTAGGATCACCGTGGCGTCCAGGATTCCCAATTTTTGGGAAGACCAATCGCAACTCTGGTTTGTCTTATTAAAGGCCGTTGTTAAGGTACAAAAATTTACCGATGCTGCTAAACAAAACCTGGTGGTCGCTAAGCTCAGCAAGTCTGCAATACAGCAAGTCAGTGACTTATTTTAGCACCACCGGAAGATCTCTCAGGTTAAGAGTGATCTTTACACTCAGTAAAATAAAGTCTGAATCGAGGGTAACTAAAACACATACGACAAATTATCATCTAGAAAGTAATGGCAAGATTGAACTTTGACCTAAAGCACTAAAAGTGGCTCTTATGGCATGTTTAAACTACAACAGCTGTTGGGTAGCCGAGCTCTCTATTTTGTTGTTAGGCTCGCATTGACAGTGGCGTCAGAGCTGTGGAACTAATATACCATAACACAATTTGTTTACCGAGAGATATTAGCGATGATTCTAAGGTAACTTCTACGAGCTTGGATACTTACAAAAGCTTCAAGATTGCATTAAGAGTAAAAAATCGAGGCCTTCTAGTCATAGTAACGTACTCTCGTTATTTCATCCGAGAGACTTAAGTACTTATAACAGCGTATTTGTAGCGTAAGTGTTTTAAGTTTCTGTACTAAAATGAAAATTATTATATTTTAGAGGCATTGATACATTTAACTATATATATTTATACGATATAACAAAATAAACAACGTAAAATCCTAGTATATAAACGTATTGAGTTCGAGTACACTCCTTCTATAAACTGCACAGATCAAATTATTTATAGAATTAATTTAGTTTAACCTAGTATCTTTTTTCTTAAGCATGAATTTTAAATTGTAATTATTATATAACACAATAGTATAATTTGTAAATGCTGAATATGTCTTAAAAAAATGACTGAATCATATTTTATTGATAAACAAACAATAATTTCATATTAACAGCAATAGACATATCAGTCTCAAAGTGTAGACTGTCATCTTGGCTTCTATAGGTAAAACTCAACCAGAATAATAGGCGATAACAATCTGATGAAAAAAAGTTTGTCCTGTTATTTTCTTTTTTCATCTTACAAATAATAATAATGTTACTGAGTAACCAAAGGGCAAAGAGAACAAATTTTCCAGGAGCCAATCGAGCATTCCAGATACTGCGAGAAAAAACGATTTGAATGTAGTTTCATTTTTCATATTAAATGTCAGGAACACCTTTTTTGTGGTAACTACACCAACAAAATATACTTTTATTCGCACCTAAACTGGTAATTTCATAGCGTTAAGTATTATCAAGAGATATAAATCTAAATGACCATTTATTATGAGAGTGCAGCAGACATGTGTCATAGTATATATTTTGGGCAAGACCACGCACGCGGCATGCACCACGGAGTTATCTAACTAAGCCCTTGCCACGTCCACGTCTATATCCTCGTGCATTTTCACGTATTTGACGGCTGCGCAATGAACTCTTTGGTATATATCTAAGATGGAATGTTGCATTTATTGTCATCACGTTCACTGCTTTGCACTAGCCGTGCATATAAAAGGGATGGAAATAATTCTCACTTTCTCTTTAGATACAGGGCGTAGATACATGTGGTTGTCTATGTATTTTTTTTATATGAGATGCTCCTGTTGTGTTATGTGCTCCTGGTATCAAAGCAACGGAAATTTCAACACATCGCGCCAAATTTCCTCAATAGTGACCACCCCGCTTTACACCCGATGAACCCATTTTAAGCCTGAGTTTATTACGTTTTTCATTTATAATGTTGATAGACGAAGAAAACTTTATACACATCAAATGCCCGAGTTATTAAGCCATTATTATAATATATACAATGATAACAGACCTATATGTATGGATTAAAGAAATTGTTCTCCGTTCTATTGTTGTTCCTTGTAATTCGGCTTTAAGATGTGAAGAGTGAGCACAGGTTAGATAAGTAAGGTATGTCGGCAATAAAAATATTTTTTTTATTTAAAAAAATACGTGTCACGGTGTTTGCCCGCGATGAACTTCCAAACTACTGAACCGATTTTAATATTTATTTGCTTACGGTTTACTGTTTGATTCAAAAAGATAAAACAGTTTTTATTATATAGCAGAAAGATTTATTACTAGGATGGCTTACATTTTGTACACTTCTTATATTGGTAGTAAATTAGACTACTGTATATAGGTAGGAAAAATATATGCTTCTTTTAGAAAGGATTCAACAAAAATTTGCTCGATGGCTCTGGTCTGAAGGGCGAGTACCACCTCTATCTGTTAGTCTATTAGTCTTTATTTGTTCTAGGGATTGTTGATTAAGATACCTTAGATACTAAAAAGTAATGTCAAGAATAACACATAAGGTAGACCTCATACAAAAGGTCGTCTGAATTAATGCTTCACTCTCATCTATTTCTACCGTCAAATAGCAGTGCTTGCGTTGCTGTGTTTCGGTCTGAAGGGTGAGAGAGGCAGCGAATTTACTGGGTTATGTGGCATAATATCCTCGAGGCATAATAAGGTCATGAGTCTATAGGCTGCAGTGACGCTTACTATCACGTGGACTGTATGCTTGTTTGTCGACTTGGCTTAAAGAAAAAAATCGCATCATTTATGGAATATTCAGAATAAGATAGAGACGCCATCAATATTAGAGAAGGTTGGTTTATTGATACCCTGTCACCTTCAGCGTCATGCAGTTGGGAAAATTGCTGTCCATATTATCATTTATTATTGTTAGAACTTTTGTGTAACACTTATATGTATATAAATTGTAAGCAACTTGAATTTTCTATTCGCTGGTATTATTTTTATTAATAAAAAAATTAAGTCTTTCGAAACAAATTATAATTACTTTACTCTTCTACAAATTTAGATATTTTATTACATAAATCTGCCCATCTAGCATAACATTTTCAGAGATTAGATAAAATTCTTTCCAGTTAAAATATTACTAAAGATATTAATATTAATACATAGTATTTATTTCATATAGAAAATTTTCCTTTTTACCTATTATTATAAATGTTTAAAAATTGTTCTTGGCAACTATAGTTATTACCAAAATTTGTTATATTACATTAGTATTGGACCATTGGAGCGATTTTTTCCTGACTTACACTTGTTAACATTTTTATTCAATAATTTTCTACAGGATGAAGACTGTTTCTGAAAATTTAAAACTATAGGATTGTTAAAAATACTGAATCCAAAAATAAAATTAGTAAATATAATGTCCGTGCCCGAAAATGTCATTCTTTCTTTTTATTTTTCATAAAAAAATGTGAATACCATTTTGTATTTTCGATTTAATGAACTTTTATTGGTATTTGATTATCTAGATAATATGGATCTCATACCAGGCCTACGGACTACAACACAGCTACGAAGCTTTGCTAGCTTTCTTGTTTCGTAGCCTATGTAATGTTTGAACTGAAAAAAAAGTCTGTAACGAAAAACGTTTCAATTAGAATGCTGGCGTTCTTTTCTAATAAAGAACTCCGGTTGATAAAGTAAACTGGAGTTATTATTTTCTAAACCAATCCACTACATAGGTAGTCGAACTAATAATTCTGCACTAGGTTCGCTTTTTAGTTAAAGATTTGGGTGATATCTTGCGTTACATTGGCATACTTTTGTTCATTTTTGGCATTGTTTTGTAGATGAAAGCTATTGGCTATATAATTACACAATCTGCCCTGTACTGCCCTGCAATGTAATATAGCTTGAAACCTTCCTAGATAAATGAACTGTCCAACACAAATCAATTCTTCATCTGGAACCAATAGTTTAAATGTATCTAAGAAATTTCTAGGTTTAGTCGATCGTTCTCGAGCTTTATAATATTGAAATACAAATGACAGGGATAAAAAAGTCGTTTATTAAATTTGCTAGTAGCTTATTTTTTTCAATGTCTAAGATTCCATACAACTTATTGCTTTAAACAAATATACATATCTACATTTTTAAACGTTCATTGTTAATTTAAAGCTATATTCTTCAGACATGAACGAAGTGTACATGATAAAACGCACCTTATCTCAAATACAGATGTATTATATTTTCAGCAATATTTTTTTATAAAACTAAATGTAAACCGCGAGTTTTTTTTGCATAACTCTGGTTATCGCAGTTGGATAAAAAATATTACTTTGTCCTTTTTTGAGAAAAGTTTTTTTTATTAAAATAGTTATAGTTGAAATAAACTAATAAATTCCCACATCTCATACATTGACCTGACTCCGTGGTCAGTCGCTTAAAGCTCTTGTATAGTGGACGCCAGACAACGGAGGAATCACAACTATACTACTTAAATACATATACTACTTAAACACCCAGACTCAGAACAAATATATATTCGCTCTCGGTGGGTATCGAACCCATGATCTTTGGCGCACAAGAAAGGATCACTACCATCTGCACCATCTTGTATTGCTATGAAGGAGAACTCAGAGATACATGAAAAATAACTCAATTGTTATGAACAGGGCAAGATACAATATTACATTTTCCTAATATGTACCGTTCGTCTAATGCAAAATAGTATATTCATATTTTGAAGGTTAATTTTGCGTTGCAGTACATTTAGTTTAACGTAAAACTAACAAATATCGAATACCTTTAATAAAATATTATTAAACTTATTTAGACTGGAGAGTGCAATTGTTTTATAAGCTTTATAAGTTTAAATTGTTTTTAAATGATTTTGTTATAGATGATGATTCGCACATTTTCAAATTTGGTTTAAATTTGCGAATGTGCGAATATGTTTTTTGAATTGTGACATTAAATATATACATTATACATTACATAGACATTAAAATAACACATAATGGTTAGTGTATATCAATCAGCCGTAAAACAAGCAAACAAATATATGCACAATAAATTTGCAGCCTTACAACAAAAACTTTGACAAACTTTTAATTAAATTAGTACTTTAAACCATAGCAAGAGTACTAACTTAAGCGCAACGACTTGTAAAGTCACTTTTAAAATGAGACAGATATCATTAATAGTGCTGGTTTGGGCCCCGGATTTGATACGATATAATTTTCTTATTACAAACCCGATAAATACTATTCCAACCGGTATAGTACAGTAATAAGTTCTTAGGAATAACTATGCAAAATATTTTTAATATAAGTAAGGTACAATAAAACACATACCGTTATATACATATTTACTTAAAAGTATTCAATCGTATTTTCTTTAAAATTCAACCCATGTATATTTTTTTGTTTGCACTAAAATTAAATATTCATAAAAAGCTTTTCAAAATATCGTCGATACCTGAATTTCACCTGCCAAGCTGGTCCTAAAATTGTAAAAATGAATAACAGTAACTGACTCTAACAAAATGATATAATATCATTTTGTTTCATACAATTACTAAACTCCGTCAATTTTAATTAATTTTATAGTGTGTACAGTTTGTTGAAAGAATTATATAATGCATTTAATTTTGCCATTTAAATAGGTATTAAACTGGTAATGTCTGCCTTGCTTATTACTTTATTTAACGGTAATTGAGGATATAATTTATTATTAAATTTCAAATATTCCAATGAAAAGTCTGTTTTAAATACAGAAACTGACAAAGTTTCTTCTGACTCCCTCTTGATTGACTCTTCTCTGATACTAGGACATAATAACGCTCAAGAGTTCAAGTCTTAAAACATTTAGTATACATAGATGTTTGACTAGGTTGGTTAGAGAGATGGAACAGAAACGGTAGGTACACGTGTCTTTCATCCTAGTCTTGCTTATATATTGCATCCTACTCAGCTTTGTACGAATAGAATACAAATGTATTTCAAACACTAGATGGAAGGGATTATCTTCATCTGCTTATATAAAAAAACAAATATTAAGTACACATTATGTATTAAATTGTTTCATTCTAGTTGACTTAAAATATAAATTTTAATGAAAAGTATTTTTATTTTATTAAAATTTTAACAAAGTTTTATAAGGTAAATTTCAAACTTCATTTAAAAAGGAATCAATGTTAATGTTACGATTTTCTCTATTTTTATTTAAATTAAGATGATTAATATTTATTATGAATCAAAAAACACAAGGTGAATACTTAATACATACAAGTACAATTTACTTTAAAAAAATCTCTTCTCTGCTCATTGATGATGTTGTTGTTTGTACTTGTGTTTACGAAATATGCACTAATATTGTATTTGCGTGACAATTAAACCTCTTCTAAGAATATGCATAAGGATGCATATTCACCACGGGGTGATAATAATATCTGACCCTAAACGACCTGAAATTGACTAATAACAACAATATCTTTACATATTGTGATTTATAATTCATTTAAGTTGCAAACATATTTTTTACTTGAAAGCATGTAACACGCTATATTTCTACATTATTCCACCACTATGAATAATTATACCAATGCTTTAATATTTAATTAAATCAGTGACGTTAAAATGTGTTAAAAATGTTTTTAATTATATTTTGTAAACAGTTATAATGTCGATTCTACAAGTATTTTATACTATTGACGTAAACAATTTGATTATACCTAGCCATTACCTAAATGAGAGAGGGTATGATGCTATACTGAAATTCAAATGCACTTTGAACGGAATCTCAAAAATCAACATTATTATTGACTCATATATCGCATTAACGAATATCTATACATCGAAATTTTATACTATACCCAATTATTTTTAAAGTAAGTATAATAAGACACTGACGACCAAGATATATTGATTTCAAATTGACAATGTTTCCAAATACTAGAACAGAAAAAATATTTAATATAATAGAATCAATAATCAGAGTTTAGGATATGATTAACAATAAAGGATAGGAAGAAATCTGAGTACATCGAGCCTATCGAGTTGGACTTAACGATCGAAAAGACACGGCCGCCCTAAAGACGACACGACCGCCCTTAAGACGACACGACCGCCCTTAAGACGACACGACCGCCCTTAAGACGACACGACCGCCCTAAAGACGACAAGACCACCCTAAAGACGACACGACCACCCTAAAGACGACACGACCACC
>JACJUM010003259.1:17410089-17531293 GCA_020976665.1 Heortia vitessoides
AGACGACACGACCACCCTAAAGACGACACGACCACCCTAAAGACGACCACCCTAAAGACGACACGATTTACGAAAAATCTCGTTTCCATGATACTAGGAGCGCATAACACGTTAAGGGATATATTGTTAGCTTTACTCACACCAGTACTTGCAAACAATCAATACCAGTATCTTACGATGTGTCTACACTGAATTTATGCAAGGGTGAGATTTCAGAAGGGGCTTAGTATTGATAGGGGTGGTGAGTACTACCTTCGTCCATTTTTAATGCACGGTAGTAAAAAGAGATGGCAATAAATGCAACGTAGCTTCATATAAACGCAGCCGCCTAGCAAATACGAGAGGGGTTGCGAGTAAAGAGCTCAGTAAGGCGCGGGAAGGAACACGTGCCTTTTCAAGGCTAGGGACAAATACATTAGTGTGTTAACATGTAATGGGCTATAAATTACTAATGCATGCAATGCTATTGCATGCAGACTCAAAATATGACTATCGTTTACCAGTATGGCACAGAACATCACTAAATCTCAGACAAATAAACGGTTCATGACATTCACTCCTGTGGCGGTCCGTAAAGTGTAGTGGCTAAAGGCGTGTAAAATGTAAGAAGAAATATTTGGCCTGTGCTGTAGTGTACTGTTAATTTTATTGTGCATGATGTTTTGTGTACGATTTCCATAAACGAAGAAATGAATGTATAAGGACAGTAATTATAAATACAGACAGTTTATGTAAAGTTTAGCAAAACATTCAATAATAGAAACATTAAGTGCAATGATTTAGTAAAATTATGTTGTTATTATTATTAAATATATTTCTTTAAAAAATCTAAAATTTGTTAGATTTTTTGCCAGATTTTATACCGAATGGTGCTATTAACAATTACAATCCAAATTAAAGAAGCCTCAATGTATCATAAATGCTAGCACTTTGCTGCGTTTAAAAAAAATGTTGATATTCTTTAATTTCTTTTAAAGACTAGTCAGTATTTGTAAAGGAAAGCTTCATTTTCCTGGAGTAACATAGATATCATATATACAAAGAATATTGATCTCTACCTTAAATAAAAATAAAAATAAAGTAACATAAGTTATATTTTATTTAGATAAACTCTCATAAAAGGGCACTACTACATAAGTAGGAGAATCCGGGGAGCGCGACTAGTGTTTTAAGACATTTAATATTTTATTTAATTGTTAATTAGAATTTAGTAAAATTACACAAGCCAATTCCGTGACCCACCCACAAAATTATTATATTTTGTTCTTTTTTAGTGCCAAACATCCAGTGACTTCGGACATCGTAGATATACGTGAACAAATTTGTTTTTTGGCTAATTTAGGCAGAGCAACTTAAATTGCGCAAAAAAAAATTGATCTTAAGAGGTCATTTTACAATTAATACCTTTTGTATAAATACATTTTTATTCTATTTTCCAATGATAAGATGTTTTACATTAACCATAATAGATTTAATAGTCTGATGCGTGTGGTATCAATATATTTCTTAAGATACTAGATTTTAATAATATATATTATTAGGCATGTATTTTCGAACTATTCCATTAAAATCATATTATGTTATATTTATATACATGTGAAAATGCCATCTGACTACAGACGACGACAATGTTTACTTATTATATCTACATGAAATTTACAACATATATAATGTAATCAATTAAGAAAGGAATATTTAATAAATATATTATATATTCAATAAATACTTTTTCAAACGATATTATTTGTTCATACGTAGGTATATGGCGAAGAAGTCTTTGATTGTTATATTTTATTGATTCATTTAGTACTAAAATTTCTGCCTACTATTCTCAGCTTACATAAGTAACGTATTAACTGTAGAAAAAAATCATAAGCTGGCTATGTTCATTAACTAGCTCCATAAAATAAAAACCACTGTAAATTCAATACAATACTTCGTTAAACTTAGAAATTTATAGTTTCAACATGGAAACGTGTGAATGGAAATTAAAAAACATATCTTTTTATTTCCGTTCACTCTTTTCCATCCAAAACTTGGTGCTTTTTGCGACCATAAGACCACTATTTGTAATCTAAAATTATTTTATGGTATACAATAAAGTTTTATTATTATTATGTTTATGATTAAAGCATAAGAACTTGTATTTCTTTTAGAAATCATACATTATTTACTTTTAATTTGAGCCGTAATCGAATATTATACGAAAATATTTACGAATAAATACCAAAAATAAAAAAATATCGTAGTAACGTAGGATCCGTAAGCACAGCGTCAGAGTATTGGAAATGGTAATACAAGGTTTGTGAGTGACTATTTCTAGAAAAAAAATCTGATATATATTTCATTTTATACAAGTAATACCCAAGTTAATCAACAACTTTTTTAACCCCTTTTAAGACGTGGTTCTCGAGATTTTGAAAACTGTTACGTAGACGTCGAACAATAATTGTAAAATCTTAAAGACATTATAAAAGTAGTTTTATCATTTCATGTAGTTATTTTTAATAAACAACTTCACCGTATTAGCATACTCTAGTCACACTGTGAGACTGCATTATATATTTCACAGACGACAGCACGAGTCCAGCACCTACTTCGGTGTATGCCTAACTGAGCTCATGCATACGTGTTTTGTTTTGGCGGCTGCGCCATGAAGAGTTCAATCTGTATATAGGAAGATACGTTGCATTTCCTGCTATCACAATTACTACCTTGTACTAGCCGTGCATATAAAAGAGATGGAAGTAATTCTGACTATACAGGACCTAAACGCTTCTCACTTTCCACTTCTGTAGACTGTAGATATATGTAATAGTATGTGTATTAATCATGATCAAGTGTAAGTAGAGCTTCAAAGAGCTTGTTTTGCGTTCTGTGCTCCTGGTATTACGGAAACGAGAATTGCAACCCATCGCGTCAAATGTTCTCGATATTGAGCAACATGCCTTACACTCAATGAATGCAGTTCAAACCTAAGTTCTGGAATTATGATAATAATTATAGTATACTTGTACAATAGAAAATTGGGACTAAAAACAGCACGACAGATATCCCGCTTCAATAAAAAACTGTAAATTACGATTTTTGTAAAATCGTAGCGTAAGCGTAGTTAGCTTATTCCATTATATGATGCCTTGATTCGTGTACGAAGGTATAATTCTGTTCTCAAATAACGACTTATTGTGTTTTAAGAGCTCAATTGCACCTTGTTGTCTGACACATTAACTTGGAATGTAATTAAAACGTTTTCTTTTGTTATTATGCATGCATGACTTCAAGGTAATTTTTGATTTACTCTTTATATTTTATATAAAACCTGTACTTAATTATGTACTTCCTACAACACTTTATACAAAGGACACGTAGAAAGGTATTTTTTAATTTTGGAACTAAGCGAAACTAAAGGTGTTATAAATTTTATTTCCCTGTATTTAAACAACGTAGATAAAGAGCAATATTAAAATTAACCTCAAATTTAAATGTAGTTTTTTATAAATCATCAAACAACATTTATTTAAATCGTACATAGAAGTGTTTGTAAGCACCGCGTTGTACCGTGAACGGTTGATACCGTCCGCTTTCATAAGAAGTTGACTCAGTAAGTTGGGTCGGAGTTGATCTGCTAACTACCTCTTATCTCCTGGTATCGTCGCACCGCTAGCACATCGTTTCTGATGCTGGCACATGCGCAGTATGGTCAAAACCACGTGCACCCTGTGACAAACACGTGGAACCAACATACCTTTCTATAAACCATAAATTTAACATAGCCATACACCTCCTAAAGCTTATATGAGACTCGTACTGATATGGTACGGCTTGAATTTTTTAATGTGAAATATTGAAATTTTTTACTTCGTCTAGTATTTATTTATAACCCTTGTTGTAACGAAATTGTCTACAATATTTTATGTAGTAATTTAATAAGAAATGTTGTAATTTTTTTTAGTGTCTGACGAATGAAAAGTACTATCCGCCTGTTGCTTTAATGCGAATTTCAATATATTGTTACCTAAAATGTGCAGCAAATTATTTTATAATTAATACCTCCAAAGAAAGTATCGGGTATTCTAACCTAGTAATAGGTAAACACTAGGCCAGACAAAATCATTTACGGAATAGTTGCAGGCAGAAACCGTCGTGTCACTATGGAGACGAAATGATTCTAGCATAGTTCTGGCTGTTTATATGGCCCTAATTCTACTCGGTAATAGTCGTTCGGTGGTTAAAAATCATCAATTTTGTTTTAATTTTGTAAAAACTATTTTTTTATTTGTTTGACATTCATATACATTTATTTAAGCCATAAGTTCATACCATTTAAGTTTGTCAATTTTTTATTCAAAAAGTATAGTAGAGTGTATTTTTAATGAATTTAACGTATCAAGCATATTACATTTATATAGAATTTTGTATGTGTGTGTTAAATTTCACTCTTATCATTTTTCAAAATTACATTAAAGATGGGTAAACATTTTTCATTTTAAGTATTAATGTGTAAATGTATTCTAATAAAATAAAGTAAAATTTATAAACAGCATGACGTATAGCGGAGCAAACCAGTACAGCCGGGTCTTTTACCGCATGAATATGTTATCAACGGAATACAGAACATAGTAATTATCATAAAACATCATGAGTAATGGATAATAAAAACCCTTAATTGATGTTGTATGATTATTTTATATTATATGTACTTACTCTCATTTAAGAGGATAAAAGTTTGCTTTTAGTAAAAGATCGCGTTATTTCGCGACGTGTTTATGCTGTGTTTACCATACCATTAAATGTGAATGAGTACTAGACATATAGAGAACTAGTGTTTTGAATGGGTGAATATAATACTTGCCACCCCTATAGCAATTACCCTGGTGCAGCCGTTTTCAACATTTTACAAAAAACTGCTTCTTTACATTATTTAGCTGTTTAATTTTTAAATTACATATATTATTTTTAAAAGAAAGTGATGACTTCATCTAATATATTTTTATCAAACATAATTTTTAAATGAGAATTTGTAATTTGATTTTTATAAAATTATTGGACATCATAAAGAAGATATGATATAAGATATGGTGGTTCAATGTTTTTGAATTTAAGAGGATCCTCCAGAACCCAAGAAATCAAATAGTACCCATCCTCAAACTTTCTTTTAATAACGAAAAATCGAAATTCCATATCTCTGTTACCTATACAGAACTTAAATCATCGATCCTTCGTAAAAAAACCTCGACATTTCACGTGGGTTTTTTTATCATAAATATATAACCAGTTAAAGTTACACAAATATCAAGTGAGATGGATTTGTTCATTTTTTAAAGTTATGAAAAGATGCCGCGCCGGCACATGTAATTTTTTACCATGTAGTGATATCACAAGTATACAGTAATTGCATTTTATACTATGAATCATTTATCGCAATTCTTATCGCAATGTAGGTTAAAATATGCAGTATTACACGAATAAACGCCAACTATACATAGACTGTAAAGCAAAAACGCTGCAATAATGCAGGTACGCTGTAAACAGAAGCAAACCTTTGATAAGTAATGCAATTTCGAGGAGTTAATTTTCAAGAGGAGGACTTTCGTCACATCAAAATAGATAGAAGTAAAATATAATTTTTGCCTACTGATTATTTGAAGGTATATATAATACAGCCTATGTAGAAATTTTTAAACTAAAGTTACCTATTATAATTAAGTACCTTTTAAGTAGAAATACTTAACAGAAGAAGTGCTCTCAAATTTTTTTTCGGCTTGCCCTTATTATAATTGTTATGTGATAGGCTTGGTCTCTATTTATATTCGATTTATCAACGCTATTTTTGGATTGCCGTCTACATTTAAAAAAAACTATTTTTTACAACGTAAACGTTCATTAACTTTGTAAAAATAGATTTTTAATAGTTATTAGAACTAAAATTTAATGATATAATAATAATATACTAACAAAAGCCCCATGGAAGAGGCGAGGGAGCGCCCCATAAGTTTGGCGACTTCGCAGTTAGTACCATCGTGATAAGTTACACTCTTCATACTTCATGTTGTCCTATTACTTCAAACCGATTTGTCTGCTGCATACGGTAACGCCGGCACGTGCGGCAGCGTCAAATGACCGTACAATTACTAGGAGAGAAGGATTCGCGAGGAGAATAGTTCGAATCAGGGTTGCTGTTGGAATAGGGTTTATATATCCATCAACATATGAACCTTATTTCAACAGTTTTGTACTCCTACTTGGTTGCGCATGCGGGTAACCATGGTTACAAATCTAAGGGTCTATGCATACTGTGTATTAGAAATGCTTGTTAAGATTATGCATAAAATAGTTAAATTTAACTAAAAATATTTGCTCAGCCATAAAATTTACTTCCATGGACTTCATGTACGTCACTATAAAAAAAATGATGGATTCTCTTTTTATTTTTTCGAAAACAGTATCACCAGAAGTCTGTCTTACTTTTTTAATTTAAGTAATGTCGATATTGTAATGTGTAATATACTTTTTAGTATTCCTACAAAATAACATACACTCCAAGATAGTTCCAATATCGTTTCGGCACAACAGTAGTAGGCCGTATGTGTTACCATTAAGTAGGCCGTAAGCAACTTACCAACTGGTATGCAATGGAAGCTGCACAATTTTAAGAATTTTTAACATATTTTATTTTTATTACAGTTAGTAGTTTATATTGTTCTCGCCGTACACTCTCTACATACGGCAGCTTCTTCATATATAGCCGTAAAGTCGGTGATTAGTGAACGCCATAAAAAAAGCATCAAGCAGCAAGCAAGTAGTGCAATACCCCATGACAGACAATTATGTGTTAATCTTATTGATCGTATTATATTCAATTTATTACTATAGTACATGATTTATTACTTTAATCTTACTAAGAGTGCATATATATGTACAGTACTTCAAATTATACATAAAAATCAGTTTTTAAAATAATGCGAAAATATCATCCTATTTTATTAAACTATTCAAATTAAAATCAAATCAAATGTCTAAGAAAATATGTTTTTAATTAATGATATTCAACTAAGTTATGAATATTTTTGATATAGTTTTCACAAATATAAATTATGGTTATCTAATATAATTAAGGTTTAAATATATATTTTTTTAAATACTTGTATATTTCGTTCCGGGCCCTTACAGAATAAGTACCGATTCAAATGGAGTACATATTATGATATCCATTGTCCAAATTAATTTAATCGTTGCCATAGACGACGCCTTATGCAGAAAATAAACAAAGATAGTAATAGACACATAACAGTATGCTACGACGTCCACGTGTTTCCATCTATGTGTGCATTTCAATCAATATAAAAGGGAGGAGTTTCAGTTTACTACATCTGTATAGTTAAACACCGAGAAGTTGGATAGACGCTTTTAGACTATATTTTGCTTCATGTTATCCTAGTAATATTGGAAGCTTTAAAGTTGATAGTGGATTGGGCTCTGCAACAAATGATCGGTGATCAAAACACTCGTTGCATAGCGTGTTGCATACATTTTTATAGTTTGAGATCGAGTGACGAGATATTTTGAAACCACTTTTGGTGTATTGAAGGGAATTTTGATTCTATTGATATTCGTTTTCATGTTACTGTACACTCCAAACATTAAAAAAAAAAACAAAAAATATGTAACAGTAAGTAAGAAGAAGTCATAATTGTATTTATTAATTTCAGATAAAATTATTATTTGCATAAGATAAGGTGCAAGGCATATTTAAAAAAAAAACTGATAGATTGTCTCACTACTACTCGCAAAAGGCTGTGTTTTGGGTTGAATTTTCCCATAAACGCTGTTCCGAACTGTCGAGCAATTGACGTTCATCATGACGATCGGTACGGTTAACTCAGGTCCTTTAAAATTTGTCTTACTTCGTTCTGAAATTAATATGGGTGCGTTGAGAAATATTTTTTGTTAGAAAGCAAAACAGTTCAATATCATAAATCAAAACAGGGAGAAAATATCAATTAAATTATTCACACTATTTGGATGAGGTCAGAAATCTATGTTTTGTTTCAATACAAAACAGTTTCTCTGTTATGTTGACATGAGTCTAATCAAATGCTGGAGCAGGAAAGTTACTCCAGGAGCCCCGCAATAGTACGACACAACCCTAACGAGTTTGGGCTTATTTAATTTGAATCATTTGTACGCAACTCCATCAAATTTCGGAAAATAAATTTTAGAATTCTTATTCTATATATTTGAAACCTATCTAACTAAATGGATGGCACCTAATGTCAAGATAGAACACGTGAAGAAAGCTGAATGGTTTGAAGGTTTATGAATGCGTCATGCCACTAATGCTGTGCCTCTAAGAATAAGGATGAAAATTTTTGTACTGTGTGTAGGTGAATGGATTGTTTTGGTCCTATTGGTCCTATTATAACAAATTATTGGAACACAAAATAATCTTCTATATAAACATTATTTAGGATATTTAAATACAGAAGCCAAAAGTCATGTTGAAGTGTCAATTTTCCGTTGTTGAGGAACTTATGAATGGAGCTAAATGTTCCATCACAACAATCATTAGGCCATATTACAGACATGCTAAAATATACGATAGAGATAAACCAAAAGTTTTGCGTATTCTGGTAACGTGGTACGTATACTGGTAACGGCGTGTACTGGCGGACGGCTTGTCTACATTTTTTTACTTTAAATAACCTACCATAGAATATTAAGGCATTAACTGAAATGAATAGAATAATCAATATTGAAAATAACAGACTAGTAGTTAGATATTTATATGTAACTTACAGAAATCTACTAAAATATGCATATTAACATGAGTAAGTATTAAAAACT
Source organism: Heortia vitessoides (assembly GCA_020976665.1). Classification (NCBI taxonomy): domain Eukaryota; kingdom Metazoa; phylum Arthropoda; class Insecta; order Lepidoptera; family Crambidae; genus Heortia; species Heortia vitessoides. The sequence continues at coordinate 17,418,934 of JACJUM010003259.1, forward strand.
TTAACTAAAACATGTATTGACTAAAAAAATAGTTATGTGTAGGTTCTTTATTACGAGCTTAACAATGAAATAACGCTGCTACGGACTACACCGTAAATACTAAAAATGCAAAAGTAAAATATAATTTAAAAATCTATTTTCTAAATATTTTCAATTGCCTTGTTAATAAAACGAATAGATCGTTTTATTAACATGTGAATTAAATCTTTAAAATACTAAACAGTTCCCAAAACAATTCTTACTCTATACAAATACTAACAGCTACAATTATATGAAATTCACAATGTTAACCACGAGTAATTTTATACGCCAGACCAATTTTTGTAATTTTATAATTAAACATTATAATTTTATATTTTTTATATTATAATTCTCTCTATAAACATGATTCGTAATAAATGTTTTACTTAGTCACCTTCAAATACTACATGCATACACATTACATTTTCTGGTTCATTCAGAGATAGTTTTTGAAATCTTCTGATTCTAATTTCAATTCATTAAGTAATTTAACTTGACTATATGTTTTCTATTATAATAAACAATCCTTTCACCACTGTTTTCGCTTCCTTCCTTCTTTCTTCTTTCCTATACTAGTTTTATATAATTCAGTTTAAAAATTAAGGCAATTCCTAATGATGCCATCGCGTCATAGTCTGCACTCAATGCTATCGCAAAAAGAACTGAAGACCTCTCCAGGACACCAAAACGTCTCCATAAAAGCTACCGATCTGCACAGGCAACTTCCCCGGTAGTCAGTAGGGTATATGGCTAGCTTAAGTTAAAAACGCCTATTAAAACATGCTTATTATGGGAACTTTTATTTTCTAGTAAAAACAATAAAGAAGAGAACTTATTAATCACAGTAAAATGTTGAATCCTCAGCACTGAAAGTAAATTAGAGCAATATGAATTTGACTGAAAATATCGGGTATTTGAAATATAAATTTTCCTTTAATAGGTTGAATATTACTAATATCTATAAAAGCAATGACGTTTGTGTCGCTATTAGTCATTTTAATATTTATTTATTTAATTTTATTAAAAAAATAACAACAGCCAATTTAACATTAAATTATGGATATAACATTAATAGAACCAAAAGAAATCATTGGCCCAAATTTGTTATTCCTAAATTAACAATATGCATTGCATTAGTATCAAAAATATAATAGCTAAAACTTGAGCTTAAAAATATGTGCATAAAATCATAATATTACACAATTTCTGATTAAACTATTTATACAAGAAATAAAGAAGAGACCCCGACAAAGTCTGCTGAGTACATTCAGCGCGCATAATATGAGCAACACACTCATTTATTCACATCTACATATACTATTGTACAAATTTACGAGTCTTATAAGAATATTTATATTAGGAAATATTAACATAAGAATATAATACCCATTAGTAAAATAAAATATAATGTATACCAGTAATGTATACCAGTTATCTGCGTAACGTAATTAGAGCGAGTACAACCCGACTAACTACGGACTTGCTACAAGACTTACACTACTACAGAGCCAATACGATCCTTTACTATGACCCCCTGTTTACGTTCCGAGTCATCTTACACTATGACTCCTGAACACAAGATACTGAAAACTTTAAACTGCCTAAGACGGGATATTTAAAAAATTTGCTTCCGCCTGCAACTTCTTACGGTTTCCGGGTGATTAAACGATAATACGGAAAACTTTATGCATACTAACAGGACGGATTCTCTTCTGCGTTATCTTTTGAAATAACTGCTGAAGAAAAATTTGGCTTAGAGGGACTTTAAACCATGGACAAAGGTTACTTACTATATAAGGTTACTATATAAGTTAATCGCGATAACCAATTACTGCTACTGTTAAAATTTTGGTCGAAAATTAGTAAACTATTATATTATCATTAAATATTAAATAAATATATATTTTTCATTATTTAGACAAAACATTGATGGATCGTATCGCCAGGAAACATTGACGTGGAAAGTAGAATAAAATTAGATTTTTCGTCGTATTGCAACTTTAATGATAATGTTTTAAAAGAAGTATGTGTGGCAAGCCAAATAGCAAAACAACGCAAGAAATATACTGAAATATACCTCCGGACAGCGGGGCGAGGGGCTCATTCAACATCGCTAGTTATATCTCGGAGACCGACGCGTGTAGCGCGCGCTCGCCCTATAATAAAAATAATAGTACTTAAAACCAACCCAAGTTAAATAGTAGTTAATTAGTGTTTTTATCGATTATTTCAACGTCTTTAAGAGGTCGAATAGTAAATTTCATAAAAACATTTTTTTTAATATTATTCATACAATATAGTATACTTCAGAATAGTGTCATAAGAGTATAACAACAGAATATTTGATCAACAAACGCAAGTTTGCGCATAAAATAAGTCTTATATGTACATTAAAGTTATTTTTAAATTATATGACTTATTTTATGCGTTAGTAGTAGTATAGATTTGCGTTTGTTGATCAAATAATTCTTATAAATTAAAACATTAATAACACCGACGTCGGATCGGCTACCACCGCACCGCTAGGACCTTTAAGTACCAGGATAACATGGGGTTCAAAGAGTATCTCTGTGGTAATGAGTTTATTGCGCAGTCGCCAATCATGCAGCGAGCTCAGACAGCCGCGGGCCGCCAAGCGCGTGGACGCGCCATTGTGACATAGACAGCATTGGCAGGTCCTAATGCGTTGAATGTTAAATGTGGTTTTTTCATGAGAAAATATAACTTTTAAAGCTTTATACGCCATATCAAACTAAACAACTCTAATTGGATTACTTTATAATGCTGAAGTTGCACTTTACCAGTCCAGTATTTACCTTTTATAGCTCATGATTATCAAATATCCGTATTAAAATTATATGTCAAGGTGGTTGTCCGGGTTCTTCTGGAAATTTTCCCGACGTTCGTCGGGAAATTTAAAATATAGGTATTGATTAAAAAGGATTTTTTTTACGTTTTTCAGGGGTATGTAACGTGGAATTGGGTTGTGATAGAACGTGGCGTGAATCTTGATGATAAAATTATACTATAATAATATCAAGTTAAGCGGGTACTATTAACTTAATATCAGAGGTGCTTTGATTTGAAAAGTTCATCATGTATGATATTTTGTTTCGCTTTTAGTTTTGTAGGTAATATTCGTACAATAGAAAATTATTTGTTATTTTGGGGTCATTAACCGCACAAACTGCATCTAAACGCATATCTGTGATTAACCGTAACCAGGCCTATCAGAAAACACTTGGGGGGGGGGGTCCCCCCCCAAGTGTTTTATATTTCTAGCATTTTATATTTCTAGCATTAGAGCTTCTAAGTCTGATATGTGTTAAACATCCGGGTATAAAGTAAAATTGTATCTCGTTGATATCGCTACCGTAAGTTTTTAATCTAAAATCATAAACATACGATAGTACTAATATAAATATACTACAAATAATAAAGACAATTATTCAACTTCCTTATACCACCATCTATTTAGAATCTGAGATTCAGATAAATGTTTAAATTATGATTTTGCAATAAAAAATTATATTCTGCGATCATAGATATCAACTATCGTATCTCTTAAGTTGGATCAAACTACAGACAGGAAGTAAAATTTGATTCAAATCTGTTCATTAGTTTAGAAGTTCATCCCCGACAAACACCATGATACGAAATCTTTTTATGTAGTCATATTACTACTGTATAAATGTTTGTTAGTTTGCACGTGATGAACTTTAAGCATATAATTTAACTGATGCTAATTGGAGCATTTTTCCTTTTCTAAGAACCATGAATTTCATTGGGATAAATGGAAGATGCAACTTTGTTCCACAATATAGCACGCAATATCAACTGTTACGATTTTAATCCACATAAAATGTACTGTGTTTTGTCATGATGTTAATAAATCAATGAGTGAATTCTACTTATATACACACTCCACATTCAGTAGTAGTTTCATTAGTGAAAGCAGGCATTGTTCCCGAAAGATACGTTATACTTACTTTATTTTACATTGAATATTTTATTGAATATTATTTGTTACCTACACATAAACAAGACCACACTCACGTGACAGGTGCTTGTATAATACGAAACTTAAGTCAACAGAGACTAACTTGTAATGATGATGTCTTTATGTGTTATAAAAAGAGTAAAAATAAGGAAGACAACTTCATGTATATATCTCTCTCTGCATATTAACTCTTGACGTGCGTATATGGTACGGCGCCCAAACAGTATTTTATTTAAAATTCCAGTTTAGACGGGAATTTGAACGCGTCTTTTATAAAAGTTTCCTCATTGCCAGTGACGCGTGTGGTTGACGTCGGCCATAATTTTAAGCATGTAAGTTTGACTACACCACGTATGTAGTATGTAGCGTCAGAGCTAGTGTAACTTTAAAAAAATATTTCCTCATCTTTTTCGGCAGTTTAAATGAACCGTGAGCGGTTGCATCTTTTCCTAATCAGTTATCATAACGATATCATAACGGGTTTTTTATGATAAACAATTATAATTTATATATTCTTTTTAAAAGTTAGAACAATAGTTTCTAACAATGTATATATTGCATAGGGATGCATAGCAGACACAAGCATTACGGTCTTTTTAGGATTTATTATACAACATGTCATAGTATTGTCTAATTTCAAATCTTAAGAAGAAAAACACACAGCCCTATTTTTTAGGTGCTTGCATTTTAGTAGAATTTTCTTTTAGTTTTTAATAGTGCCTAAATATATCAAACCACGTTATGTCATAATATTTTATTTCAGTCTGCGGCAAAACTGAAGCATACATATTACCCTTATGAAGTGATATACAATATTATCTAATAATATTAATAAGCAATCCCAACAGACGTTGTCCTGTATCAACTATTTCTACTGTTCAGGTTCACATGAATTTTGATGATATAAGGTAAACTTGATTAAAACTGGTTTAATAGTTAAGAATTTCATCCCAAACAAACACCATGACACGATTTTTTAAAGATTCATCAAGAATTTAAAACACAGATTGTTCTTTTTTTTAATACAAAGAAGACATTTCATTCGTACGTACGGCTTGAAACACCGACTTCCAATATAACCAGGACAACATAAAGCATCAGATATTACTCTGGTAGCGCTACTCAATTTAGGTATAACTTTACCTAGGCAGATGCAGAAAACTGAACAACTCAAGCCCCTCCCCTATATTGATTAGAGAGCACAAATGAATGGAAGCACGTGGCCGTCATTGCTAAGCGCAACACGTAAAACGTGATGCCTTTGGTATCGGACGCCGTATTATCACCATGGCAACGAATCAACTCCTTTACTTCTGTGCAATCCTAGTAGAATGGGGTAGTTATTATAATATGAACCCTTTATTAGATCGGGCTTATCGAGTAGACGCACGGAATTTAAATAAAAATCAACAATAATTAAACGATGATAAAAGTGAATATATTTTTTTTAAATGTATGCGTACTACTACTATTATTGTTTAAGCAGACATGTAAATCAATCACAGTTGTTGTGTAATTGGATTCATGTTATATTTTATAGTTTGCCTTTAATTTCGTAATATTTTGTGAACATACTCATCACACATTCATTGCACATTTTTAGAACACCTGTAGTGTTCTGAGAATAATTGTTTATAATCTTAAACTAAAATAAGAGGTTGTTTACTATCTACGAGGTCAATGAAACTTTCCTCGTCTGAAATATAGACGTAATATAGACACGATTCGTAACCATGGAGACCATTCAAATGTACTCCGCAGCTTTCTGAAGCTTTCTGAAGCCCTAGTGACTCAGGGCAAAATTCACAAGAGTTCACAGGATTTGTAGGAGTTGCAGCAGCTGCGGAAATCAATAAATAAGATGTGTGTAGTGAGTAAGTCAGGTAATTTTTTTTATAAATGGTATATATATATTTTTATAATGGTATAGAAATCATAAAATAAAAAAAAAAATATACTCCTGTAATGAGTCCAAAAACGAATATGTATCTATAATAATAAGAACAATTTTTAAAATCCACAGCAGATATTATAGATGAATAGTAAGTATATACTGAATTTAATATTCAATATTTTCTTTTTTCGACTGATAGAGATAACTTGAAAACAAAAGCATAAGCATGAATAAAATAAAAAATAAAATTGATTATCAAGATTATCAAGTATCAAGAAGAAATATCAGGTCAACTTGGCCGTTTTGGATGATCGAAATAGAATGAGCACTCGAAGTTTGAGAAATTGCACATCTATCGCTTAGTCAGTCTTGCATTGGGTGTTTCTATTGGTGTTTCTTTGCATCGTTCTACGTTATAGGGCGACTGGATTGTACGTGTGTAGATAAAGATAGGATAAAGATTGGGTAACTGGAGATGACCGTTTGATGGTCTTGCAGACTATGTAATCGACGCCAAACAGTTGAACTGTCATATTGCGGACGGTTATTGATGCACGGTATATATTTGAGAATACGCATGGAGCTTGTTATCATCACTAATGGATTGATATCTACATGTACAGCGGCATGAGACACACATTTTAATGTTCCCTGTTATGCCTTTTGTTATGCCTGTTGCCAGCACGTACGACAACCAAAAAATATGTCTGGGAGTATCGCGCTGGAAACGGAATACTTTTAGCATAGTGTCGGCTGTTTATATGGTTTTAGCTCCTTTAGGTATATAGTTTTACTTGCGAATGATAGACGTCTTAATAATAAGTTGGAGGGAATCCTAAGGGCTTGAAGATTAAGCGTTGTAAAGTGAGGTGCATCCACTTTATACTGTTTTTTAGCTACATGCAAGTGTCATATTGTTAAATTAGAACCTTTCATTACAAAAAATATATGATTTGGACATAATTGAACTAAAGACGACATGGCAAAATTGTTAAGAGAAGAAGTCTGGACTGATCATTGCAATTAAATCTCCAAAAACAATAAGAAATACTCCACTACCAAACCCTACACAAGGATCACAGTAGTTTCTATCACAACGCCAGATTATACATTTCGTTAAATAGCCTGCTGTCGCTAATACAATTAAGAAGCTAGGTTTCAGTTAATGAAGCTACATAACAAGAATACACGAGCAAATTATGTTTAAAAAATGTGTATTTTGATAGTAGATATTCAATTTTGCAAAGTTAGAAAATGATTAATATATAAAGTATAGTAAAAACAAAAAAGAGATCTATCAAGTTGTTATGGCTTATCCGCCCCAAATTTCAATCCCATATTTATTAAATAGTGAAACAAAGCTAAGTAGGCCATTTTAAGAGTTCCCTTGTCAGATACGTGGCGTAGTTACTTAAAGACGTATATAAGTTTAAGTATTCAACCACTTAGTACTCTAGTATGTAAAAAAAATTTTTTTTTTACTGTCCACATTTATGCCAAGATATTTTATTTTGCAGGTCATTTCTAAGGCATTGCTGGAGCAATGGGAAGTATTTGGGTGAATACAATAATGTTCTATGATTTTATACATTTCCTTCTCGTTAAAGGATAAGTATTGAATAGCAAAAGGCATGTATTTTGTTTTCTCGCAATTGAGTATTATGATTTGTTCTCAACCAAATACTTAGCATGATTATACCATTTTGGACGCAGGCATATATCATTCCAAGTATTACTAGAGAAAAGAAAAACCATACCATTCGCAAAAGTTACTATATTGCCCTTTTGGAGTTGTAGATTACAAAAGCCTCTTAGTAAAGTACATTTTCAAACTAAGCAGTTCTTATTCACTGTCTGTGAATGTGACCTAGATAGGGGTAAACGCAAGGTCAAACAAAATCGATAACAAGAGTTATCGATTTAGTCTGACCCTCCCCCTCGTCATTGATTTCGACATCCCAGGTGGAGAGTTCCACCCTTCGCCCGTTGTTGTTGTTATATTTAGTACTAATACCACTGCAAATATTCTAGTAAATCTCGGTATTTACTTTTTTAAAACTATTTTGATTTTCATTCAGCTATCATATTTATTTAGAAATTATTTTTTTTAATGTTACGAATTATTTTTATCTTCCTGTCAATTCAGTTAAAATGAACTACCTATACCTTAATACCTTATAGAACGTTACGTAAATTAAATTTGATTTTGAATTATATAAAATCAGTATTTATGTTTGAATATATTTTAAATATTTCAGTACAAGATAGTAAATTTTGTATGATGATGGTGACTGGCTGGCAGGTACGCCATATACGGTATTGAGAGTAATCTTAAAACCGTATACGGTGTATACGATTGCGGTATCAATAAAAAAGGTGGGTCGTAGAAGCTATATAATAAGGTAGTATCCAAATACTACTTTATTGAATAAAGTATTTTCTCGTCTGTAATGGAGTACGGGACAAACGCTAGATGCTGTCGTATCCATGGAAACTGACTTCAGTTAACTCTGTAGCTTTATGCTATTCTAGTGACTCGGGTTAAAATTTACTGATAGCCTCAGGATTTGTAGAAGTTAAACATAATAAATAAAACACCAAAATAAAATACTGGTGTTTTGAATATGGGCAATAAGTTGTATAGTGAAAATATCTAAACTTATAAAAATATCTACTCATCTTTTTTGGATACATTTTAGGTAACTTTCTGTTCGATTTAATTATTTATATAAATAAGTATAAGGTTCCTCTGAAGTAAAATAATTGTTACTCCCTAGAACAAGTTATCGGGCTATTTAACCTTAGAAAGCGGCCTGTCAAAATCAATTACAAGGGGAGAGAGAGCGGGCAGGACAATCACCCGACGTTGCATTCTATGCATATATATATATCACAGACAAATGCAGTCACGTCACCATGGATACCGACTACTGAAATGTTTATTAGTTTGATTACAAATACATTTCACTAGCACAGGTGAAACTAGTGATACAAGAGTAAACAACAATACGCAATCAACTATTCGTATACTGGAATAAAGTATTATTTTAAAAAATAATCGTTACAATATATGTGTAATGAAAATTGTCAACCAAACCACCCCAGTATTTGTATGTATAAATATATAATGCATGTATAAATAAGAAAATATAAAAAAATAGAATTATTTCCATAAATACTGTTTCCTTTTATTTAAAATTTTGCTGGCCGTTGAATAAGTTTTAACTAAATTAAGTGCATTACTTAGCTCCGTAAGTAAAATGTAAATTTTTTATGAGTTCAATAAATTTCTTTAATCACAATTTATTGTCTTTGATAAGCAAATATTTAATCATTAAGACAACAATTCTGACTAACATTCATTACAAAAGTTATCTAGTTAGTTATATTATGCCCTTTCATTTTTTAAACTATTTAAGAATATTAATAAAAATACATGTAGTTTTAAAATTTACCGTGGAAGTTAAGTTTAAAGCTTATGTTTTACAATAATAGTGTAAAAATAAGCATTACAAATAAGCTAAGCCATCCAAATAAATAATAGGGTATGAAATAATAATACGAGCTTACGGGCTACTTTACTGCTACGAGCAAAGTTTCGTAGCAGTAAAGTAATCCGTTACTATTAATATATATGAGAACTTTGGTCTACATTTTACATTTTAAAACTTTTATGTCTACTTTATTATTTTTTCTTATTTTTATATTACATTTACATCCAGTTTGAAAGACCAATATGTCGGGGGAAGTGTTCATTGGTATGATATGTTGAATTGATGTTCTCCATATAGTAAAAACTCAAATTTGAATGGATGAATAGACAAGTACAAGTGGCAATATCATACATGGAGAACGGTTGAGATAGTAAGGTGACCAAAGGAATGGAGATCACATAGCGTAGGACGATTGTTATAGGATGTCCACCCAAGTTGGACAAGAGATTTGACTTAAACCAAACATCGCGCTGGATGCAGATCGATATTGATGATTAAGATAATAATTAATACTTTGCATATAAAAAAAGTAAAAAACATTAACCTTATTACTACATATGTTTTATATGTATATATAAAATAGAAAATACATAATTTATTAGAAATATATATATATTAGAAATTAAACCTACGAAAATTTTCGTTTGTATTTTTCTTATGAAATCCGACATCGTCAATTTGATTGGACTGAATTGAATGTCCATAGAAATTACATTTAAAATTATTGTTTGATTTAACGGAAAATATGAGTAATAAGTAAGTAGCACGAACTTAATTCTTTTTATATTAAGCTTTGACTAAATATAAGTTTGTGTCTTTGTAGTTGACGCTACGTCAAAATTTTGCCGCATCTGTACCAAGTGTGTATGGCAAGTGAACAGAAGAGAGTTTCTAAAGCGTAGCTGTAACAGTGGTTGAGAGACAGACATAGACATTTTCATGTACGAATAACAAAGACGCAAATATATCATCTATGCGATTGATGCATGAAAGGAAAGAAATGGCTAGTGTTGTTAACGTTCGTATGTAAATGGCTGGTAAAAAGAGGGAGATATAAGTGCAACAAGAGTTTATATTGCAACCACTAATAAATACAAACTGGATAGTTAGTTCATTATATGCGATGCTGAGTTGGACTTAAGTTTATAAGAACAGATATTCCAATGTAATTTGACATAAAAATAACAAAGACGACCTGATTACTGTTAAATTTAGACTACTGTTTGTCAATATTACAAACGACAGAAGCCCGAAGTCTTAAAAAAGGAACGAAACTAACATATCCTGAAAGAAATTAAAATTTTTAAGCTAATTTGTATTTTAAAAACGTACAATAACTAGTTGTATTTAATAATATGTAATAGTTTTGAGTACAGATCAATTTTTATCTATTTTACAACTATAATCCAAATAGCTCGCTAAAGATAAAACCTTTAATATAATAAAATACATTTTAAATCGGCTAAATTTGTTTGAGTTGTATCGATACAAAATAAAATTAAATCTTTACTCTTTATAATATTTTTATTATAGATTTACGTTTTTATGTTTGACCTCATCGGTTACATTTGACAACGGCTCGTTCGATAAAATTAGAAAAAAAAATCAATTCGGAAAAAAATTACGTTTAAAATATAGTTAACAATGTTTGCGTTATCATCAAAATTAATAATATTACATTTAAATTTAAGTAAGAAATTAATTATTCTATATGCTTTATTGAAATTTCTAATTATACTAAGGAACTTATCTATAGAAAACATGAAAATATACATTATACATTTTGAAAGAGTATTGTTTTTAATTCACTTTGATGAGAAAGTTCTCAATTGCACATTTAATACTACAGAAAATCAGATTTACAATCAGATCATTATTCACCTTGATTTATACGAATGGACGCAAGCAATGAAAACTATCAAGGATCTCTTGTTATTCCTGGTATCCTGGTACCTACAACTAACGCTCGAGCCCCGGGAATACACCTGTTGCTGCTGCCGAGGTGAGCCTTTCAACATTATTTATTATGCATGTAAACTGACATATGCAGTTTCATTCAATACGTGGATGGCAAATGTAAACACAAAATTAATTGAGCGCATCTTAATATACCAAAGCATCGTGTTTGTCCGAGATAAACACGATGACAACAATGACGACGACAAATATAAAAAAAGATAAATAATGGATCGTCTATTAAACAACTGTCTTCGTTTTATTTTCGGTTTGCGTAAATACGATCATATTTCCCATTACTGTTCTTTCCTCGGCTGGCTTCCTATTCGTGAACGTTGCAAAATTCAAGTTCTAACCATACTATCTTCAATACTTTTTTTTATATCATATGCATTTATTGCGTTTATTTAAACAAAAATGTATGTCACTTTTATCTATTTTGTATATATATTGTCTGCACCACTATATATATATGTTTTCTGTTTTGTGTAATGGTTGACTGGGAGATAATGCCATCTGGCATTAAGCCCGCCATTTGTACATTGTGCAATAAAGTTAAATAAATAAATCTGCTAAAAATATACTTTTTAATTCATGAAAGAGTGTTTAAAATATGCCTTCGACACTATATGACATATAATTAAGATAGATTAATCGTTTCTAGCTATGGTGACACCATTTAATCAGGATTTTCAATATTGGCAAACAAATTACCCTGAATAATCTTCAAAGATCATCTAGAGCGGTAGACGGCGGATTTTTTTATGAGGGGAAAAAAGAGTTTACGTAAGTATTAAATAAAATTGTTGTCTAAATTACTTTTCTTACTTTATCACAAATTTTACAAATTATATAATTATTTCATATGTAGACGGTATGCATTCGTACGAAGTAAGTAAATCCAAGAAGTATAACTAGAATATGGTAAACGGTATGCAATTTTTGCAATGCAGGTTTTGATGCACAAAACTATATGAATTTTTGATGCAGATGTACCAGGAACTCATTAGAGAATAGGAGTTATTGCACTAGCATTGAGATGTATGTAAATGTGTAAAATTTTCACGTACACATCTGTGATCGTCATATTGGCGGAGAACTGCAGAACACGCCTACCTCACTCAATTCACTTCCTTTCTATTGTAAAAAGAAAGCATGAAACATTTTTATGCATCGCACAGTACGACTAGCGTGTGCTAAATTGAGGTTCTCACATTTTTTTTATTACATAAGATGACGATATTACATTTTATTCGTACATTATAACAAACACAACTTTTAACTTTTACACTGTCCATTATGCTTAACAGTAAAAGATATATAGTTTTATATATTAGTAAAATAATATTCTGTTCTTGTATAAATATGATTGAAACCAATCAAGCATGTTTGCAAATCTTCTATCCATCTTATCCTTAAGGCCCTGCATTGATATGTCAGTAAAAAACAACTAAGGAAGAACTAGTACAAAATCAGAACTGATTAAACAAAGAAAGCGTAGCTTTGTAGCACCGCCGTAGTTCGTAGGCCTCGTAAGTTTTTTCTCGGCGTCCAGTTTATCGTTCGCTACGTTTACAGTTAATTGTTAAAATTGTTTCTAAATTATAGTCATATATTAGAAAAGCGAATTCTAAATAAAGTGCTTCCGAAATGCACGCACGGTGTATACATTGGCCGTTTATGTAACAAGCGGAAACAATATACCTATGTAGGACCTTGACCTCACATAACGTACACAAATCCGCTAAAACGAGCATCAAAGCATAAGCCACGAGCATTTGTATGGGCAATGTATACTCGTAATCTCGCCACGTTTCATTTACCATGTGTATCAACATAATCATGATAATAGCATATTATATATTTTTTTAAATAAAATATTTACGTTTTTTAACATAATTTAAAAACATTGTTAAGTTTTTTCATTAATAGTCTACTAAGTAGATTTATTCTGCCTTTCCCTAGAATAACAAAATGTTTGATACGATAGCCACAAACAAAAACAAATAGCCACTAATAACCTTGGTATTTTTTTAAAGTAAAATATTGCTGCTTATTAATATACAATTATATTAAAGTACGACACGATAACACGATAAAATATCTGATTCACGTAATACTAGGAGTGCAAACAGAAGTTATAGTTTCGTCCTGTTTATACGCATAGCTAGAAAAAAAAGACAGCAATAAAGGTGTTATGGCTGTGTATTAAAGTGCGCGGGGCGCAGCTGTCATTCAATCAAGTGGATGATAATTGTGGTCCTATTTATAATTCTGCTGTGTAATATATGCATATTAGCTTTTTTATGCAATCCCTAACTTGGTCACAAAAGTCAACATCGTTGCAAGTTGCTCTCCTAATGTGAGGAATGAAAACATGCATAGGGCTACAAGAACAGTATATCGGACGCCGCTGCCTATTTCGTTGCCATGGATATGGACTAGCACTGGTCGTTTATGTACTCCTGGTAAAATAATGCGGTTGCTTTGGGAAACACGATTCTGACGACATCATCCTGTGAAATATGTTCTGACCAAAAAATATTGATGGAGTTCGAGATTCGGTAACGGTAAGTGTAGCATTGACTACTAACAATATTCGTTTGGTATGACATTAGGATATGATATTGGGATCATATGAAGTGCAAGAAGATTTAGTAAGACCCATTGTTACGAGGTATTCATGCCACAGTAATTTATCATCACGCAGGATGCCGATTATTTTGTGATGCAATGTATAAGCCAAAAAATAGACTAAGCATTAAAGAAAATATACAATGAGCTAAGTAGTTAAGGTTTCAAAAATTTGTCAATTACCCCGTGCTCACTGTGTCACCGTAATCATTTGTTAATCTGTATATATACCTAATTAGCAAATACAATTAAAAAAACTATCTTCATAACTGAAATGATTGTGGCTGAATACGAATATAAAAGCCGATGGTAATTTGGAAATAATTACTTTCATAGTTTTATTTTGATATGACGTTATTTTAAAAAATATATGAATACAGCGTTAAATAACATATTTTATTTAAAATTCGCGTTATGTTATGTCTTTCCACTAGTAATTTTTTAATATAAGTTTCTCTGCAGTAGTTATTAAAAACCTTGTGAACTTCTTAAACGGCTTAACAACACTAAATATGTCACGATTATTAGGTAAGTATCAGCGACATATTTCCCGCCATTATCTCAGAAGAAAGAGACATTTCAGCTCTCTCTTGCTCACAGTATATAAATAGGTTTTACATTTCAGATCTAGCTGATAGAAAATAGACTATCTCTTTTCAATGCATCATCCGTCTACCCTTTAGTCAGTTAATATTGAATAACGTATACGTGCGACGATTTAACTTCTTACTAGGGTATGCTCTCCTGGTAATTGCAGTGGCTAACGCGAGCGTCTCAAAGCATGCTTTTGCAACTCCATCTTTTTGCTTTTTGCAGGATTATTTATTTTAATGTGCGCTGTTGATGATGATAGTCTGCTTTTTTAAAACTTCTTCGTACAAATATCTTCTTGCTGAGCATTTCTTACAATAAGTGTTTTTTCAAACTGTATATGTCAGATGGTAGCACTATACCGTCTGACCGTAAATTGTCAAAATAAACGAATCGATAATATTTTTAGTAAAATATTTTTTTAATGAAGTGTTAGTGTTGTGCTGTGTTAACTATAGTAAAACACAGGCTTGTTGAGGCTTGCGGCTTAATAAATTTACTCCAAATAAAAACAGCTTCATATGTATTAGCCACTTCACGGCGAACGATTACGAGAAAAAATAATATAGTAATCGTAATATAGTAATATAGTTCCTCGTAGTTGCATGCAACAAGGAACAGTAAAATTCTCCCCCTCTTTCAGAAAATTTTTTGCTGATGTGATGACGTGTTTTCAATATGTCTACAATAAAATCATATTTTAGTTTAATATATCGGTATGGAAAAACGAATTCAGCATAATTAAATACTTTGAACCAAGTAAAGACATACAAAATATCAAATTAAACCTTGATTGTCCTCATCAGATTGCATTTGAACGTCGCGCTTTCGTGTAACCACTAAAAAGTACACTCAGCAGCAGCAGCAGCAGTCCAATACGAATTACACAGAATACATCGCACCGTTTTACTAGGACCGCATAAAATACAAAGTTGTTTCGTTACTATGGCAACGAGACGGCGTCGGACATTACAAACGTATGTGCACGCAGTACTATGCAACGACGACCACGTGCATTTATTCACTAAGCTCGAGCGTCCCGACCCCTACCTTCGTTATTGATTTCCTACGACCTAGTGCCTGTACTTAACGGTCCAATGTTCTTAAACACTTACGCTACTATTATTTACACTATGTTAAATAAAATAAAATAATTCATAAATAAATATTAAATGAGAATTTAAGTAATATACATGCTTCCTCTCTTGTCTAAAGCACTTGTGTTACAGAGCACAAGTGCTCTCTTTAAGCGACTTATCTCAGATCCAAGTAAATTTATGAGTGTTGTAAATTAAATAGATATTGCTTGTATGCTATTGAAACCTGTACGCTTTGTTTATCAAGAATCATGGTAAAATTCTAATGGAATTATATTTCTTTTATTCTTTAGCAATCGCAGAGTTTACATCTGATAAGAGTTAGTGTCATTAGGAAAAGTGATATAAATTATAGTTTTCTTCAAAAACTGTATTTTATATAATATTTAGTAAGTATAAATAATGGTTGTGGCCTGGCTTGAAATGCTCTCTATAAGAAACCGACGTAAACCACAGGAGTAAATTATGAAATAGTTATATTAATAGTGATGCACCTCTTTAATCCACTGTAAATAAACAATTTCCGGTAGTTGCGTTACGAATTACTATGATTTGGAAAATACAGAATTAGTCAAGTAGATAGAGTGTATCCTAGAAAATGTATAAGACATTTACTTCCACCCAGATGATTGCTTGATGGCGTATGCAATAATGTGATAAGGATTATTGTGCTTAATCATTTGCGTATAGTATATAAAATTACATCTTCAGAAATATAGTAAATATGAGTGAAACAGTTATTTTGTACCTAATCCGAAGTATAATGTCATAAATATCACTTATTATACTATATATTCTCTGATTTCAGTCTTTTTCAAAAAATCGTTTGTAATAGTTATGTTAGATGTAAGTATCAAATTATACCTATAAATGGTTTATTACTTTTCCAAAGCTTATTTTTTGGTATAGAGTGTCTTAACGTACTGACTGCTATATTTTTGTATGTAAAGTGTATTAGGAGATCGCAAATTTAACTTTGTTGTTCCTACTAATATACAAACCAATTCTTCAATTATAGGCTAAAATACCTTTAATAAATATTTTTTCGAAAAGAGAGATGTTCATTTAGACTGTTTATATATGTAACAAACTTTATTTATTCCTACTTGAAGCTCAACGTAAAGTATAGTAAGTATTACATACAGTTAAGTACTATTAATACTCTCCAAAGCAAGAATCCTGTTACTTTTTGAGAAATCCGGCCAAAAATTTAAGGAAACATTTAAAAAGAAATAACCTATTCATAATAATGTATCCGTCATTATAAATTACCAGCGTTTTAATATTAGAACACCCGTGTCATTAAAATCGAATTAAATAATATCAACTTACAAGGGTCCCATCATTAGTGAGGCGAGTTTGAACTATGCCTTTTTACAGTTCTGGTATTGCACAAGAATTTTGAGAGTTAAAAAAATAAATCTGAATACAACCGTACTAAGTACTACAAGTCGATAAGTCGGGCTATGGAGATGAATGAAACCAAGACTCCTTCTTGTTCTTTATTAATTTTGAAATGCACTTACCAGTTTTATTTAACGAGTTCTACCATCTAATTTTGATCTGTTTAGTTCGACATAGCATATATGACCATAGAGTATATTTACTTATAGATAAAAACAAATTTAATATTCATCAAATTTAGTAGCTTCAGATACTGTCAATGCCTCCGTGGTGCGTCCACACGCTCGGTGGCCCGCGAGGCTCTGAGCTTTCCCTATGATTGGCGAGTTCGCAGTCAGTACCGTCGGGATACGTTACACTCTTTGAACTTAATGTCATTCTGGTACTTTAAATCAAGTTTTTTTGCCGCATACGGCTACGCCGGCATGTACGGCAGCGATACATTACCGTACGATTACTAGGGGAGAAGGATTCGCGAGGAAGTTAATTTAAACCAGGGTAGTTGTTAAAATAAGGTTCGTATTTCTAACGAAAATGTTGTATTTCTAGATTTGGCTGCGCATGCGTGTAACCATGGTTACAAATCTAAGGGTCTGCACACCATGTATAATGCGTGTGATGATTATGTATCGAAGAATTAATTTTTGCTCACTCGTAATATTTACCTCCATGAACTTAATACGTCACTATCAAATAAGGATGCAGGCAAGGGTTCTACTCGTTAACTTTTTGTTAAAACAGTAACACCAGATGTCTGTCTCACTTTTTATTTTATGTCGATATTGTAAGGTCATAGTATTCCTACAAAATAACATTTACTCCAAGAGATTAAAATGGAGTACATATTTTGATAACCATTGCCGAAGTTTTTTCGAAGAAGAAGAATTTGTCACCGTAGACGACGCTTTACGCAGAAAATAAACAAAGATAGATTACACACGCAGCACTACGCTACGACGTCCACGTGTTTCCATCTATGTGTGTATTTCAATCAATATAAAAGGGAGGAGTTTCAGTTTACTGCATCTATATGATTAAACATCTTACTATGTTGGCTAGACGCTTCGACACTATATCATG
This sequence comes from Heortia vitessoides, assembly GCA_020976665.1. Taxonomy (NCBI): domain Eukaryota; kingdom Metazoa; phylum Arthropoda; class Insecta; order Lepidoptera; family Crambidae; genus Heortia; species Heortia vitessoides. Next base: position 17,437,105 of record JACJUM010003259.1, read on the forward strand.
CTTCATGTAGTCTTGGTAACGTAGGAAGCCAAAGTTAGTAGTAGATTAGGCTGCACAATAAATGAACTTAAAACATGCAACGTTTATATTTACAAGATCGAGTGACAAGAGATGCGAGTCACCATGTTGACACTATATGAGATTTGGCATAAAAATAAAATACATCTAGAAATAGCACAACGTCCAATAGAATGGATGCGATTTATACATCTCAGAGTTTTTTTTTCCAATTGCCATTGTCAATTAGGATAAAATGGCACAGGGAACTTGGATTATGATTCCGAAAGATTTTTACTGTCATGTAACTTAAAATAGTTTCTATTATAGGCACGCTCGCCAATTTTGTTTGTAAACTAAAATAAATCGAACATCCAAGTAGTTTCATAAGGTATTCACAAGCTTTGGACTTCTGGTGCAAGCTACTATAGATCTCTTACATACTCTTACAAACTGCTTTTCGTGTATTGCTTAGATTTTATTTGTATGAGATCAAAATTGTATGTTTGTTGTAAGTATTTAAATGTATATGTATTCAAATTAAAAATATCTAATAAGTGTTAAGTTTGCCAAATCTTTGAATGATATTGATCATGTATTGCTTTTCGTCGCACTTGTTATAACTCGACAATCGATAAACCGATTTGGTATTAAAATGTAGTGTAGAGCTATCATAAATAAGTTAGTTACAAGTATCTTGTAACTTTTTAAAGTATTATTATTACAAACATAATATCATTCTCTTACACACTATGTGTAACCCGAGTATCATCTTTATTTAGATGTATATTTCAATAAATTAAATAACTCGAGTCTTAACTATAGGTCTATAATACAAGTTACATATACATTGGTAATTTAAGGTTTATATATAATGTTTAAGTCTTTATAATAGTATAAGTCGTGGGCAGATCAATATTTAAGTATTCATTCAAGGTATTAAAGAAAACACGAAGAAATGCAAGCTCTTTAAAGAGTCCTGTGATAATCAAGTAGAGAAAGTCCTATGTATTGGATGGTTTTTGGAATAATACGATACAGCCCTATCAACTTTGGGCTCGTTCGCATACAACCCTATTAAATTCGGTAAAATTGGTTTCTTAAGCCTATTTTTACAAATATGAAATCTGTATAATAAGTGGAAGACACCCAATGTATGGTTTTGTTTCTACTCTTGCTTGAACAATACTCTCAAACATATTCAATATACAAAAATTATCCACAACACAAAAAGTAAAAAGTTCAGAAAAGGAAAAACTGCTAATGAATTCCGTGCCCACAAGAAATAATGCATAGCAAACCTATTAGGTAGAAAAAGGCACAATTCTTACATGTTTAAAAAATGTAGATATGATATTGAAAATATAATTTATTCGGATATTATTAATATAGAATTCGGATATTATTAATATAGAATTCGGATATTATTAAAATAGAATTCAGATGTCAAGTCATGTTGAAAGTTTAGTGAAAGTTATGTCACTGAGGAAGTTATGAGTGGAGATTTGGTATGAGATTCCATCACAAGTATTATATCGCTGTATTACATCTGAATACATCTTTGTTATCGCTGACAGGCAGACAATAAGCTGCGTATCTTGTTCCTGTTTGTTGGCGGTGGCACCATGGACACTTGTTGCTTATATATCTTTCTCTTTTCCTCACAATTTATATACAAGAAAAATAAAATACCACTAACTATCCCTTTCCACCTAGGCTACGATTGCATAGGTGATATCTGCTTTACACGAATAGCTCTACAGAATCTCTCTTTCCGTTTTATAAGCTCCTGGTACTGATGCGGCAGATGTTTCACGTAGCATAAATTATGTAGATTTCTCACTTGATCAAATCACAGTATTTCATACACGGTTTTGCATGAGCATGAACTACTTAAATTTAGATATATAAAAACTATGAATAATCTGAATTTTTAATTAAAGATAATATTAAGAATTCAAAAAAAAAAATCGAAACATCTTCCAAATTCTCAGAAGTACAATAGTAATACGATTACCTGGTAAAGCAATGGTATTTACTACGTCCTAGACCTTTTATTTGCGTATTAATAAAATGTGATGTAATAGGGTTAATTAAACTAATTCTGTCATAATATTTCTACACTCAGTTTTCCTCAATATTTCTAGAAATTATTTTTTAAACATAGTAATCATTTCAGAAACTTATAAAATATTGGACTAAAATCAATGGAAACAAAATAGAACAAAACAGAATAATAAAACTAGATTTTTAGAAATAACCTACTTTTGCTACGAACTACATAGCTACAGTTTTCTTGTTCTGTTAGTGTTCCTTTTTAGTAACATTACTTAATTACTATAAAATTTCTTACATTACGCGCTGACTAATTTAATTGTTAATGGTATTAAAGCGCAGTTTGTTTCACATTTTATATATTTTAGTGCTAAGTTTTGGTCACCATTAAAATTGAGAACGATTGCCACAAGTTTCAATAAAATTCTAATTAAAACGTGCTTATGAAATCTACAACTTTGGTCTGAGGTACTTCTGATAAAACTTGCCACTTTTAAGTGAAACCCAAGAAGCCTAAAATTTATATCTTTGACCTCGAAAAAAATTCTTAGTGTACATGAATTAATAGGGACTTTTGTTGTCTTATTCTTAATGGTATATTTCACGTTTATATCGCAATTTTGCCTAATTTTATTTTAGTTATTTGATTTGTCTAAATTGGCAGGACTATACGTATTATATAAATAAGACGCAAGTAAATCCAAGAAATTCTATGCTGCTACGATATTCGGCAGATCATATCGCTCGTAATCAGCGAGCATATGACATTACATCGTTACATTCGTTTATACACTTATTACATAGAAATCATTAGTACGCTTATTAACGTACGGATCAAGTGTCTAATTAATTAATGAAACACATTATTAGTCAATCCTTACTTCATTTTTTTTATTTTTATTTACAATATGTAAATATTGCGATGTCATTAGCATAAGGTTTTTTGAAGTCTGCGGTTGTAATCTGGTTAAAGGGATTAACATTTAGTATAAAACAATATTAAATCCATAAAATCAAAAGAAAGTAGATTATAGAAATGCCAAATAAATATTGAGTAATAATAAAAATATAATCTTTAATGAGATGCACTTAACTTAATGACAATAATCTTTTTCAAACCTATAATATATAAAACATAGCAAATGTAATTACTATCAATAGTATTAAAAAGATGTCATAAGATTTTGTGTAATTTTGAAAGATTTAATATGATGTAATATTTTTTATTTTTCTTTTTGATTTAATATGATGTGATATAGATTTTATATTACTCAATTCTTATGTCATAACAACAATAAAGTTACAGTTTACTTAAATAGATCTATAGTCAGAAAATAATTTTTACATAAAATAGTACTTTAGATTTCAATCGAAAAAGACTTTAGTATTCATATTTTTTGAGTTTTTTCAATAACATTTTCTTTTAATATTATTCTAGGTATATTTATTTAATAATTTTTTTCAACAATTATATGAGAGATTATATGAGATCAAACTACAAAATTATGTATTTTTGGTTACTAAACTAAACTGTTTACCCTCACATGAAAAATCAACAGCATCAAGGTCATTAATCAAAATTTATGCAATGAATATTGCTTTTTTTATCTACGTGACTCATCAAACTGCACATGCGCTGAATTGCGTGATTTATATTTTCCTTAAATACCTCGCCTTGGCAGCAGCAACAGGTGTATTCCCGGGGTCCTTGCGTTAGCTGTGGGTACCAGGACAACAGAAATAACAAGAGATTATCTTTAGTTTCATTGAGCTCTCTATATACTTGTATCTTCCGTCTGTGTTAATTTGACAGCTACGCAATGAACACCTAAATAATAATAAAGCTAGTGTTATTATTTTACAGGGTTGAACAAGCCATTGGAATAAAAATTTAAATAGATTAAAGTATAGCAAGTCCAAAATATACTATCATAATAAAAGAAAATTCAAAAAACGTCACCTCTTTCGTCACCTCTGTCACTACGACACCAAGTACAGGGGAATATGCTATTTAACTCTGCTGGGATAAAAAGATAAAAATACGCTCTAAATAAAATGTTACATCTTAAAAATATCAAAAAATCCAGTAATTATATAACGTCATGCAAAAGTGGAATTATCAGGTGATGGGTAGATAGGATCGATGAAAGTAAAACTAAAAAAGTGAAAAAAAAGACTCACCAAGACGTAACCAAATTTAAAACTTTTAGAAAACTCTAGTCTGGTCTTAGTTCAATGGGAAATTAGGTAAAAAGAGATTAACGATTAAAATAAAATTAATTATTCATATCAATAGATTTCCATTAGATTTTAAAATACGTTCCATCTTCGTAAATATTAGTTTACACTCGAACCGTCTAGGCGAGCCCTGTATTGGCTTATTTAGCCAACTGAAAATAGCTTAACGAGCTATGGAGAGGGCAATCCTCAGTCTCTTTACACGATCGAATCTGCAATGAGGATGCAATGAGGGAACCAAAGTTACCGATGTTGCTGGTAAATTATAAAAAATTAAATTAGCACTGGACAAGGCATTTGGTACGCAAAACCTATGACCGATGGAGTCATGAAGTTCTAAAATGGAGAAAACCTACCGGCGAGCGCAGTGGAGGGCATCAACTCGCAAGATGGACAGTCGATCTGACTAAAACACAGGCCGCAAACGACCGATCCTATTAAACAATACTTGGGGAGGTCCTATGTCCAGCAATGTACATCTTGTGGTTGGTATGACGATGATGATGATAAACTCTTTTCCTTAATGTTGTATGTCATAATATCAAGTAATAATTTAAGAACTTGCATTCTTTCTAGAAATCGTAACCTCAGCTGAGAAACTAAGTTATAATCGTAGTTATCAAATACTTTTATAATATCCTAAAAAGACAATTTTATTTAAAATACTGTAGAGTTTGATCGTTCTTTCATTAAATATTGGTTGAAAAATAAACTTGAAGATTTATTATTATTGTCCATAAATAATAACACCATATGAATACCACGCAAATGATGTCAAGATATCTACGTACATCAGTTATGCGCTCAAAAGTGCGAAGCCACTAACATTATCTAATGTGAAATATGAATCAGACTATGGAATCATTAGCATAATTAATCTGACAAAATAGATTTGATTCTGTTAGTATTAAACATGTTCATTAAAAATGCATAGTAAGGGTTGAAATGCATGAATGAATGTCGAGCGCTCGAATAATCAATACTGGGACGAGCTTAATTTTCATTAATGTCTTACCCAGCTATACTACGAGGGTTGCGTTTAGATCTATCTCTGCTAGTTCATAAGGTCCTAGTACTCTGGCATTGTTAAAAATATAAACGTATTTTAATGGCAGAAATCGATACAAACCCAAATTGCCCATCTTTGTATTTAATTTGTACGCAGTAAATATATACATAGGATATGTGTACTAGTTTTTAGGTACTTATGAGCGTAAGGTTTAAATACATACTTTCCTGGTATGTGAATAAAACTAATAGTGTCATTATTTCCATTTGTGCCATAGTTTTTAGTTACAGGTGTTTATAAGCAAAATATGGAGGACGATATCAATCCTGTATGATTGTTGAGAAATATGATTATTATTATAAGGTATTTAACTGTGACTTTAGGGTGACTTTTTGAACAAAATTTTTTTCATGCGGGCTGAACAATTTCATAGCTTTATTAAAAAAAATATTAATTTAATTCAGTAAAACGCAAAAGTTACGTTTGTAAATCTGAGGATCATTTCACAAAATTCCAACCAGTATTCGTGAACTGCACAGGGGTGTAAATGAAAATCAATAAAAGGAGAAGCTTACGTTTCGTTAATGTCTATAGCATGAGTTATATAGTTGTACTGAGCATGACGAGAGTTGTTGGTTCAAATTTATCTCGCGAATAGTATCCTAGTAATAGAGCGTGATAAGTAGCCGCTGTAGGAAGCCTGTACGCGTTCAGTGGCGCAAACCATATGCAGTACTTGTGGATTGATGATAGAGTAAACAAAATTCGTATTAATAATTGTAAGAATTAGTTATAGAATAAAAAAAGGTTGCGGTCGGCAAAAAAATATTACCAACCTTTTTATTGATTATGAACTATATAAGAAGCTAACTTTGGTTATTTCTATACAATTTAAATAAAATCTAATCATACAGTTCTATACTAAGCCCAAGATTTGCAAAATCTTTGTTATTCTTCAAATCCTCTAACTCAAAAATTCTAATAAACCTATCATAGCATTTGTAATTGCATTAATATTACAAAAATAAACAGCTAATATTTTTACTAGTATTTATACACACATTATTTTATAAACACTTTCAATTTAAAATTTAACTGGTGTCATTTGGAATTTAAACACAAGGAAACGGCGGTCTGTGTAAAATAATATTTATTACTTATACAAATATATAAAATAATATGAAACATAGATATGTGTAATAAATTTAGTTTAAGTATTATAATTTTTTAAATCTATTCAATGGGCATAGTGTCGCAGACAGTAGTGATCCTATATTGTGAACTAGGGGTCGGTTCGATCCCCACCTAGGATTAATATTTTTATGTCAATATTGTGTTTGTTCTGTGTCTCGGTTTAAAAAATAGACAACTGAAATACGTATGAATTTATGTAGTATATTTTTGATTCCTGTGTTTTCTGTTGTGAAATTGTAACACAAATGCTTTAAACGACTTATCACGGAGTCAGGTCAATGTTATGAGGTGTTATCGGAATTTATTATTAATTATATTTCTGACCCCAAACGTTAATAAGCAGTGCAAATGTATTTTTATACAATAACTTTACAAGGAAATGGAAGATACTACGAGACTACGAGACATGTTGATATTCTCGTAGCAGTGCCAAAATCCGTAGACTTTGCGTTTGTTTGCTTAATAAAATTAATAAAACTTTAAATTTTAACTAATGTGAATGTGTTTTATTTAATTTTTTACGTTTTCAGCGATTTCCAATTCGCTTTTATAGTAAAATGTTATATTTATAATATAATAAAGTACATATTTGATGTTTTTAAGTCACACACAGTTTTCAAGTAGTTAAATAACAAACTGCGTTGCAAGGTCATTCGGACAATATAATTTAAGTATTGCATTTTTTTTAAATGAAATGTAATTATATATATTTATCCATTTTACTTTTAGATTATATAAAACATTAAGATATTATAGAGATTTATAATATTTACATTATTAGTAATAAGTCTAATAAAATATATTTTCGTAGAGAATATAATGTCTATTCGAAATATGAGTTACGTAGTACTTGACAAACTAATTTGGAACTGATACTCTTTAGTAAGAATGGTTTTGCAACGCAATTTTTTAATTCAAAATTGTAGTGCCCTTATGTGTAACGAAATGACTTATTCTTGTATAAAATAAAATTATATGCACAGGCGTCCTATCAGTAATATAACAAGTACATTTCACTGTTTATAATTTCCATGATTAAAAATATTTAAAAAAGAGTTAAAAAGAGATTAATTTGATTTTATTATAAATTAAAATATTGATACAAACTTTTACACAAAAAATAAGTCCCGTAAAATGCAAAAAAAATGGCGTTAGTTATAAATAAATGAACCTCGCTATGGAGCTACAAAATCTTCGTGTCAGCTACTGTAATTACCAGGAAAGCATATTCTATTAAGGGGTTTACTTGTCGATACCAATGCAAGCAATAAATCAGAGTGAAGGGTAGAAAGACGATACGTGAAACAGAGATAAAGTCTATTCTTCTGTCTGTACTCACGATCCCTCATGTATTTGATGAAATTGAATTTATAGCCGTCTCTTTTACTGACCATGCAATAAAAAAGGACTAATATAATACTCACCACCCCTTTTGCACTGGACTGCATTTGAAATCTCCCCTTTATTCAATTACTGTGTAGATACATGATAATGTGTTTGTATTGGCTATTAGGAAATACTAGTGTGAGTAATGTTTTAAAATAAACTCTTCAACTCTTATGTGCTCCTAGTATTATGGGTACGAGATTTTGTATACGTTGAGCCCGTTTTAGTACCGTTGGTTTCAAACAGTCTTTTTTTGACTCAATTAATTAGGTTCAGTCTTAGTTAGTCTTCATTCAGGTAATAAGAAACAGTTTACATTTAAAATTGGAACGACTTGCGGCCAGGGAATACCTTATCTATACCTTTTATATATGATAGAAAATGCAGTGGACTACAAACTGAACCTTGGAACCACAAACTGTAACTGTTCTTAGGTTTACAGTTACAGACAATGTTGCTCGTAATGCATATAATACATGAGTTGAAAGTTGTTAAAAGCTAGGGAAAAGTTGACGAAGAACATAATTTATCTTGTAAGGACTAGAAAGACCAGAAGGGTTAAATGATCCCAATAAAGATTTTGATGTATCATATTTTTTAAACAAATGAGAACCAACGTCGATCTCATTTGTAATTTCATGAGGCAATTTTTAGGACTGAATCCGTGAAGGATTAAGTTATCAATGGATTGGGTTATTTTATCCGAGATTGAGTTTATTAAATTGACTTAAATTTGAGATGATTAATTATCATACTTGACACGGTTTAGCTCACAGTGTAATGCCAAGTTTTCAGACGAATAAGGAATAATTTGCTACATGGCGGTGGTCTATTAATTGTAGACAAATACGGTGTTTTCGTTTATGTTCAATGTGCCTTTTAAATATTGCTTTTCGGGTTGAATTGTAGACTTTCCTAACGTAGATGAACGATAGATTATCCAACCTTTTTTTTGATGATAAGCAGTCTCAAGAATCTGAGAAAAGTTTAATATATTATATGATTAGTAAATATGGATCTTCATACAACTATAAATTTTTCTAATAAATAGTTTACCCTCTTTACAACATATATGCTGGAAAAAACCATTGGCTGTTTTTAAGCATTTTTTATAATGTCTTGATGTCACAAGTATACAGAAAACAAACATTTTAAAACCAGTAATACCTTGTTTTACTCCGTATTTAAGATTGACATGATTCGTATGATCTCTCTCACAATATTGGTCAAAAATTGCAGCCTTACACGAACAAGCGCTATCCACACATGGTCCCTAAAATGAAAACGTTGCATGTATGCTGTAAACTGTTGCAACTCTTTGATAAGAAATGTATATTAGGTGAGCTGATAGATGACCTTCATTTACGCAGTCTTTTTACAGCACTATCGCTATACTAGAACTTTATAAGTTGCAGATTTAAATCTGAATGCAACCCTACTAAGTGTTACATGTAGATAGAAAAGTCGGGGTATAGATATGAATTTGAATTTCTTATTTTTCATTCAATCATTTCATTTTTCATTTGAGTTTAGTTCAACATGGCGTAGAACGTGAAAGTTACTTATAGAAAAAAATATTTTTAATAGTTTGCATTAGGAGCTTTAGATACTGTTGATAGCTCCGGGACGCGTCCACGTGCTCGGTGGCCCGCGGGATTCTGAGCTCTCCCCACAACATGACTGTAAAATCAGCACCACCGGGATACGTTACACTCTTCGAACATCATGTCATCCTGGTACTTTCAACCGAGTTGGTTGCCGCATACGGCAACGCCGGCATGTACGGCAGCGACAAATGACCGTACAATTACTAGGAGAGAAGGATTCGTGAGAAGATTAATTCAAACCAAGGTAGCTGTTGAAATAAAGTTCATATTTCTATCGAAATATGAACCATATTTCAATAATTTTGTACTCCTAGACTTGACTGCGCGTGCGTGTATCCATGGTTACAAATCTAAGGGTCTATGCATTCCGTGTATTAGAAGCACGTGTTAATATTATGCATCGAACATTTAAATGTAACTGCAAACATTTGCTCAGTCATAATATTTACCTCAATGGATTAAACGTAAGTCATTATCAAACAAAGATGATGGCATGGGCACTTCTTCTCTTTCTATTTCTTTGAAAACAGTAACACCAGAAGTGTGTCTTTCTTTTTTAGTTCGATATTGTAATGTCTAATTTACTTCATAGTATTACTATATAATAATATATTCTCAAAGAGAGATCTAGTATTATTTCGGCATAACAGTAGTAGCGTTATTACTGCAGTATAATTATCGTTAACACTAACTACATAGTACAAATACCACTTAGTGGTGTGCAACGGAAGCTGCAATGTCTTAAGTATTTTTATTATGTTATTTGCCAAACATGTTAATTTATATTGATCACGTCGTAGAAAAGTTATATATATAGCTATTCATATTAAAGTACTATAAACGCTTTGCGACAGGTTCAACAAATGACTAAGCAAATATTAGAACTGTAATATATTATGATATTTATAATTTGTTACTATGGTATGCATATTTTTTATATAATTTACACAATTAAAAACTAAAACCACCTAATATAAATATGGTTTTAATATACAATATTTTTTAAATACTTGTATGTCCGTTTCCGGGCCTTTAAGCATAAGTGCCGATCCAAATGGAGTGATATGATAGATATTATAATAACTACTGTCCAAATTGATACGTTCCCATAGACAACGCTTTATAAAGTAAGTAAACAAAGATAGTAATATACACATGCAGCACCACGCTACGACATCCACGTATTTCCATTAATGTGTGCTTTCCAATCAATATGAGAAGGAGGAGTTTCAGTTTACTGCATATGTATTGTCAAATGCCTCTGTCTGTGTTGGATAGACGCTTCGAGACCATCTCCTACTTTATGTAGTCCTGTTAATGTTGGAAGCGGAAGTTGGCAGTGGATTTGGCTTGAGATCGTAATAAATAAATGAACGGTGATCAAAACACACGTTGCATAGCGCTATATTTTTAAGTACGAGATCGAGTGACGGGACATGCGAGTCACTGTCTTGTTGGGAATCTTTACGAGATCTTGAATAAAAATAGATTATAGCGAGAAATACGAAATATATGTCCAATAATAAATCGAAATCGTCGAAATATACATTCATACTATTTTCCTCAAAGTGATCTTTTCCCTTTGTCACTGTAAATTGGGCCAAAATGGCAGCCACGCAGCAACTCTTGGATTATGTATACGAAGCTGTATAAAATAAAATCGAATTTGTTGTTTACTAACGCTCAAGTAGTTTTTAAAAGGTCTCATTCCAAGTTTTGCACTTTTGGTGCAAGCCATGTTAGATTTTCAATGTTTTGGTGGATATTAGTTTCCGTTGTTATTTGTTTTCATGTTACTACATGTATATTCCAAAGCTAAAACCAAAATCAATTAAATATTTTGATAGTGCAAATTATATTCAATTGCGTCCAATTTCAGATAAATCATAATAATATCAGAATTACGTACCAGTCCTTGTATTGTTTATATTGTAAATGCATAGGACAAAGCGTATTGGTTAATTTTACACGATTTTATTTAGATTAAACAGTTCTAATGTCTGTAATTAAAACATTTTCTCTTTCCATTTGAAATGAAATTTTGGCTGCATGTATATATTGCGTGTTATATTGATATGGATCTGATCTGATGCTGGAGCTGAAAAATGGCCGTAAGGGCTCCACAATAATTTGATACAGCTCTATTAACTTTGGCCAAGTTTGATTTGTCTTATTAGTATGCAACCCAACAAATTTTATAAACAAGATTCTTAAGTCCACTTATATAAATTCAATAACAAAACGAGTATGTGTAGAAGACTGAATGGTATGAGGATTTATACATATGTCATGTCCCTAACGCTAGGCCTTAGAAAGAAGCTGTCGCTGAAAACTGGGTTCCTAAAACCATTTAAACTCTCTAGAATGAATCTCTGGATGGATGGATTATTTTCGATCAAAACATTTTTTATTGTAATCGGTGAAAATAAAGTCTACCAGTCCACCAAACTCCATGCAGGAGGTTGCATAATCGCTAAAAGTCAGATTTTTAGTCGCAGTCGATTTACTCATAATGAACCCGTGTTGTTCGGCAAAATGATATTCGAGAAAGTGTTATTGGCCTAGATGTGAATGAGATGCTTAAATATTTTAGCGAATATACATAGCGTAGACTTAGGCATATGGTTCTTAACCTTCCTGTATTACCATACTTAAATATTAAAATTATAAAAACAGATATCCATATATAAGGTACAATACCCCTATTGCTTAATAAAACATTTATACCGTACAGCAAGCGGCCGATCCAAAGACTTAGAAAGATCATTTAGCGCATATTTTAAACTAATTCATCTAGAAAATAAAAGTATAATCAATAAGTTTGCTTAAAAATACACAAGGAGTACAGCTTATAATTAAATAATGAACTCCAATATAGATTAACAATACAAAAGACGCATTTTAACATCAGAACATAAGAAAATAAAAAAGGTTTTTAAACAATGTAATAAAATATTTTATACCTTGTCTCGAATTTGTCAAATAAACCAAAAACCAAGTCACTCCGTTCAAGTCACTTCTGTTCTGTTGTAAAAAAAGAATGAGACATTTCAATAGCATCAGTTGGTAATCCCGTTAAAAGCTTTTTTAATTGTAAATTATCTCCAGTCCAGTCCAGTCTCCAAAATTTTATTATTTTCACACTATCATTGTGTTAGGTAACATTGAAAGTTACAACCTCTTTCTACACATATTTAAGCTATAAGGGGTCAAAAGGGGGGATGAAAAGTCGTATGGAAGTATCGCTATTTCTAGAGATAGAAACTTGAAACTTATTTTTCAGGCCATTGATTTGATATAAATAAACATGACATTTATATTTTATATAAATTAAGGTAAAGAGGTATGGTACTCAAAAAAACTAATCCACGCGGACGAAGTCGCGGGAACAGTTAGTATCTACTTAAGACATATAAAAGATAAAGATAACTACTAAAACCTGATTTACTTTTCAAACGGATCGTTGTAGTTAAGTCTTCTTTAAATTTAAATAGACATAACAAAATTAAATCAATATAATCAAATTAAGTTTCGTTAAATTATATCCTTATCTAAGCTAAGCTTAAATTTATAATAGAATTTAAAATATTTTTTTCATTTACATACATTTACACTTTGTTAACCTGTAGAATAAATCATACGTATTATTTGCGGAAATAAAAAATTGAACAGTTAATAAATTATTTGCACAAATTAATGTTTAAAACAAACAAATATAATATACACGTGAACTTTTAAGATATTTTACAACAAAAATATTTCAGAACGCACACGTACAAAAAGAAACAAAAGGCCTACAAATGATAAGCCTTAATAGAAAGGTTAAATTGAACGTTCAGACATATATTTAGCAACTGACACTAGCGCTATCAAATAGTTTTTAATGATTACATGATTAACGATTGAATAATGCTATTTAAACAATTATTATAAGGTGAAAAGAAAACTTATAATAAAACTATGTTTAGGTTTATTTTATAACGCAGCTCACTTAGACTCATATTTTCTAATAAAGCAGATGACGGTATATCCATTCGAAACAGTGCAGCTTAAATGTACAGGGCAAGAGCAGGCAGCAGCATCCCCTTCGCGAAAGCTGTGCACTGCGACTGCCAACACGCTTGCCCAGCGCAGAAATTATGGTCAAAATCCTCCTTTCTTGGAGAGGCCTATGTCCAGCAGTGGACTTCCAATAGCTGATTTGATAATGATGATGAATGAGGTAATTTCTTTTTTTTATGTTCATTTTAATTACATGGTTTTTAACTTAAGTTAATATATACTTTAGTATATTTCTTAATATATGCAGGCGCCACCGATTTTTGCATTGGCTAACTTAAGCTTACTTTACGAAAATGCATTACATATCAATTGGTTCACAAATTGCCAAAACCAGCAAAATATTAAAAATACTTTTAATAATGTCTAGAAAGAAGTGAAAGGCTCAAAACTACCACAAATTACGAGGAGGATCATAACCGTCACATGTATAGTTTGAACATAGAATATTGCTTGTTGTCAACTAAATCTGTAATGTGGGGTATAAAGTAATTGAGACATCGCAAAATGATGAAAATAATTAAAAGTGCGCCAAAACGCAAAGTGCGGCGGAGAATTGAGATATAATATAGAGAAATAAAAGGCCACGAGATAGTAGACTTTTTACGAAATTTAATATAATAAAAGAGAAAATGAGAACAATGATCACTAGTGTCCTCCAAGTACAACAACAGAGGTTATATAGAGTTGAAGAACATATAAAGGAAGTTAAGAACCAGAATCTAGATATCTGTCAAACAAATCCAGATATAGAAAAAATTATTTAAACAGTGAGAAGTTCTAATCCTAAACACATAGTTAAAGAATAATAATAATAATAATAAATTTTATTTTGATTTCCTCAGGCTTTGACTTGCACCTTCAAGCGGTCAGCCACAACTTTTAGCAGTTGCTGCCACTTTCAGGCGGCTCATGCCTAATATCGGCGGCCTGGACATAGAATGTCGCTGCCTTCATGCCAGAATGGTCAGTTCTGTTCCGTTCATGACCCTTTATGAAGCAGCTATCTGGGTCGATGCACTGTCGACAACAAACCACTGTACACCGCGGAGGCCCCAGCGTATAACAGCCAGTAGGAAGATAGGGGCTTATCATTTGGTGGGCTTCGAAGCGGCGACAGCACTGGCTGATAGTCTTCCATGGGAGCTGGAAGCCGAAGTCCTTTCGGAACTGTTTTACCACGCAACCAAATTCCGATCTTGCGGCGTCAGTCCGATACAGAGATAGGTGGACCGTTGGAAACGTCAGGTCCGATTAGCCTGAGCTAGGATCTGGGAAATTCAATTGGCGGACTCCTCTGCCGGTCATGATCTGGTGAAAGCCATCCGCCCGCACCTATCAGCCTGCACCTTTAGGCAATATGGAGCTTTTACGTTCATATGACACAGATTTTGACAGGGCATGCGGCCTTCGGACGATACCTATTTAAGATTGGACGTGAGGTAAAACCCGCCTGCTGCCAATGAGGATGGCCAAGACACGGCCAAGAATACATGGTCAGTAGCCTGGTTGGAACTGCGCGCCGTGTTTGAAACGGCACTGAGATTGAGTGACTTATCCCTCAATTCAGTGATCGGCACCATAGCTAGCAGCAGGATAGCTTGGGACGCTGTAGTCTCATTTTGCACAGCAATGTTGAGTCGCAAAGAGGCTGATGAACGTGCCAGAGAGGCTGATACTGAAGTCAACCCCAAGCGGAGACGATCTCATGGATAAATAAGAAGAGTGTACCTGCGTTCAATACCTCCTTAGAGGTTGGAAGGCCTACAAAAGGCACAGATGCGTGCATACCCTCTAAGGATAAACTAGGCTTTTGAGGCCGTGTAAGATGCCAAAACAGACTGGGTGTCGTGGTCCAGGTGCGGGACTGCGTTATGGCCTAAATATGTAGAACCCTAATGTTCCATCTGCAAGAATTTACCAAATAGCCTACACGACCCAATCGAATCACGACCTTTGGCGCACAAGAAATGATCACTACCATCTGCGCCATCGGTTCCGGCTAAAGTTTTAAACTAGTGTTGGTATCATATATATATTCATAACATTATTTTACATTAACATTTACATTTATCCTAACTCTGTATGCATTTCCTTTTGAGAAACTTTTATGTCAGAGAAGGATGCAGTATTAACAATTTTCCAACCCTCTCTCAGAATAGCTCTTTGTGCGTTATGTCTACATTTGCTCAATGTGGCATATGCACATATCGGCTTGTATAGTCAAGGAGCCGGTAAATACTTTGCTATTGGTATATTTTATTTAAACACAAATATGAAAAATATAATATCATACAAAGATATTTGTATATATTTTTAATAATACAGTTTTACCAGACTGAGATTTAGCTATTTAATTAGTGGTAATAAAAAAATTACTTTAATTGGCTAATTTATATTAGGATCTACCTTCTACCTTAGGTCATGATCATGTGTTCGGGAAAGGCATGAATTGAACGAGTAATATGACGACTTGAATTATTTTCCAAAGTTGTCTTTTGTGCCCAGGATATATTGAGTCTAAAGTTTAAACGTGGTTTATCTAACTTCTTCATTTCTGTAAATACTTAGTATATATACTTTACAACAATTTTATTTGTAACGTAGACTGTGAACTCAATTCACGGTCCACGTTTCAACTTAGAGAAATGGTAGTACCAAGTTATTGACATGACTTGCTGTCTTTTTTTTAACTTGTCAATTTTAACTAAAGGTAATATTTACTATACAAAAATTCAACTTGTCACAGGTTTCAGACTCGAACCTGCAGCCTTCTTATGTCAGAGAATTGCTTTACTTTTATTCTACCGAGACCTTAGTACATACGTCGAGATTTTCTAGTGATCTTCTTGTGCTGAGAAATTTTAAAGATATTCTTTTATTAAAAATTCAGGAGTTTCAATTAATGAAACTACTACTTATTTAATAGTTTTTATTTTAATAAAAATAATGACAACGTAAGTAATATAAACATAATCTGTCCACTTATCCAAATTGACGCAAAGTCTAAAAGCTGTCGAAACTGTACCGGGAGCTTATAAAACTTAAAGAGAGATTCTAAAGCGCCATTGCAGTAGTGGTTGTAAGTAAAGCAGACGTCACTTATGCAATTGCAGCCTAGATGGAACGGGATGGTTAGTAGTATTTTGTTTCTTGTACATTCATTGTGACGAAACTTTCAGCACGTTTTAAAATAATGTTGTTAAGTATATTACTTTAAACAAATTTAACTTATTTAAATACTTATTTAATTGACTTTAATCACTGTGATATGATGTTCCTCTGATCTGTAGTGATTCCGTTGTTTTATGCTTAAGCTGATTCAGAAACATTTTCTAGCTCAGACTGATGTCCGGTATATTGTGGAAGAAGCTTTTTAAAACACTAGTAACGTATATTGATAATGGAGCTATGATATTGTACACATTTAAAGGATGTTCACTCAGTAAGCATTGTTGGAATCGATCAACTACCTACCTCTTATCTCCTGGTACCAACTCACCGCAAACAAATCGTTTGTACGCTGGCACATGCGCAGTATAGTCAAAACCACGTGCGTCCTGCGAAAAACACGTGGAACCAACATACCTCTCAATATAAACTGTAAATGTCCATACAACTCCGGAACTTTATATAGGACTGGTTCGTGTGTCAACTGTTTTTTTTACCTAATGCTGGCAGAATGGCATTTCTTAAACACTTAACATGAAGGTATTTCTATTATTTTTTTGGTAAATAATATGCATTTTCAAATTTAATATTTTCCAGTTTTCAGTCATCACCCGATGCCTTGTTTTTAAGCTAATTTAGTGTCCTTCTAATCTTGTTCAAGCTGAAATCCGAAATATCTTGGGAGCAGTGTCTGTTCTTGGTACAAGCTGCAAACAGGTTTGGCAATAAGAGCGTTTAATTCTCCAAATTATATTTCAATATCTTTCAGTACCGTAGCCTTTATCGACGCTTAGTTACCATCTTGTTATCAACAGAAAGTTTTATGAAAACCAAAAATATGAAACTAGCTCGAAACAAGAGATTAATTAAAAAAATGTTACAATTATATTGACGTTTATATAGCATGAAAATATTTATTGTACATCAAGGTGCATGTTTACGTGCTAAGCACACAGTAATATCGTCCATATTAAAGGTAGTTGACGTAGTTATTTGGATTGGAATCGGTCAGCTAACTAAAACTTATCTCCTAGTACCGACGCATCGCATACACATAGTTAACGTATACAATATATGTTAATGCACAATATGTGAACACTACGTACGATAAACACGTGGAATCAACATAATTCTCTCCATAGACCGTTAATTGCAAATGTCCCTGTAGTATTAGTAAGTATAATCAGTGTTTGTCTCAAGCGCATATGTTATGGCGTGCCCCGGAGCTACGAGTAACTCACTACGTGTAGTATTGGGTTGATTAGTCAAATTAAGGACCGTGGCTTAGATCCGCACCCAAGCTAAATATTAATAAGATATATATTTTTGTTTGCTCTGTATCTGTGTGTAAAATATCTATTTAAGTATTGTATTTGAGATTCCCCTATCGTTTGATGTAATGTCAAATTATTTGTTATTTAATTATATTTTTCCCAATCCTTAGTTAGACCATTATAATATTAAAATTTACTGTTAAACTATATAGTTTAACAGTAAGTTTTATGCCAAACGCTTCCCTAATTCTTTTTAAATAAAAATAACATGCTTAAATTATTAAAATTATAATTCTTTAGTCTTTATGTTTTTAAGCGTTTAATAATCCCTAAAGTTTCATGGTATTCGATTCACGTGATTTTTTAGAGAGTTTTTTTAGAAAAACCAAAAAATGTATATAATAAAACCTCTTTGATTCGAGTACAAGTTGTTGCAACATGAGTGAGATAAGTTAAATCTTGTATTTCAATTTAATGTTTTCATTTCTTGCTCCTGTTACATGAAAAACATCCTATGGTCAAATAAATATTTCTGTGAACGGGTAAGTCTATACCGTCTGACTCATTAGGTTGTTGAAATTTATACCTTTAATTTTAAGTTGATAGTTTTGGTTCAATTTAAAATACTTGCCTAAACAAAAACACAAAAAAATTACTCGCTGAATTTTCATAATTGACGCAACGTCAAAATTCTGCCGTATCAGTATCAGGAGCTTAGGATACATAAAGAGATATTTTAAAGCGCTATTGCAGCACAGGTTGTATGTAAGTAGAGCAAATATCACCAATGCAGCCTAGGCGGAAAGGGACAGTCAGTGTTATTTTTGTTCCTTGTATTTAAATAGTGATAAACAGAGACAGATATAAAAGCAACAAGTGGCCGTAGCGCCGCTGCCTACAAACAAGAATGAGATAGGAAGATATGTTCATGTTAAGTATATACATGTATGTACGTGTATAGTCAGCTTTTTAGCTCGGATAACAAGGATGTTGGTACGTATGTCAGGTAAAACGAATACTTTAGTATCAGTAAGCACAAAACAAATAAATTTAATTTATATTGCGGCATCATTACACGTATTGTGGAATAGAAACAGAAACTTCTAATTTTCTATTTTTATTACAGGCGATTGCGGCACGTTCTAGGTGCTAAATATATTAATAATAATATTACCCTTTAATCAGAGCCACTTAATTATATAAATAATCTGATTTAAAATTAAAATATAATGATCATTAAATCAGCCGTTGGAAGTCCACTGCTGGACATAAACCTCTGGTACGCAGAACCGATAACTCGGCTACGAGTTGCCGGTACACCGAGTAGATAATGTTTAGGTTTTATTGAAATAAATTCATGATTTTTTATCTAGTAATATATTGAAAATTGTACGTATACCATCTTTCTGGTCAATAAATAATGTGTATATACCAGCGGCATAAACCCGTGAGTAAACTACATAGAATTAAAAAATATCACTTTGCAATTTTAAATATAAGTACTATTATCACCATTAGTTAGTGTACTGATATCTTATCAATCAGGTATATATACATATATCCTAAGCGGAATACCCTTAGTATTGCGCACATAATTTTGAAACTCAGGATTAAACTTATTGGCTTAAAACCTATAATCATTACTGATTTTACAATGATATATAAATTTCATAGCAAATATATTTTTATGTCTTATTATTTATTTTATATATAAATTATATTTAAATTACATAAAAATATATAATTTATAATTAACTATTACACTTTCTGTTTCAAATTTTAATAAAAACTAAATATTCAAGAACCAAAAAGGTTCAAGAAGGCATCTGCCGATTGGCAAACTCTTTATAAAAACAAGCAAGGAGCATACAGTTGGAGACCTATTTCAGATTTATATATTTTAAGTCTTGCAGTACCGGCACAGTAGAATAGTACCCTTGTACTAGGAATTGTAAGAGGTGACTCTATCAGTCGAAAAAGGAAGATATTAAATGTTTAATTTAGTTTATACTTTCATCAATAAGATCATGCTTTGGATATTAAAGATTCTAATTAAAATTACAGACAGATATTAGTTTCTGGACTCATTATTGGAGTACTTATCTTCCCTTTTTTATGGGTGAAAGTATTATTTTTGTATGTACTTTGTATGCTGTTGGCTGATATAAATATTTATATATATATATATATATATATAATTTATGAAACATATTTACCTAACTTTCTCACTACACACATATATATATTAATAGATTTGTATAGCCGCTTTAACTCCTATAAATCCTGAGAACCCTTGTAAATTTTGCCCTGAGTCACTGGGCTTCAGAAAGCTGCCAAGTACATTTGAAGCGGTCTCCATGGTTACGAATCAGCGTCTATTTTACTAAAATTTCAGACAAAAAACGTTTCATTATGATCGTTACATTCTAAATCTAGATAAAGACACCCTTTCCTTAAATTTTATAAATAAGAAAATTGGATAGTTAAGCATTTTGAAAGCACTACACAAATTGTTTTTGATGATGTAAAAAGACACGGAGTTGTGTATAATTTAAAACAATTTATGTGAAAATTGTGCTCGTGGTAGCATTTTGTTTCTGTTTTGAGAGCCTTTTAGTTAGGACTTAACGTTCCTGACATTACAACTGGCTCAAAAAAATCTGGCTGTCACACATATTCGAACTGACATGAAAAGGCCTTTGGATAAACAGGATATACATACTTAAAGAACACTGAACACAGCGTGTTCTATTCTGCGCAGAATATGCGCAGTCGTTGTATCATCTTAGCTCAGAATATACAGTGAAATATAATCATATATTATCAAAATCGGCATCCTAATGGCCACAAATCGAGCACTCTTCATATGTTTTGTAAGTGTATCTAAATCAGCTAAAACATAGATATATAGAATAATTTACTAATCTACACCTAGGTGAAGTTATACCTAAATTAGATAGCGCTCCCAAACTATCTTATACTTTATGTTGTCTTGGTTATATTGGAACTCGGTGCTTCAAGTCCGTACGAATCAATGACATTTCTTAGCATTAATAGATAGAAAGAGAACATACATTCTTCGACAAAGTAAAATAAACTAAAACGAATAGATGCACGTGCTCGTCGTTGTATAGCACTGTACATACGTTTATATTGTCTGAAGCCGTCTCGTTGCCATGGTAACGAAACAACTTTGTGATTTTATGCGGTCCTAGTAAAACGTTGCGATCTATTTTGTGAATTCATATTTTACAGTCACTATTCATGGTTGGTACACGAAGGCGTTTAAATGCAATTTAATGAGGACAATCAAGGTGTAATTTGTTATTTTCTGTCTTTACTTTGTTCAAAGTATGTAAAAAAGCTGACTTTATTTTTACATACATATTAAACTAAAATGTGATATTTCTATAGAAATAGGTCACACCTTTATAGCAAACAATTTTCTGAAATTATAGAAGTTTTGCCAGGTTCCTCTTCCCAGACTACACAACCCTCCAATTTATTTTCTTATGCATTTGAGGATTGATTTATCAGATTATATACCTATTTCTTCGCTTTACCCTCGAAACTAATTTGTATAAGAAAAAGGCTTAGAATCATGTGCAATCGAGTGTAATGGTCCAAAACTATATATACGGTACTTAAAACTGTAACAATAATTTTATTTGATTTTATGTTTCCTGGTGGTGGTAGTGGTGTTGATGTAACTTCGTATGCTAAAAAATGTTTTACCTAATCTAGTTTATTAATTACTTTACCTCTTACCAAATATCTAATTCATGATGTAATGAATCAAGACCTTATTTAATATATCCATTATCGTTTTTGATATACATCTCTTGTCTTAGCAAAATAATACGATAGAAAATGAACAGGCAAGACTGTTTACCAGGGCACCACGCTATCTATGTAAATAATTAAAATTTAAATGCCTTTTTGTAATATCAAAATCACAGCTTTTTAATATAGGCATGTGAGAATATCTACGTTACGGTATTAAAAAAAGCTTTGGTATTTTTTCTCTGTCTGTTTAACATAAACTCCAAAATAGCTGGACCAATTTTAAATAGAATTGCGCTGGCGGATATTTTAAAAAGAACTTTAAACTTTTACTGTTCGCTTGGGAACGGGAACTGCGCGGGTAAAACCATGGGACGCTGCTAGTACATAATAATTAGGTAAATTAACTAAAGCTTGTATCGCGATACAATATACCACATTAAAACAACATTATACCAATACAAAGCAAGAATTACTTGTCCGTGTTTCCTACTATACACTATACACGTCTTTATAGTTATTATATTCAAACTTTTGTAACGTCATCCATCAGCGAGCTGAAAATGCATTACCTATCAAATGGTTCCGAAAGTTGACACTACCTTAGTGCTTGCAAGGTTTTTGTTTCATGGTCAGTGTATAGATGGCGCTAAAGTTGTAACTTACCCTCAATTTTGTTTTATTTGTATTTCGATTAGTGTAGTTTCGTCATAAAGAGCCTTGCCAATGAGTCTTCACTTGAAATAGTTGTTTTATTTCAATTTCAATTTCAGGGGACAAAAGTACCTCCATATTAATAATGAAGTAATTTTACTCTGTTTCATTGAATCTGGATACAAACCACAGAAAACGCATTTGTTAAAATATTATAGCTAGGTCAGGTGCTACAATTTCTAATGGGGGGTTATAATTTGTATGTATCGACCAATGGAGTATTGGTAGTAGGGTGTCTGGGTTTGAATTTACCAATTTTATGTCAAACTTGTACCAAGACATTTCTAAACTCATGTTGAAAATGTAGTGGCACACAAATATATCACATATCTCTAAAAGTTTAACATATTAGTTAGAAACCTATTGTTTTTAGTAACTTACTACATAAAGCCATATTGTTTGTTAATTTGTGGTAAAAGTAATAATTAAAAAAATTAAACATTGCCCTGGAATCCATGTGGCCATAAACTGCACAAGCGCTGACATGCGCACTATCGTGGAAGTTAACGATTTCGGGCTTCTCGCTTCGGCTAGAGCTACCAGGTTGCTAGGATTGAGAGGAGATATTAAATAATTTTGATTGTCTCTCACTCTTTGCGTCGTGAGAAAGTTAAAGTATAATCTAATCTTTATATATACAAAATGTTCACTATATTTGTTCAGGAAGAACATTTCTAACTACTAAAAAGGTTTTAATAAATATTTGCTTACTGTGCATAGTTTGAAATAGCTTAAGAGATTATCGAAACTATCCTAAGTTTAAATTCTAATATAAAGTCGCTATAACTTTCAAGGTAGACTTATCATAGATTCTTTGTAGTTTACTATTAAATTATTGACTAGAAAATATTATACCAATATATTAACACTATGGTTATTGTAAACTCTGTATCACTTCATGCTATAGAAACTTACGGCAAACTTACTTTTTTTGACTAATGTATTATTGAATTATTGGATATAATTCAACACTGCTTTACGACTTTGGCTTTATTAGGTATCTGTTGGTATTTCGGTAATATGCGTTCCTAACTTAAAACACTGAATACTTACATAAAATTGCAAAATTAATGCGCATCAACGGTATGTATTAGTTTTAACAGAATGATAGAGAATGTTATAATAATATATCTGTATATGTACCTTTTTCGCGTCTCACAACACCTGGTGCAGTGGGAGGTACTATTCTATTCTACCGGTATCCCATGGCACTATAAATAATGCCGCTTTAATCAAAAATATATCAAGCGCAACTAAAAAGGTCTAAGTTTAAGCAACTAAATGTACTCCATATTCGTTACCATTTATATTCCACCAATGTTCATAGAGTTACCAATTATGCTACATATTTGTTTTCTTTTTTTAATTTAAGATATATCGTACATTAGAAGGACATTATTTTATCTGCCTAGGCACGGATATCATCAGAAAGTAATTTTTTTATCTAATGCGGCACATACAGCGCACGCAATGATGTTCGTACCATTCAAGAATTACTTTAGATCTACATGTAGAGAATTTGTCGTAATCTGATACGGATGGATAACGTCTTTTCTATTTTATACAATCGTCCTGGAGATGCCTAAGGATATTTAACAATATTTTTATAGTATCGCAAGTATAAGACAACAGAAAGGTGCTGATACTATTTTAGAGCAGTTTGCAATGCTCCTTTAAGAACAGTTAGAAAATGTACTAACGGTCGTGTAAGTACATGCAAGCATCTGAAACAATACACTGATTGTAAACAAAGTCGCTTAAAACATTCTATTATAGAAATGGTGAACGTAAATGATATTAATACATACATGTATTCAGAAATTTAACATATATTCCTACTACGACGACCTTTTTTAAAAAAGGTTTAGGTTTACTAAACCTCATAGCAAGCTTCATACCCAGAAAACATAAGTCTCAGAGATATTTGGTCGTCAAGTCTAGAAAATCAATAATAGTCTATTGCTGTTTCGTTCGCGTGTCTCTCATTCACTCTCATGCGCCCTGTGTAGTACGGCGAACAAATTTAAGAATGAACTGGTTTCATGCCATACACGGAATATAGTTTATCAGACTAAACAAAAAAAACAAAAAAATATATGAAACTTGTATATATTATATTATATAGGCATCATTATTTATAAATACGTTAAATACAATAGATACGGTTTTGTTTTCCAACGACAACGTGGTAAACAACACGTTTCCATAGAAACAAATATTATAGAACATCTATAAATTCTGCTTTCCTAGTAGCTCAGGGCAAAATATTTGAGGTACATACCTAGTTATCGTTTCGCTGATTCATTAATACTATAGTAGTTTATATTTGTTAAACGCAACGTAAACTTATCCCACCTCTTTTGCATAGAGTTGAATATACTGGACACTGAAGTTCCATTTACAAATAAACCTGAGCAAAAAATAAACGTGATGGCTCAAACACAAGCGTCAGTAACTAAAATCAGAAAATAATACTTACGAAAAAAATTTTTTCCCTCATTAATTTATTAGTAAATTTGTTTTAAACGGCATTTTTACTATTATTGTTTTGCTTAGTTGCATCCAATGTAAAAAATAAAAATATCTGAAATAGATAAATTAGTAGCAGTATATTTTATACAAATGCTACTTCTAGAATAATCAAGAAAGGTTTAGCTTATGTACTAGGCTTGCAGGAATGAAAGAAGCATTGTCATATTGAATTCCGCGAATATACCGTTCACATAAGTACGGCAAATGCACAGATTTTATTATAATCAATCAAATTTACTAGGCTTGTTTAAGTTTTGACATAATTACTTTTCATTGTAAATAATATAATTTCCCAAAACTAGTAAAGTGCTAAATTAATTTATTAATATTCCCCAAAAAAATATATCAGACTTGCTTACCTAGAAAAGCGTTGACAAAATCTATAACGAGGGAAAGACACAGGGCATCACTCTAAGTACTCTGATGCATATAGTGTGAAACTACTTATTTAGCAGACGCCGTTGTGTTACCATGGATATAGAATCATAACAAGCATACCTCTTGCTATTTATGTGGTCCTAGTTTTAAAAGCTATGTTTCATGCGAATCCAGGCTCATGGGGCACACACTTTTTGTACACAAAAAAGCGAACAATCTAAAAGTGCTTAATGATGACACAAACTTTATTTCAACTTACACCCTCGTACCTTATGTATTATAAATTTCTTATATACATGTCTGAACATAATAATAATTTCGTAGGTCGACCGATTTGACCGAAATGTTATATTTTCTATATATATGATTTATCATTTTTAATAGATAAAATATTAGAAACAAATCGTACAAACTAATACATATTTATCATTAATTTTTGCTTAATAGTAGAGTTCTAATAATTTATAGCTAAATGTTGCGCAGTCTATTAATTTATAGCTAGATAAAAACAGATGGTGCAGATGGTAGTGACCCTATCTTATGTGTTTAGGGTTATGGGTTTGATCCCCGTCTAGGACAAATACTTATATGATGATATTTGAGTTCCCCCATGAAGTGCATTATATGATAATTTAAGCTATTATATAGAAATTTATTATTTGTTTATCTAATACCCTGGCCATCATTAACTGTATAATTATAGAAGAACTATCCATTCCCAACTTAACTTCCCTATTAAAATAACTTACTTATGTCATATATACGGCATGGTTTGTATTATTTCCACTTTCTCATTATTGCATATACTTATACATTTAGGTAAAAAGGTACGAGTTATTGAACTACGTCCTAATCTTTACATCAAAACTTAGTATGCATGCACGCATGATTTAAGATTAGGTTCAGTGACGTAGTAGGTAGGTAAATCAGCGGCCCAGATACTAGGTTCCACATAGTCAATAGTAGAATAACGTACAATGATTACGTAGAAACTTACATGAGAAGACGTGGAAAATGGAAAGAAGTCATAAAGCATTGTCAAGTAATTCGATATTTTTCAACCAAATTTTATTTTTTATTTAGGCTCTTAACTATGTATGTATGTATATTTATTTCGTGCCATCAAGTGTGATTTCAGGTGTAAGTATTTTGAATAAGCTAGTTGACATCTTGAGGTATTTTTCGCCAACATATTCAGGAACAAATCCCTTATAGAAAACCTAGACAATACACCAAAAGAATATTTTAATTGAATAATTTGGCTTTAATGATTTAAACCAAGTGGAAGGAGGATTCACGTTTTGTTCACTTGGCCTTTTCAATATATTTAATACTTACACACTTGGCCTCCACAGGGTGAAAGTGAGTAATCTGACAGAGAAGTGATATTGTGGGTGGGCAGACAATAATGGTTGGATCCTAATGTTCGAATGCGTTATATGACATGAACCGATTTTATCTACTTCCAGCCTACCAAATAGAAATAGCCCGTTTATACTAATTTACATACTTATTCATAAATTTTAATAAATAGCAGTTATTATTAATTTTGTTCTTATTCGAACGTGGTTTGACTATACTGCGCATGTGTTTCCAATCTTGCCTACAGAGTTACACTGTAAATATGAATAATATCACCTGTACGAGGTGCACCCATACACATCGATGTCAACTGACGCTACTCTCGGATAAAAAATAGACAAATCGTTTTCTTACATGTTCTTATGTTCCGAGATAAATTCATTGTATATTAAAAGAAACTCCTGTTGCCAACAATATGACAGTTTAGCGTCAAGTTACTAAAGGAGATCACAATATTCCATGGAGAGTTGTACCCTTCTGTTGCTAGCTAGACAGCTAGTTGCTAGCTCTGAGTCTGACACAGGTTGCAGGAGGCCTTTACCGAAAGACAAACAAATTTGCAACGCTTTCATTTCTTATGTTCATAACCTGAACGCTTGACCTGAACCGTGATTTGATCATGATAAAAATAAAACATGATTGACCTGACTCCGTGGTAAATCATTAAAAGCACTTGTGTTACGGACACCAGACACAAATATACTTCTTAACTGCATATATTTGACATCCACAGAACAAACAAAATATCATCATATAAATATTCGTCCTGTATGGGTATTGAACCCACGAACCGAAAAAAATCGCCACCACCTGCGCTATCAAGCCCGTCAAACCTTTAGTGGAATTAATTTTATTTTAATAAAATAAATTAATCCCTCAGACCAACTTACCACCGCAGACAGCAGCCTTGAGACAACTTATGCTGACGAAATTTAAATAGTTATTTAATAAATATTAAAAATAAAGAAAATAATTACTTAAAATATGTTTGATTAACTAAGTAAATGGGTAAAAATTAATCATCTTTTTCATGTATCAAAGGAGATGTAACTGAATCATCTAGTATTATATGGCCGTTGAGAATTAAATAAGTATTATTCGTTGCATATAACGTACGTACCAACATTATTGTTTAAAATGCTGAAGGGGTGACTGAGCACGGCTGAATAAGGACACTGAGCTACCCATCTCGTTCCTGTATATTAGCGGCGGAGTTATGGCCACTTGTCTCTCTAACATCCGTCCCTATTCCTCACTATTTTATACGAGGAACATAAATACTACTAACCATCCCGTTCCATCTAGGCTGCAATTGCATAGGTTATCTGCTTTACTTACAGCCACTACTGCTATGGCGCGTTAGAATATCTTTTTACGTGTCATAAGCTCCTAGTACTGATGTGGCAGATCTTTCACGTTGCGTGAATTATGAAAATGTTCTCTTCACTAAGTGACGGTATTTAGTATTCGTTTTTTAAAAACGTGTAAGCGTACTTTTAGTTAGGCAGAAACTAGTAATAGATTAAAGGTTTTATGCATGAAAAATACTATATTCTTAATTAAAATATATTTATAATTTCTCAATTTAATAAGTTTCAGTAGTAAAATGTTTAAGAAATCAAGAAAAAGGTGCAGGTTCGAGTCCTGTCTGGAGCCTGAGATATATTTAATAATTTTCAGTCAATATTATTTTTTATTAACAACTATCAACTTAATATAAAAAAAGCTTTTAAGTCTGATAGTATACCTATTATATATATTATATATATACCTGTATAGATATACCTGTTCAACTCTAGGTGCCAGTTGTAGAAAGTTGCTTACCGTATTAAGAAAGTTACCTAGATAATATGAGATAATAGTATTGTGCAATCGGACAGTAATAATTTTGTAAAGGCTGAAAGTTTTTTTATGTTTCTCTTATACAGGCAAGAACATAGAAGAATATATATACTATAGACTCTATGTTTATATATTTTATTCATAGTAATTGTAAAATATAGTATTGTTCATTACTACTCTTAGCACGGGTAAAGTCAAGCACAGTTCAACTATGATAAATTGCACTTAAATTTTAGTCATATTATAAGAACCGAATATGATCAAGGGGTTAATAACCGTTTCGGTAATTTTTTATACAGCCAGACACATATAAATTAAGCGCGAGTGTATGCGATATATAAGAAAGTGCAGGTAAACTTGGAACATGTCATATAAGTTATTAAAAGTCATGTCAATATCTCGGTACTATCAGTCTTATGAATTCACTAATTCGCTTTAATCAGGGTGGAAACAAAACCGTTAAAAATAAAACTATTTTGCAGTATATATTAACGAAGTATTAACAAATATTCAAAAATTATATCTATTGGATTGAAACCACGTTTAAATCCAATAAATATACTTTTATCTTGAGTATTCAAGAGGAGCGTAGTGACATGCTTAAGTAAAATGTAGATATACTTGTCAACAAATAAAAAGATCAGAAAGTTATTATAACATAGAAAGTCAACTGCGGAAAATATTAGGCTTATAGTAACAGCTATTTAACCTAATCAACTTATTTTTACTTTTAGAGAAGTCTTTAGGCTATCAAATATAGAAAAACGTTAGCACTGAGTCAGGTAAAATCCATAACTAAGGTAGGAAAGAGAGAGGAGAGCAGATATAGACTTCACTATACGCACGTTGTTTTCGTTGTGTATATGTAATATTAAATTTTCTAGTTCTGGGAATTTTCTGTAAATTTGGGAAACATCTAAACATTTTAGCCACGTTTTAGATGAAAACATTATAAGTACTATGAAAGCGTGTGATTCGATTGCAATAACGTATTTCAATTGTTAAGAAGCCTGTGTTTGCTGTAAGGTTACGGGACGCGGCATCGTAACAGTAATCATGACGCAATATTATAAATGTAACGTAGACTAGTATGTGTTATTAAGAATTATGTATTTGTAGTTATTTTTAAAAATAAGTAATATTGGTGTCACAGCTCATAAATCTGTATCACGAACATGACTGTAGTATGCCCTTTTTTTCTAAAGAACCTATTGCTGGGCTACACAAACATGAGCTCCGGCGTCACCAAACAAGAGGGGGAGAGTCGCTCATTAGCGAGTGACCCTGTAGCGCAAGATCGACAGCGAATTATACACGACACCATGCATGGACGGATTTATAGAATTATTATTTTTTGTCTAAAGATGTCTTAATAAAAGAGAATATTGAGAAAGTTGCGCGGAAAAGAAAAATAACGTTATCTTAAGATTATTGCAATACATTTCTGAATGCGTTCTATATACCTACATCGTATATTATTTAATTCAATAAATAATATTAACATACTTTTTTGGTTTAGTCTGTGAATACTTTAAAATACAGTAATCTCACTGAAATCGACATTCTTTTGTTTATTAACAAACATATTATTTTAAATATTGCTAGCAGGGATCATTATTTTGTCCGGGATGAATATCGTGTATGTCATGTAATTGATCCCTTTGTAATAGATAAATTCAAATTTACCCTGCTGGGTTGTAATGTTTTAAAGATAAAAAGTAGCATTTATAGTTATTATATTAGTATTTATATTATGCGCGTTTTAGCTGATGTGTACACGTTTTAGAAGTGTGAGAACAAGGCCTTACATATATATATATATAAATATTATTTTTACTTCCTACATAAACCACCCGGTGTATAAAAAATCTTTAATAATTTGATTTAACCATGGCAATAATTAAAAAATACAGTAAATGTAGCTAATGATAATCTAGATGCCGGGAAATAACTTACGAGCCCTAGTGACTACGACGCTGCTACGAAGCTACACTTTCCTTGTTTAATCAGTATTGATTTTGTACTAGATTTTCCTTAGTACTTTATTATAAAAAATATATTGTATAGATATAAATGTGTTTTATAATAAGAATTTAAACTATTTTTAAGAATTATTGTATCTGTACAATAGTAACATATAATAAATAGTATATATATTTTTTAAATTACTACATTTGAACTGCCTTCCATCTAACTACATGTACATTAAAAATAAACAAAAGGGCATATACAATGTAAATAAAAACAATATATACAATGGATAATATCTGCTTTTAATATTAAAATATGCAGATTAATTAATATATGTATATAAAAGAGAAAGCTAACTTATGGACTCACTGCCATATCAACATAGATAACACAGAGGTTGTTTTTAGGTAAAAGAGCACTAAGAATGGATATTTGATAATAAACTACCAAAGGGGGTAAAAACGGCGTACAAAGTATAAATATTCAGTATAAAGGCTTTTCATTGAAAGTTATAAAAACATATAAATATTGTTTGGAAAATCCCTTAAGAGGATAAAAGGGGGAGCAAAATTTATACAACAATTCTATAAACTAAACCAGGTGTTTACTATATATCCAGATGAAGTTCGCGCGGGTGACTAGTATTAGTATAAAGAAAAGACAAACAACCTTTTTGCTCACAAGTACACAGCTTAAAAGAGGATTCATCACGTTCTTCGTCATATCAGCCGTTGAACGTCTAACAGACGTCCTAATTACGACTTTCATAGAAAATACTAATAATTTTGTAAGGTTTGAAACCCTAGACAGGTTTCTAATAAAGCATACTTAATATTGATATTGTTTAAACACAGTAATACATATTTATATGTGTTAATAAGATTACCCAATACAATATAGGGAACGTGGAAAAATGTACATAAAAATACATTAAATTTGATCAAATAAATTTCTCTTTCGGTATATTTGGGGAATGTACCTGCAAAACTACTTACATTAGATATTATATTAAACTTGCTGACACACCCGATAAACATTGTCTAGTCTTTATTATTTACCTGTTTCTAATTAATAAAATATTGCAAGTATAATAATAATAAAAATAATATACTCATTACTGTACACCAAGAAAAACAACAAGAGAACATCTATAAATTAATATGTAAACTATCCTAGCTGTAAAAATTTGGTCAAACTGTAGACTGTAAGGAAAAAAATATTAAAAGAAATTCTGTTGTTCAGAATTTTAACCCGGACAAACATATGTAATTTTTGTGTTAAGTTTAAATACATATATTTGATCGCCAAAAGCTAAAAAGTAAATACTGGGCTGGTTAAGTGCATTTACATTTACAAGTGTGTCACATTTACAAGTGTGACATGGCGTAAAAAAGTTTGTGAAAGTATATTTACTCCTAGAAAAAGACACATTAAACATTCAAGGCATTGGGAGCTTCAGATGCTGTCTATGTCACGGTGGTACGTCCTTGCTTGCGCTCGGCGGCTTGCGGGTCTCTGAGCTCTCAGCAAGGTTGGAGTCTGCGCAGTAAACTCATAAACATGGAGATAGGTTTCGCTCTTTGAACCATGTTATCCTAGTACTTTAAAGGTCCTCGCGGTGCGGTGGTAGCCGAGCCGACGTCGGTGTTGTTAATGTTTTATATTTATAAGAGATATTTATTTGATCAACTAATTCAAATATGTGCATAAAATAAGCCTCATTCATACATTTCAATGTATATTTACATATTCTGCTTTTGCTTTACTTCTCTGACACTATTCTGATCATATTTATCAGAAATATATTTGTCATTTAAACTACGAAAGAATTTGTTTCTGATAAAACAAACATAATTTGTACATTACATTACATTACATTTATATCAGTATAGATAATATTTAAAAATTACTTCGTTTTGTAAGAAATTTATCAACGAAGCTCTTAAATAGTTACAGCACTAATTACCTACTATTTAAACACTTGCTTAGGTTCCCAGTAATATTATTCTAAATAAATGGGCGTGCAACGCGCTATACGCTTCCGATTTCATTCAACTATAAAACCTAAAAACCCGAGTGTTCTGTCGCGGTATCCGATGAGCTCCTCCCGAGTATCGCGTACCGCGATGCGGAAGCTGCGTTATGGGTCCAAAATTTTTACGGAAATTTATAAAATAAATTTGAAATGTTTGCTAAATAATTAGCTTGCCACATATACTTCTTCGATCGATTTATGGTATTATTGAGATAGAATGTAATCTTTTTAGTGGATTGATTCACTATGGTAAAACAATCAGTACAGTGCCTAAGTCATATTAATTCGTAAATTAGGTTATATCTTAGTGTAGATACTGAAATATATTTCCTAATATAATTTGTACAGTTTGGGAAATTCCTTTATTATTAGTAGTAAATTTAAAGAGATATAAGCAAATATTTTAGTAATACTTTTAAGTATAGTAAGGAAAAAGCCTTTAGGTTTATGCTCCAAAACTAGAAAGTTTATAGTTTAATTATAAATCCTGATCAACCATAAATACAATAATGTATATCATAAATATTGTAAAGACGCATTCTGTATCTACGTTTTGTTGTTATTTTTTAAACTTTAACAAAAACCTCTTAGATCCACTTTTGGATATCCTATACCAAAAGATTCACGTAAATTATTTTATACATTCTGCTGTCCGAAAGTTCTTGTATATCATAAAATAAAGAGCAGATTTCAAAAGCTCAGCCATTCTATTAAAATTTCGATTATCTAAATCGAAAATGTGCGTCAAGATGCGTCCTAACCATATATATTTTCTTAATATTTTCATATTTCAAGTAAGTATAATAAATTTTTATTCGAGTAGTAACACAAGCAATCTGCTTGATACCCAAATGTAACTAAATCTTTTTGAAGTGAACAAAGGACCAAATGACCAAATAAAAAAGAATAAAATTTGATGTGCCTTGTCACGTCGTGTTCTTTGTTCAACACAGTAACATGAAAACAAACAACAGTGGAAACGTAACTCAAAACAATACACCTAAATCAATTCCATTATACATGGGAGATCGAGAATCGTGATCAGAAGTGAAGCTTGTGAAAAGACAAGTTAACAAATAGAAAAATAAGTGTTGTACCTGTAAAGCTTTGAGTTTTGAGCTAAAGTTTTGAGCAGAAGCTCTAAATAATTTTGAAGATGGTCCTAAATTCTACTAAGAATTCGCTGCGTAGCTGCCATATTGGCCCATTTAACAGTGACAAAAGGAAAAGATCTCTTCGAGAAAAATAAATCGAATCTATCCTATTCGAACTTATGCAATTTTTAGCTATAATCTATTCTTATGCCAGATTACGTACAGATTCCCAACAAGACAGCGACTCACATGTCTCCTCACTCGATCTCGTGACTATAGAAATGTAGCGCTATGCAACGTGTATCACCTCATTATTGTGCAGCCCAATCCACTGCCAACTTCGGCTGCCAACATAACCAGGACTACATAAATCAAGAGATGGTCTAGAAGCGTCTATCCAACATAGACAGATGTTTTACCATACAGATGCAGTACACTGAAACTCCTCCCTTTTATATTGATTGAAAGCACACATTAATGGAAGCACGTGGACGTCGTAGCGTAGAGCTGCATGTGTATATTACTACCTTCGTTCGCTTTCTGCATAAGGTGTCGTCTACGGCAACGAATCAACTTATGTGGAACACTACATGTGGGTTGACGCTTATATCCGTTAAAGCCCGGCAGAGAACATACAAGTATTTATTTTTATTTTTGTTTACTAAAACCTTAATTATTTTAATTTATATAAAAATTATGCATACCGTATGATTTAGATGATACCGTTGAATTTCATGAACTTGTTGCAAAGCGTATATACTCGTAGATAGCATTTAAAAGTGAATAGCCAAATAGAACAGAATAAGATGATATTTTCGGATTATTGTAAAAGAATATTCTTGAACATACCATGTTCTTGATTGATATTTATAATTCAAGGTTCCGTTCTTGTATATGCACTCTCAGTAAGATAAAAATAATAAACTATGTATTGTAGTAAAAATTTCAATATAAAACGATCAATAAGACGAACACAAAACCCTTGTCTGTCATGGAGTGCACTATTGCATGGAGTTCACTCATATTTACGGCGTGAACAATATAAATTAACTTGTTTGGTAAATAAAATAGTAAGAAAGTTTAAGGCTGTGCGGCTTTCATAGCATACCTTATATTAATATTAACGAATATTATATCGTAGTAGTAATGCTGCTGTTGTGCCGAAACGACATAGAAACTTTCTTGGAGTGTATGTTATTTTGTATGTATACTATGAAATATATAATATATCATAATATCGTCGTAATATCAATTGTGCAACACACTGCTGATATTGCTGTTTTAAAGTTGTTGCTTTGTAGTTAGATTTGTTCGATACAAAATGATCTTCACACGCATTTATAAAACATCGTATGCATAGACCCTTAGATTTGTAGCCATGTATGCACGCATGCGCAGCCTAGCCTAGGAGTTCAAAATTTGCGATAGAAATATGAACCTTATTTCACCAGCCAACCTGAATCGAACTAATCTCTTCGTGAATTCTTCTCTCCCGCTACGTACAATTATTTGCCGCTGCCGTATGGTGCTAGCATTGCAAGTATTACGCAATATGTATTCAATGACGGCTATGACAAAAGACACGTGCACCTCAAATATAAAAATATAATAGTGTAATAAATCCAGTCAAAACCTCTATGTGTATTGGGCGTTTTAAGATTTAAACCATTGTGCGTTATGATGTCTCAGTAGAAAAGTTGAGTCGCGGTCTGTTAAAGGTGGAGTCAGAAGTAATCTCTGTGAATTTCATCATCAACAATCTTATTCGAACATGATTCGATAATATCGTCGCAAGTAGCCTTTATGTAAAATATAACATTTTGGTTCGAGGACAAACCTTTTTTTAAATAAAGTCACTTCAGTCTGTCTCGTGGAATCATACTGAAACAAACATCAAACTACGCAGAAGTGTATTGCTCAAAATCTGTTTTAATTTGCTGTACAATATAATATTATTTGTGTATGATCAATGAAGCAGAATTATTTGTTTGCGACTGACCAGTAAAACGCTATGTAAAAAAAATGGCTCTGACGTTGGGCAAAGAGAAGGGCAGTCTAAGAGATACTTTTAATTGACATATGTTACACACAACTTTCTTACTAAATAGACGACAGAAATACATTTTCATATTTAGGGTGCAATCTAAAAACGAATGTTTGGTTAAATAAAGACGTTGTGATGTTACGCCAATAAAACCGCAGGCAACTGCTAAAGGTTCGTACGTTCTTGACATAAAGATTTTGGTGCACAGCATCTTTATCAGTTCAGTATCAGCAAAAAACCAAGATATTAATCTATATTACCAAAGTCAATTTTATATATTTTCATTAATATTACTGACACAAATTGGTTTCTGGAATTAATATTAGATCTTATTTTATTATTTTATGGATAATAACAATAAACAAATAACCCACAACATCTCATACATTGACCTGTCTCCGTGATAAGTCGCTTAAAGAAAATAAATATTATACTATCATAAAATACTTAAACATTTATTTATTACAAGATAAACATATAAATATTTGCCTAGAATCGATCCCACGACCCTTAGGGTATATCTAAGCTACGATCTTATGTATATCATCATATGTATACGGCTCATGTATAAACGTATATATAAACCTAACCTAAATTTACTTAGCTGCAACTGCCACTTTAACTTCTAAAAATCCTGAGAGCGCTTGTGAATTTTGCCCTGAGTCACTAGAGCTTCAGAAAGCTGCGGAATACACTTAAAGCGGTCTCCATGGTAACGAATATGCGTCTGTACTACAAAACAATGGGCGAGAAATGTTTCATTGACCTCGGAGGTAGTAAGCACCCTCTTACTTACTCTTTATGCCTAGTTATATACCATAAGGCTCTAGTTATAGCTTAAGGCTTTAGTTGTATACAATATTTGGTAGGTATATAGGTGTTTAATATCAGATGTGATATTATGGTACTTGGAAATACAATTGAAATATAAATTTGCCAAAAAATGTGTATTAATTGAACCACTAGGAAACAAAGAAAAAATATCTTCCGTTTTGTTATTGATGTTTTTCCATATGAGTATGAATTTTTTTATATCTATTCAGACTGCCTACTTTTAAATAGTGCTTATTTAGACCCATTCTACCTTTCATTAGATCTCAAATATAACCACTAATACTTTGCTTCGAAATCAAGCCTGATATTTTTAAGTACATTGCTTCTGATGACGATACGACACGATCTGTAAAATATCTCGTCCGTGTAATACTAGAAGTGCAGAGCACGTTGAGAGAGCTTTTTCAAGTACTCATACTAGTATTGTAAAAGAATAACACATAAAAATATTAATACACTTAGGAGGTGGAAAGTGTAAAGGGTGGTGAGTTATAGTATAAGTGATGGTGAGAAGCCATGTGCGCCATTTTGCCATGCCCACACTGTTTTGATTAGAATTTGGGAGTTTAAAATCCAACTACAGAAAATTGCGCTTAATTTAAGCATTTCTAGGCTAGATATAACAAAAAAAATAATAAAGAAAGATTATTAAAGAAATATTGATTGTGTGAAAATGGGTAAAAACATTCAATTAAAATTCTCTCAATATTAAGTTTGATAGCTCTGATCTGTGATATTTTTTGACTGAACCGACTGAACCTTATTAATATAAATCATTATCATATTCTAACCTGCCGGTACAGCTATTAATATTCAATCTCCTAACAGTTTTTGTGCTGCTAGTGTGTTTATTTGAATACTAGAATAAAAATGACAACGACAAAAAATATGCAGGCCTTGAGATGCAGGCAGGAACAAAAGTTTAAAGCCGAAAGCTTGACATTAACGGACCGCTGAATATATCATATCTCAACGAGTGTCAACAATAATCTGAGTATTTAACATCTCATTTGGGCTGCATGCATCTATACATTTATCCGTCCATCACAACTATAATACTTATTTTAATTTATATACAACACACAATATAGAAAAAGGGCTTCTTAAAGTATCTTTGTCTATTAAGCCGTCAAGGTGATACCACTGAACCAATTTTGATGAATATTAGGATATATAAATAAAGAAGAGACATTGTTGAAGAAAATACAACTCCCTATTTAAAGTACCAATTCTGCGCACACAAAGACTCGCTTATTGAAAATATATGACATTTTTAATAATATTAAACAATAAAAATTAAATAATTATATATTTCTCATGGTATGGTCCTAGAACAATAGTAGAAAACTGTATATATATAATAAAGTTCAAGTGTTAGTGAAAAGGTTTCAGGAAGGAAAAACAATTGAGTGACGTCAAAATTTAATTAAATAATTATTTTAATTTTTTGACATAATGTATTTTTTGACATATTTGGTTTCTGTTTTTTTAAACTTACGTTATTGTTGGGTCAGCTAATTTATTATAATTCTCTAATTTGTTATACTCAAATAAACTTACTGCATTTTTTATTCTGGTTAACTATAAAATGTATACTTCCTCTATTTTAAAATGCAGTTTCAATGCAAGTGCACTAAAAGCTTTGCTGCACGTGTTACCAGGTGTACAGAGCCGGCAAAGAGAGCTTTTGAAGCATATATAACATTACTACTGAAACTTAATGTATACAGTAGTACAGGTATATAATAAATACTCCGCAAATAATAGAAGAAGACATTGCATGCAACTACCGCTTTAGATAGAAAGAGATGAAGATAATTATTTCCGTCTCTTTTATATTCACGGCCGGGTAAAGAGACGGAAATATATGCAATATTCGATATACATAGAAATAGAAGTGATCAAAGCGCAGCCGCTAAAATTACCGCGTGAACGGTCTGTTTAAAGCACAGTATCACCGCGCGCAAAGCGAGCTGCTGTTTTTTCAACGAAACGCGACGAAAATGATTTTTAATAGGGCGAAAAAGTGCGTTAAGCGTATGCTAAGACAGAGACATTTTAAGTTTTATGAAAGTTCTGCATTTTCACCTAAATTACTTGATTATTTTTGTTTCTTGTTTTTAGAAGTCGGTTTATACTTTACCATACCGTACCGAAATCATACGAACTTATAGACAGTAAAGGGCAATTATTATTACTGAACTTCTTGTTACTGAATGTCAGAATCAGTTTATATTCAGTATTTAACCACCAATCAAATACTACTAAGGATTATTATGTCGCAAGAGGCGACAAAGGTACCGGAACCGACAGATGGTGGTGTATCCAGTGCAGCTCAAATTTAAAAGGCGGGATGAGTAGCAGCATCTCCATCGCGAAAGCTGCGCTCTGCGATTGACATCTCGCAATCATGGGTAAAATTCCTCCTTTATTGGGTAGGCCTGTGTCCAGCAGTGGACCTCCAATAGCTGGTATGATGATGATACAAATAAAAATGAATATTTGAAATGTATGCACATGAGAGTTATGTAGAACGATTTCACATAATCAAATTATTATTTTTTGTTGTTTGTAATTGTTAGGTATACCTACCTAACAATTACATGTATGCCGATGCCTGTATTCAACCTGCGTGCCCCGCGGCCGCAATGGCTCGCGAGATTTGAGCGGGACCGACGGCGCGTCCGAGGGCACCTCTAGAGGCTCGACCTAGGCTCGGCCGCCGTCGTTGGGGTTGAATTTACTATGAATTGTAGCAAAAGAGGACGGACAGATTGAGCCCAACAGCCCTAGGGCTGTCGGTTATCGCTCGTAGGGGCAGGGACTTCACGCGTTCGCCGGCGAACGCGGTGTACTGCTCTGTTGTACGAGTGCATGTGGAGTGTAAGTGATTGTGTTGTGCCAGTAAGAGGGCGAGGAAGGGCTGCGATTTTCGCGGTTATATCATCGGGAGGGTCATCTAAGACGTGACGCGGTCTACGGTATCGGGCGCGAAGAAAACGATCATCTCGTGGCCTAACCACGTACATGGTTTTCTTCCAGAACCAGGCCTTTTCTCGATGGAACCTGTGTCTTGATATCGCTGCCAGGTCCTTTGAAACGTCGAGCGACTCACATTCAACCTCTGAGTCACGAAGCATTGGCTGCAACCCTCTTCGAGCAGAGCAATAATTTTGGTAGTTTTTACCTCTTTCTCTAACATTATTGAGACAGCTAAACAGTAATTAAAGAAGCTTTGACAATAAAGAATATGAAATAAATTCATAAGAATTGACTAAAAGTTATGAAAACCGATATTATCTTTTGGAACTATGCACCAAAAATGTTGGATAAAAAGTGTTTTTCTATAAAAACGAACATCAAACAAAAATTTGAATTTAGAACGTACTGTTTGTTCTAAACACCATGGTATTTTTTAAAACCGGCCAGTAAAATGTACAAATGATTGAAATCATTTTGGTGGTATTTTTTTAAAGAAGAATTAAAAACAGAACCGCCCGTTTTTTTTTTTGCAAATGAGTGTATTATTTGAAACATAACTAAATCTATTGATGAAATATTTAAAATATAGTTAGTGAAATATTGCTTAGTAATCGTTTGATTTACCGCTTAAAGTATTGTTGTTTAAAACGAACGGTAACATCTTTAGAAAAGGACAATGATAACGCGTTTGGGCGGGGGTAGTCTGAGGGAACGTCAACCGCTGCTGTCATAAATCAATAAAGCAACTTGCACGCAAAAATCAAGGATTTGGGATCAATATTAAAGGCGAATATATTCCTCACCTTCAACTTGCCAACATTGTGGTCATGGCTGGATCGATGGACAATTTAATCAGGATGCTCGAA
This sequence comes from Heortia vitessoides, assembly GCA_020976665.1. Lineage (NCBI taxonomy): Eukaryota > Metazoa > Arthropoda > Insecta > Lepidoptera > Crambidae > Heortia > Heortia vitessoides. The sequence continues at coordinate 17,477,532 of JACJUM010003259.1, forward strand.
GATTTCAATCGAGTTTCTCAACAGGTCTCATAATTAACATGGAGAAGACTGAAGTAATATGTAATGTCTACGTTGCACCTACCCCAGTTTTAGTTAAGAGTTCTGTTCTTGAAGTTTTTGACTCGTATGTTTACCTAGGCCAAACAGTCAAGTTAGGTATATCCAACTCCTAGAAAGCGGTTAATCGCCGAATCCAAAATTTCCCTTTTCTAGGGAAGGCCTACGTTTAGCAGTGGACTTTCTATAACTGCTTTCTAAATCTGTTGATTTTAGATAATATGGTAAACCAAAAGGTATTTGGAAAGGAAATCATATAGACAAGAGATGTATATGAAAAAAGAGATAAATTTTATACGGTCGCGATTTAATATAGTCCAGTAAGAGGGCTCCTCTTTCTGGACTCTAAAATTGTATTTTATTTCGTGGCACTTTTGTCAGTTATCTTGTGGATAAAACTTTTTTAAGGAAAATGTACTGTTCCATGTTGTACACAAACCTTCCATTATTTCGGAAAATTGGATGCTGTTTTGGTGACGTATTTTCAATACTTCTATAGTCAAATCATATTTTAGTTTCATATTAGATATGTAAAACAAAATGGCGTTATTACGTACTTTAAAGCAAGACAGAACACAAAATATCATCTTTACATTAATTGTCCTCATCAATTGCATTGTAAACGTCGTGTTTTCGTGTAAACACTGTCTGTGTGTTCTTTCAATATGAATTTACAAAATAGATCGCACCGTTTTACTAGGACCGCATAAAATCACAAAGATGTTTCGTTACTATGGCAACGAGACGGCGTCGGGCAATATAAACGTATGTACACGCAGTGCTATACAACGACGACCACGTGCATCTATTCACTAGGCTCGAGCGTCCCGACCTTTGTTATTGATTTCCTACGACCTAGTGCCTTTTGTACTTAATGGTCAGATGTTAATAAAATAATTACGTTACTTTTATTTAAACTATTTTACATAATATTAAATCATTCAGAAATAGGTATTAAATGAGACTAAGTATTATATGTATGATTCCTCTGTTGTTTGTAATACTTGTGTTTTTAATTAATGTATTAGTTGTTTGAAAGTTTTAACAATTTTGTCAAGACATTAAGTTAGTAGACAGTCTAATTGCGGTGACCGCATGCTACATCAATAACATATTATGGTTAAAGACATATTAAGTAGGGCTCTTTGTGGTTTTGCTAGAAAAAGCCGGGTGAATGGTTAATATTACCGTAATAATTTTGTAAGAATAATAATTTTGTGATGGATCTGTTTATTTATAAATCTTTAAACGATTTAATACTTTGATATTGTAAATCGGGTATATATATATCTAATTATGTGATAAGGCTTCTATATATGATTGAACTCAATTAATAACGCATAAAAATTTATTTCACATCTGATGTACAGAAAGTACAAGTAGCTTATATAGATTTCGTAAGACTACTCACATAGATAAGTTATTCACATTGTCACTCCGTCAAATTTAGTTATACGGAAGAAGTACTATTAATACACCAAGTTTTTAGCAGTTTCATTGACAAGAATTTAATTACCATCAAAAAATATTGTCATGTTTAAATAGACAATGCAGTCTAGTCAAATATATGTCTGTTTAAACATAATTGAAGTCTTATAGATTATTTTTGTCATAATTTGAAAATTTTTAGATATTAAAGTAATCTACAACCAGTGAAATAAGAGAATAAAGTCTTAAATTTTATAAAAGTTGTATAATAAATAGATAAAACATAATCTCAGAGTTGTTTCTAAATGTCACCACTGCTGTTCATTTGAGGTTAGACAGAACATTTTTAGCGTTATTGACATTGGTATTAGCCAAATTTTACGCGTTTTGTCTACTTTTAACAACTATGAGACTATTTTTGTAGTAGTAATTTAAAAAATAATTTGGTTTTACCAGAAGTTACTCAACAATGGATGCCAGTTTAAGTTATTGAAAAATATTCTTAAAAGCTGGGAGGATTCACAATACGCATTAGGGATCTTCTGTGATTCGTCCAATTTGATAGTGTCAGGTCAGGAAATTTCACCACTACGGGGGTATAGTTTTACTTTGTTTTTTTTTTGGTAGACAAGTCGAATATGATCCTTTTCAAAATGTGCAGCTTTAAGCAAACAAGTGCTATTCACAAGTGCTATAGACCGTAAGACTAAAACATGGCAACGTTGCCAACTGTAACAACCCTTTGAAAAGTAATGGAAAAATTACCGTCGTTTATAAATATTTGAACTCCCGTGCCACTGAAATCGAATTAAATTATATATACTAAGAAGAGCGCTACCATAGGGGAGGCGTGATTGCACTATCAAATGCATAGTATTTTTACAGTACTGTTGTTACATAAAACTATAAAAGTTGCAGAGATAAATCTAAATGCAACTGTACTAAGTAGTGCAGGTAGATAAATCTAGCTAAAGAGATGTATGAAACTCAAGCGCCTTCTTTTAATTGATTTTGATGTGCACTTACGAGATGTAATTAAAGAATTTCTACTATGTAATCTTGGTCCTTTTAGCTCGTTATAGCGTACGAGAAAGTATATTTATTTACTAATAGAGAAAAAAATATTTAATATTTATCCCACTAGGAGCTTTAGATACTGTCAATGCCTCTGTGGCGCGTCCACGCGCTCGGTGGCCCGCGGGTCTCTAAGCTCTCCCCACGATTAGCGACTTTACGTTCAGTACCATTGGGATACGTTATACACTTCGAAAGTCATGTAATTCTGGTACTTTTAATGAGTTACTCTCCGTATACGGCAACGCCAGCACACAGTACGGCAGCGGCAGCACACAGTATGGCAGCGGCAAATACGGCTATAACAAAAAATAACGGCTACTAAAATACTAAAAAAGATTGAATCACGAGGAGATATTTCGAACCTGGGTAGATGTTGAAATAAAGTTAATATTACTATCGCAAATTTTGTTCTCCTAGGCTAGGCTGCGCAAGCGTGCATCTATGGCTACAAATCTAAGGGTTTATGCATACCATGTATTATTAAATTTGACCCCCAAAACTTTGCTCACTCATAACATTTATCTGCATGATCTTGATGTACTATTATGTCACTATCAAACAGGGAAGACGGCAAGGGCACTTCCTCTCTTTCTAATATTTTTGAAAACAGTTTATCTAAAAGTCTCTCACTATTTTATGATTTTTCGATATTGTAATGTCTAATATACTTTATAGCATACCTATAAAATAACATATACTCTAAGAAAGTTCCAATATCGATTCGGCGCAACAGCAGCATTATTACTACGAAATAATGTTCGATAACATTAAATAGGCAGATCTGATTGCTTTAATATTAATTTAAATTAAAAAATATATTCTTACCATTTTGTAATCTAGTAGTAACAGTAGAATTCGCCATTAAATAATAGTTGGTAAAAAAGTTCATAACAATTGAATTGCGTGCTACGGAGTACACGGTGCTACGACTAAGACCATCTACGACTTCGTTGTAGGTGAAGTCGTAGATGTGCTACGGACAAGTGCTCTCAGATACGCTGCCATGCCACTAAAAGAACCTTACCAACATATCCTGTCTACCAAGCTATTAAAACTTTTGTGAAATTTTGAGATCTTGCATAGTGTCATTAGCATTGTATTAAATGATCTTGCTATTATTTTATCTAGCTACTACGTTAATTTTTTTAAACTTAAAAAAATAATACTCTCATACATATACTTATACATACACTCATATAACAATATAACTTTCAATCACTTTGTAAATAAAATTAAGTCTATTTTTTTCCATGACAAGAAACAAAAACGGCACTAGTGTTGGTATTCTTGTCTGCTTCTCCGACATAATACCAATTTTTTACTTTATGAATTTAGTCATTGGCAGTGTGGAGCTGTATTATGTTTCTAATTTTCTTCGTTTCTGTCAAACGTACAGTTTAACTTTAACGTAACTTAATAAAAGACATTGACATTGGCACAGTGAGCAAAAACAATTGATTATAAAGACTAGTATTTTTTTAGGCAGGCAATACAGTATTTTTGTTTACTATTATAAACAACATCGCATGCTGCTCTAACCATTTCATATGCAAGTTATCATAGATTCTTTCATGATTATTATAACGTAGAGTTAATGGAATTTTATAGTACTTTTTCGTTGTAAATAAGTGTGTCCGCTGCACTTGGTCCACTTGGTCTTCACTTTACTTTTTACTTCCATACATAATATAAATTTATTGTACTAAAAACTCACGTACTCAGTATTTTTAGCTTACCACTGAACTCCTACAAATCCTGAAATTGCTATTAAATTTACCCCTGAGTCACTAGGAAAACATAAAACTAAGGATTGCATTTAAGGCAGTTTCTATGGAAACGAATCAGCGTCCATCGCGTACTACGATATTCCAGACGAGAAAATATTTCATTGACTAGAACATTCTAATTATTTTCTTTATCACGACATTGTTTTATTTTGTACTGCAATGATGTATACAGTATACTGTATTGGTATCTGTATCAATTACTTTGGACAACTTAGAGGAATAGTTGGCTATGGCTTTTTATCTCTAATGTTTAGGGACGCTTTGCCAGACAACATTGATATGAGATATATGAGACGCCTAAAATGTTAGCTGTATTTTATTGCTTTAAATAACAATTACATACAACATGATGTATGTAAAAGGAATACAATATGATGTAAAAATTAATTAGTAGTATTTAACGATAATTTACTTTCTACGTCTTCGCATAACGTATATAAATAAATGTTATTAAACACTAAATCTTTATATGGTGGATTTCTTTCTTTTATTTTTATCACACCCACAATTATAAAATTAATAGTTTGTACTTATGTACATATTACTAGATAACCCGCTGAACTTCGTATCACCAACATACATTTGTATTAAATGTGGTCAAACTTTAAATTAAACAGCTTTATACTATACTTTAAAAAAGACAATTATTAAAAGGCACATTTAAACATTTAAAAACTTAGTGACACATTTTTTTTTCTAAAATGACATAAGATATGTATGATAATGTATAGAATGTTTAAAAAGTAAAATCAGTTAAGTTGGAAAACTAAATTGTCGCTATTTTTAATTTTCCTTTATGTTTCTTACAGTTTCTCACACCTTTATACTTCCTACAATTAAAAGTTTGCTAAATCAGCCATTCTAGAGTCAGGTCAATGTATAAAATATTGTGGGAATTTATTATTATTATGTTTGAATTTCAATTTCTCAAAACACTGAGGTTGCCTCGTTACATAACCAACATCACGGGCCTAGGTCAAGTAAACATCTGGATCATGATAAGGGGAAGGAGTATCATCTTGGGAGAACTTTCAGACAATACGGCAGGTGTTAAGAATTGCCGGTTTCTGCATAGTGATGTAAATGCTTTCTGGTAAGTCAAAGGTTTGCAAGACATCAATTAGGTGCTTAGGAATGACACCAGTACTTGAAAGCACCAGCAGTACAATGTACACTTTATTCGTATTCCATATTTTAATTATTTCTTCCTTTAGTTCGGTGTATTTATGTATTTTTCTGTGATAGTTTTATGTAGGTTGTGAGTGTTTGGGCAAGCTATGTCTATAGCTATTTTTTGATGAATTATGTTACAGATTTGTTTATGGCGGTAAGTATAGTCTGTTTTGAGTGAGGATGGGGCAAGCGCTTGTTATATGTTGAATAGTTTCGGATTGTCTATTACATTTTCTACATTTGTCAATGGTGAGTTTTGGGTCTTTAAGGATGTATTTTTTATAATTTTTTCTATTAATAACTTGGCCCTGCATTGCTATCAAACCTTCTATTTGTGAAAGAGTGCACCCGTTAAAGTAAAAATGTTAAGCCATTTATTTGATGCCTTCATTTCAATATGTGAATATAAATATTACAATTAACAATATTTGAAGGTCATGAAAGTGTAGGCCATGCAGTTCTTTTCTACGCCAAGTATTTATATTTTGAATTCCAAATCAATCAATCCTCTTCTACCTTAATTATTATTATAGGGTACCTTTAAAAATTTGTATCAAACATAAGAGTTTTCTATTTTTTTTACTGTTATTGTTCTCAGCTTAAAGAGTTTTCAAATTTAAATAATATTACTTTATTTAAGGTATTTTGCGCTAAAACGTTTTCATTAAAGCACAAAGTGTAAGCATGTTTCAAAAATTTTTGGAAATAAATAAATTGTTTAAAAACGAGACACGAATTTAACTAGGAAAACGTGCTTTGTAGCAGCGTCGTAGTCTTCGTAGCCGATTTTTCGGCACCAAGTTTACCCTTCGCTTTATTGATAACAGTGCACAAACAAAATGAATTTTATTTATTTTCGTGATTTAAAAAAAAAACTCAAAGAGATCAACCAAAAATGTAAAAGAAATCTCATACAGGGAAGTTAAAGTGGGAAGCGACAATATTATAGCTTTATGGTGGGAAACTTGATGTCAGGTAACTATTTATTATGGAATAAATACAAGAGCTCTGAGAAGAAGAGCTCCAGAATATTTTCTGACACAGGCGAAATTAAGTTGCAACAAGTCATACGAGTATGTCTCTTATATATAGAATGCAAGTGATATTATGTTAATAGAAACTAACACACGACAGAGTCTTTTTCATAGTACATTAAAATTGATTTTAGCTAAAACGTGTGCATAAGACGATGCACGATGGCTATGTTGTATTGAATTATTCCGTACGAGGCTGAAACGCTCGTTGTCTGGCCGGTCGATCGGTCATTGCTACCTAAGTTGCAGCCAATAGGGTTGCGGGATGACGAATATGAGGATACAGAGCCTTTAATTCATTCTCCTCGGAAAGCCCTCGGTAGCTCAGGTGGATAGAGCACCAACTTATGACTGGAAGGTCCGGGGTTCAAATCCCTGCCGGGGCCCAAAGGGGCGTCGTCCCCGTTTTTGCTTTTTCTAGTGATAAATATTTTTTATATACTATTATATACTCGATTCTGGTAATGCGAAAAAACTTCATTGGTAAAATAACTCACCGTAATACCTTACCAAATTAGTTGATAGTAAATGTAGTTTGTATTAAAATAAAACGATCATTTATAAGTAAGACTAGTCTGGAGAAAAGTTATATTAAAAATTTATAGTTATTTTTAATATAAGGTATATTCTCCACACAAAATATCAAGAGAACCGGCTACACATGGTGGCTAGTTGAATTAGGGTTTCATTCTGCATATATCGGCATAAATTTACGTTTGATATCAAATGAGGCTAAAATCAAATAATTTTGAAATATTGAAAAGAAATTACAGCAAGTATGGCGCCATCTACATACTACTAATGCAACTACAACGATGAGAGAACTGAGGTACGCTTATAAATCGAGATAATGTGTTTTCTAAATAGTGAATCTAGATGGCGTTACATACACTCTCTTTTAAAAAAAGGAAAATTCTATCTTACCAAGTATATTCTTCACATCATAAAAATTCTCATTACAATTTTTTTTTCTTGAATATAAATACCAGAGGAAGTTTTACTAGAGCTGCAATTTTATTAAAATCAGCAGGTGGAAAGGGTTTATACGCATAGGTCTTACTCAATGTAGCTGTTATTGCATGCATGACGCTTTCTGGTAGCCAAAAAAACATATTACTCTGTTCTGAAGTCCCAGTAAAGGTACACCTATATTGTATGTGAATTTAAGTGTTGACGACACTAAAAACAGACATTTGAAGATCGACCTTACCTCATTTTAACATCCTGAGTTTCCTATCAGAAATAAAAGTAATTTTATCATTGAATAAGCTACTTCTATAAAAGTGCTTCCTTTTTTTTCATTATTATGATTTTGCGTAAATTGGAGACCAAGAAACCATCTACGAGATATACAGACTACGACGTAGCTACGAAGCTGCGCTGCTGATTTGTAGCCTGCTTTTCAGGGTGTTAGTGAAACCGGTGCAAACTATATTTTTTAGGGTAAAACATTTTTTTAAATTTAATTTTCATGTTGAAAATGTGTCCTTTTCTTACGTTACAGTCAATGTAGTATTTTATCAATGCAAGGCCTAAACTATAAGGAGTGGTAACTTGAAATTTTGCACAGGGTTTCATTTTATTACGTAGAAGAACCAGTATCTTTACTCTGTTGTTACCTTGTTGCCTCCATACCATACTGTCTATTTACAACACTGAATTTAAGTTTTAATTATTCTTATAGACTCTTTTTTTATATATTCAACGTATAATATTTCCTTACTTAGATGAATGAATAAGATTTATACATAAATTATTTAAAAGCTTGAACGCCTAAATAGTAATAGTGCGATTTATATAGCTTTCTAACTAATTCTAATTCTTAGCTAATATGAAAATATTTCTTAGTGTACGGTACTTTACACTTTATAGGCAAATAATCGGAACAGGAAAGTTAAATATTATGGAAATCTTGTCTTGTAATATGTATTTACAACTTTTTGGAATTTTAAATGTTTTTAATAAATACTCTTATAAAATTTTCGTATTTTATTAAATTTTATCTCACAAACTTCATTGATATTACTTAATCAGATAATTAAAATACGGTCGCTGTAGTTTACAAATTTTCAACCCGGAAAGTGCCTTGAACTAGGGTCAAGGGATCTGAAACAACACTTATTAAGATAATACTAGGTCCGGTTATAGAAGGATATTTTAATATTTTAAATTCAGATATGTAAATGAATAAAATTATACTGGGTTCACACAAATATATCGCCCACTTTTACCGCGTAGAATCTCAGAACTTTTTTAATCGTTACCATAGCAACGAGACGACGTGGGACTTCTACCAGGACCATATAGAATCGCAGAGCTTAATCGTTACCATAGCAACGAGACGGCGTGGGTCTTCTACCAGGATCACATAGATCACAGAGATCACAGAGATCACAGAGTTTAATCGTTACCATAGCAACAAGACGGCGTAGGATTCTACCAGGACCACATAGAGTCGCAGAGCTTAATCGTTACCATAGCAAGGTGCGTGATAAACATACACATACATATAACGCTATGCAACGACACTACGAGCTTGCATTTATCGCGTTGAAGCAGCCTGGCCTACTACTTTTATTTTAGATTTTTTACATTGGCCTTACCTATTTGGCCGCGCTGATATCATAATGAGAAAAAATCACCTTTTAAGAGACCTTTTTTTTAGCTGTAATGATGACGATCTACTTATATAAGCCCGTCTTTAAATTTCTTACAATGACCCATAAATAATCTTATTATTTTTTTTCGTATATTGTAAATTGTAACTAGACATACAAGGAACCATGTGTGGTATGAAGCTATAGTATATGTCGCTAAAATATTTGAATTGCTTAATGTATTTACTGAGATGATAATTAACATTAATATATATGTAAGTGTACTTCAGAATGCACAATTCTAAGATCATTTACATTCGTGTCTAGAAATACTTGTGCACCAAAAAAAATATATATATAAATGAATATGTCTTAAAAAACTAATTCTTAAATAAATAACTGAAAAGAAGTTTCGTTACGTTTTAACTACATAGAAATACCGTAAAGGGTTTAAAATTTTGAAAGTCGTTTCTACTATTCATACGTTTCCTACATAATTTAATTCTATTTCTTAAGTGACACGTAGGTACCAATTAATTGCATATATTCCTTGATTTGTATTCCTAATAACTTTACTCAGACCAATTCGTTCAAAGAGCAAACTACTTTTTCACTCCAATCCAACGCATATGCGCATAAAGCATAATCCGTTAAATGACAATCTTTAACAACAGTTTTTCTGATATTTACATCTACAAACAATACATCATATATTCGGGAACTGAATCCATAGTCATCAATAATTTCATCAAAAAAGTCATAAATATCTTGCACCTACATAGAGTCAATGGATCCAACTGTCGATTATTTTTCTACCGTCGACATTGAACAAATCGAACTAATTGATGTCACTTGATTTAATACACAACTATATTGTTTTTCTTATTTTGACCAAATGTATATTTCTTTTGCATTTACAATGCCAACAATCACGTGGTTTATGCGTTTCAAGTAACGAATAAAAAATCTGAATTTGTAGTATTAGCGGGAATGGCGCGCTGGACAATAAAAATCTATACGAAATATTGCATATAACCAAAGCCTAAAGGGGTTGCTTTCTACCGACGAGGTGAATGAAACGTTTGTCGGCTGGAATCTCGTAGTATAGACGCTGATTCGTAACCATAGAGACCGCTTCAGATGTACTCTGCAGCTTTTCTGTATCCCTAGTGATTCAGGGCAAAATTTACAAGGGTTCTCAGAATTTATAGGAGTTAAGCATCTATTTTCAGTAAGAAGGATTCTTATTTTTGTGCTTACAGCTAATCACACTGTTAAAACAAATCAATTCAATTCCAAAAGTTGCTTGGGATTGAATTGATCATCATCATATCAGCCATTGGAATTCCACGCCTGAACATAGGCCTCCCCATGAAAGGAATATTTTTGCCCATAATTGCCGCGCTGGGCAAGCGTGGTGGCAATGGCAGAGTGCAGCTTTCCGGCGGGAATTTTATGCGATTCCTGTTTGCTGATGTCCGTAACACAAGTGTTTTAACACAATTTATCTCGTAATTGGTTTAATGTATGAGATATTTTGTGAATTTATTATTTATAATATATTTTACATTATTAACAGTATTAAGCTATAAGTTTACTCTGTCTCAACTAGGCAACTAACCAAAACCCTCATTTTTATTACTTTACACAACATCTCTTATACTTGACATGACTGCGAGATAATACACTTACACTCACAAATACAGTACTTAATTACATATTTAACACCCAGACACAAAACTACTTTAAGTTACTTTTCTCGGAGCCAAGCCGGTTATGAGAGATAACGTACTAAAAATTAGTATATTGGTTCATTGCGTAGTTGAGTAAGAGAAAACCTAAAGTTTATTACTATAAGAAATGAATTCTGTCCTATTGCACTTCGAGCCTACAAATTTTGGTCCACAAAATCGGATAATTACAGTGTGCGCCATCAGGCCCATTTAAGTTATCCCATTTACCAAAATTTTTTAACAGTTAAAGATGGAGCTATTTATTACAACAACTAAAAACGAACATAAAACGTTTCTTAATTATGAATTATTTACTTCCACAGTTTTGTTTATTTTGATATAAAGTTATAGTTTCAGGAATTATAAACACTCAGCAAGATTTTATCTGTGATTTAAATGTATGATGGCGGGTTTTATAACTTTCTTTTAGTTATTTGCAATATTAGCTTTTTTGCGGTTGTTGTCGAGGATATTTGTTAACTTCTAACATCGTTTTAACAATACTTGGTCAAGGTTATGAGCATTTCATACGAAGATTGCTACATATTTCCCGCCATTAACTCAGTAAAAAGAGATATTTAAGCTCTCTCCCTCTTGCTGACAGTATTTTGCCAGTTAGGAGTCTTAAATTTCAGACCTAGCTGCTACAATATAGACTATCTCTTTTCCACGCATCATTCCTCTATCCTTTAGTTAATATTGATAACGTACAAGTGCGACCATATTATACTCTTACTAAGATATGCTCTCCTGGTGATTTCAGTAGCTAACACGAGCGGCCCCGAAGCATGCTTTTACAACGCTACCTTTTGCTTTTTGTGGGACTATTTGATTGTACGTTTCTGTTATTAGTCTGCTTTTTTAAAAAGTTTTTTGTATAATCTATTCTAGCTGAATCTTACAATGAATGTTTCTTTAAACGGTCTACGTCAGATGGCAGCACTATGGCGTATGGCCCGTGAACTAGCAAAATATTTTTGGCATTACATCCTTCTACGACGTAGCGCAATCATTTTAGTCCTAGTACTGAATAAATTTGACCCTTAAAAATGTATGTGTACTTGTATTTGCGTCACTAACGCTAGTAGGCAAAAAACAAAACTAATTTGTGTAAATAAATTTTAATACATTATGCAAAAGTCACTAACCAAAGTCACTAACTAGGTACTAACGGTATAAAGAAAAGCTCTGCAATATAAATCATAAAATATGTTAATAAGCGCATAACTCAATAAAGCATAGAACAATTAGGCCATTTTTTTAATGTTTGTTGAAGTTTAGGGATGGTTTTACGGCGAGAAAAATGATGTAATTACTCTGGGAAAATCCAAGATATTTTTAGGTCAAATATATCCTCAGATTTTTAGCTCAGATATATAGACCTCGCAAGTAAGCCAACTTAGCCTTGATGTCATCAGACACTGCCAGCTGATTCTTAACTTAAATCTCTGTAATAATATTTTTCATGATAAAAGGATGGTATGGTGGTGCTGCTTTTTGCTCGAGTTGTTGGAGGCATAGTGTAGCAAATTTTTTTGGAGGTCGCGAATATTAATTTTGAGGTACTAAAAACATTCCTTTTAATTGGTTTATTAAAATTAGAATTACTACTTTAACTCCACCTCAAGTGATCATGCCGAACACATGATCACTTGAGACGCTTGAAAGGCAAGAATTGAACGAGTAACTTGACAACGTAGTTTCCCAAAGTCTACTAGCTCTTGGGCTATACCGCATATTCTAGTAGCATTTAGACGCACGTGCCCCGGATAGACTAAGTCTAAGCGTTAATAAGTTTTAAGCGTAATTTATTTACCTTCTACATTTCTATATATAAAAAGTATATATTTAACCGTTGTTTTCCCATCCAAGTTTCAACTTGTAAGACTAGAAGTACCTTAGAGTTACCTTTCCAGAAGACTACATTTGTGCTACCGAGATCTTAATAGGCATGTCGAGTCTTTTCTTGTTATTTTTCGTTTTTGAATATAATTAATTAAAAATATAGGAGTTTTTAATTTATATAATTTATATTTGTTTAAAAGTTTGTTTAACTTAAAGTAGTGTTTGTACTTCTAAATAATAAAATATACAAAATACTGTATCACTTATTTATTCAATCTGCATAATTCACGCAACGTGAAAATGCCGCATCAGTACCAGGAGCTTATGACACGTCAAGAGAGCTTCTAAAGCGCCATTGTAGTAGTGGTTGTAAGTAAGGCAGATGTCACCTATGCAATTGCAGCCTAGATGAAACAGGATGGTTAGTAGTATTACTGTTTCTTTTATATAAATAGTGAGGAATAGGGACAAATATAAAAGCAACATGTGCCCATAACGCCGCTGACAATAAGTAAAAAAGAGATAGGTAGTTCAGCGTCCATATTACGTTATGTAACCTTTCAGCACGTTGAAAATTAATGTTCAACGTGCTGAAAGGCTCCGAAAACATCAGTTTCATTCAGTTATATCTCTTTAGTACACAAAAAAATGATTTGATCGATTTTTACGTGTCTAATTAAGCAACTAACATATTTTTAGATACTATACACTTTATTTTTTATAGTGATGTGAATAATTCGATGTAATCAATATAAGCTGTCTTGAATAATTATTAAATCTACTAAAGTTTAAGACACAGTATCCGGGAGGTAACTTAATAACAATAGTTCGATTCAAATATAGCCTTCATTAACCTTCTAGATATTAGAATAACTATTTTTAATAAAAAATACTATTACCATATCTATAGGCGTAGTAATTTTGCACCATTTCAATAAGTTAATAATAATAGTAACAAAGTATTTTTCTCCAACAGATTATTAAATTTGTGCACTATTTCATGTTGGTAGAAATGCAGCTTAATGGCAAGACTAGAAATTAATTATATACCTGTATTTCAGGACTCCAGGGTCCCCGCCCAGACTATATGTTAAGTCTATTTTTCGCAGGAAGCAATTAAAAGTAAAAGAATGGTATGAATGGTTATATTTGGTATTGTATGTATTTACAATGTGTGTGGGTGAATACGAGGATGTGTGTGCATGTGTGCGCTTGTATATGTGACAAAATATACCAATGTAAAAGTGTAGATGAATTTAAATCCTAACAATGATTCTATCTCATAATAATAAAGTTTCAATAAGTAATTCTTAAGGGTAGTTGTGCATTCATATGAATTATGACATATTCTACGATATTCTTTTAAAACCGTCTTTAATTTATAATATATCTATTTATCAAGAAAAGTCATGTGATGACAAACGACGGCTGTGTTTTGTCTGTGTGCTTATTACGTATTTTCTTCGGCCTCCGACTGTTGGACTGCTGTGTTGTAGGATTGAACGCTATGAGTTTGTATTAACGTAATATAAATTAGAGAATGAATAATTGTCTCATCGTCATGATTTTTGCGTTTTGATAACGATTTTGTGGGTTACAAATAAGGTTTTCTAAACATTACCTTTAGAACAATGTTCACTTTAGAATTAATTCTATAATCGAAATGTAGAGAAAGATAACTGCAATCGTCTTACGCTGCGTTGTTTTGATGAATAAGAAATTAATATTTTACTAATTGTGTGTTCATCGTTTTGCATTATTTGTGAGTAGAAGGTGCCATTAAATACATTGAAAACATTCATAGTTCATTTGCTTTTTCTCTGTGGTATTGTTTTTGGAAATGCACAATGAAAATCATAAAATATCTGAATATTTACAAGTACAAGTTCTACCGTACTATCAGAATTACTGAAACAGCTTAAAAGGATTAATAATGTGTATGGTATTGGTATCGCAAAAAAGATCGCTACGTTTTCGTTCAGGAAATTTTGACCTTTAGAACTAACCCTGTAGACGGCCGAAGAAAGTGGAATTAAAGGCTACTGTAGAAGCAGATCTATCACAAAGAACTTTAGAGATAGCTGCAGTCTTGGAGGTTAGTAACAAAACTATATATTTTCACTTGAAGCAAATCGAGAATGTTAAAAAAAGTAACCTCATGAACACGTGTTATGAAGAGATTTTAAAATGAATCATTACTTGTTATGAAAATTGGATACTGTACAATAATCGGTAGTGATCGTGGCAAAGCCCTAGAGACCTTGCCAAATGCTACTCTAAACGAAAATTTACTCAGAAAAAGTTACGTGTGAATATTTAGTACACTAGCACCGGTGTTATTAACTATAGATTTCTAAAATCTGGTCAAACGATTACGGCTGATATCTATTGTCATGCACTGCAAACCATGAACAAAAACTAGCTGCTAAATAACTGAGATTAGTCAGTCGCTCTAGGCCACTGCTTCTTGACGACAACGCAAGACAACAGACTGCATAACAAACCACCACTAAGTTAGATAAGCTACAATTGGAATGATATCTACGGTACTCTTCAGACCTTATTCCAACATATTACTATATGTTACGAAATTTTAACAACTTCTACATGGACAAAAACTTCAACTCCGATGCGGCAGTCCAAACCGCTTTTAATAAGTTTATTGTTTTTCGTCCCCATAGTTTGTTTAGTAAAAGGATCAATGAAATACCTATGAGATGGCAAAACCGCATAGGTAACAACGGTATATACTTTAATTAATTATATATATTAAGAAAAGAAATAACTTTTTTATCCTTTCGTATAAAACGCCAATTTCATACCCTAAAATATGAAGCGTATTATCAAAGAGATGAATAATTATGGTTATATTGTCCAGTGTTACAATCAAGTTTCACTGAAGGTAAAATCTAATGTTTTCTCTTGCTTAGATCTGGACTCGCTTATTTTCCCATCTGTTTACTAAAAGACCCTTTTGGTGTTAAGATTTAATTTGCTACTTAAATACCAATTCTCTAAGATAAAACTTGCTGTACAATATACTTCATTTCTATTCTCTGAGTGTTAATTTTCAATATTTTTTTTTGTTTTATGGTAAAAAAACAATGAAAGTTGTCACTGAAAAATATAAAAACAACCAATAATTTTACAATTAAACTGGCTTGGACATTTAAAATTTTAAGAAAACGTAACAGTCATATTAACATGTCTAAAGCATGAGTAACATCAATTGTTCATCGAGATATATGTGTTCGTGCAACGTACACAGATAATACCACACCTACATTCAAAGAATGTTGGCGTAGTAAATTAGGCTGGAATCAGTCAGTTAACTACTTCTTATCTCCTAGTACCAACGCACCGTGAACACATGGTTTGCGACACTTACACATGCGCAGTATGGTCAAAACCACGTGAATCCTGGGACAAACACGTGGAATCAATATAACTCTCTCCATAAGCCGTTAACTGAAAATGTTCCTGTGGTGTAAGTAAGTTAAGTTAGATAGTTCTTTTACCTATTACACTTGATTACGCGGATGTCAGTAACCTTGACCTAACAGAGGACCAACTTGTGAAGATTGATCGCCAACAGAACTTAGTATTAAATTTATTTTTAGTTTACGTAAATATGGCCACGTATCAGAATTTCGAGCTAAATTAGAATGGCTGTAGATCCAATTTCACCGGAATGTTTATATCCTTTCGTTTCTGTGTAAGATACTTATTTATCCTTTTTCCCCATGTTATCTTCAAAAACATTTCGTTTTTTTTAGTGATGGTTTGACACTGAACATGCCTGCTCACTCCTCGGGATTTATGGGAAGTCGTTCGCTGTTGAAGCTATATGCTTGTGGAATGCGCTACCTGTTACTGTCAGGCGTGCACAGTCTGTTACCACATTTATGAGGATGGTGTGGGAGCATTTCCTGTCACTGTAATGACTGATCAGAACAGTAGACCACTGTATTTATTATTTACATATGTATGAGTTTATTTTGTAAAAAATAAGTTGTATTTACATTTATGTATTTATTGGTATGTAATTCTATTACTATATGAACATATAGAGTAATAGAATTTAATTTACATCATTTAATTTGTATAAAATAGAACATCGAACACACAACACATCGAACTGCCCCATCACATTTTCTTCATTTATGTTTATACAAAGGTTGCTTGGAAAAGATTACTCTAAGCGATAAGACAATGAATATAATAATAATAACAATAATTATTATTATTATATTCATTGTTTGTCACGAGCGCATACGTTAAGACGTGCTAAATAGACGGCTATCTCGTCTGCGCATGGTGGTGCGATGAAGAGCCAAATAGCTTGGACTACACGGAATACTACAATGGAATAACGATAATTTATTCTATGTCCATTGGGCGGTGTTTTGTATGTACAAAATTCTGAATTTCCACTCAATATAAACCCTCACCGAAAAACAAAAACGACTGTCAAATTGTTCTGACAGAAACTCTTCCTCCCCTGCACAAATAATGGCTTTTAGCCGGTTCCGCGTTATTACTTATAGGACGTACTTCTCATTTAACATTTTGATTGGAAGTATTATCCATTATTATTAATCTTTATTAATAAGTCCTGTATCAGTTTGAGATATTAAATATAACTTATCCAAATCAGATAATTGGCAGAAATACATATTTTTGTTTTTATTATTATATATAATATGATTTCGTTGATCTTTTTTATACTACCGCCTAATATTACGTAGAGTGTCTGCAGCATGCATGTATCGTGCTCATTGAAACTGCAAGTGAATATCAAGGTTTGGTAAGTGATTACCATTAGGTTAAATGATTCTATAATATTTGAGGCTATATATATATAATAAAGTTTAATTATTTTATGCATGATGATACCAGTATGATGGATGCAAATTCAAGCACCTATTTTGGAATATCTTTGATACATATAACATACTTTAACATTTTTTTAATTAACTTACCGTGATTGAAAACACGTTGCATGAATTAACAAGTATGCCACTAGGTCGTATGAATTCAATAATAAAGATAGCAGTGATTCAGGACGCTCGAAAGCAATGAATGGAAGCTCGTGGTACTCGTTGCATAGCTCTATATGCACGTAGATTTCTCACTCCGGAGGCCGTTCGTTTCTATGGTAACGAATAAAGCTCTACTAATTTATGCGGTCCTAGTAGAAGGCGGCGATGTATTTTGTGAATCCTTACTTTATGAGCATTAGCAATTTATTAAATGAAGTATAAATAAGCAGTCACTCAAAAATGCGACAAAGAGAAGCTTTAGGACTAGGGGAAGAAGCTCACGCAACTTGAGAGATAGTATAGTTTATATCTCAATTTATAGTTGCAGTATTTTTTTCATTATAATTTCATATGTATTATAGTTAAAACAACGTCTGTCGGGTTAGCTATTTTTCCATAAAGATTAATAATAGGCTAAGGAATCTTACAGCATAACAAGTATTTGATTCCCATATCTATTCTCTTCTTTCTCTTATCTTTCCCTTTTTTACTTCTTTGTCAGGCCATATCATTTTCACTAACAACACTGGTGTCAGTAACAGCTTTAGCTTCTGTATACAAATCAGAACAAGTGCTTAAAAAACTGCTGGATTAACTACTATGGCTCGAAGGAGGTCTTTTATATACTTTAGGTCATATTTTTTATTTGTGTGTAGTTTTGGTCAATATTATAGTCATCTATCATTCTTATTTCAATATTGTACGGTATATGTTTTTAACTATACATTGTCATTATTCTTTTATCATTATATATCTAATGCAGAAATTACCTCGGAATTTACTACTTTTTTATTTTTGTCAAACATGGAGCAACACAAAACTAAAATTATTTATGTGCCAAATATTACTTGAATTTTTTTATACCAGCTATTTTAAGTTAACTCAAAAATCTCTGAAACCATTTTAAAACATTGTAGTAAATAACTATTAAACTTCAATAAAAACTGTATTTAGAAAATAAACTTAACACACATGATAATAACAACAGTTAAAACATCGAGTTTTGTGTAGTACACGTTAAAATAAACTTGTTCTAACAAAAGTAGGTTTACTTGTTATAGTCATGTCTATCAAAACTTTATGAAGTCAAAAAATTACCAAAATAGTCACGTACCTTTTCCAACAAAAGTAAAACAAGTCAAAATGTAATAAGGAAAAAAGTAAAAAAGTGTACAAGTCAAAATAAATTGCACATTTTTATTCGAAAACATTTAAGCAATTAAAAATATTCCCGCTTTCGTCAATTTGTATGAGTGAACTTCATAAAACTGGCGAAGTTCAACTTACTCACTTACTCATTAAGGTGAGCAAAGCGTAACATGTGTCAATTCAATAAAAGCAATCTAATGCCAGCTTTATTTTTTATTTTAATAAAGCTTTTAATAAACCGGTTATGTCGGTTAGATGTGTATGATAATCAAGCATTTGAATACAGTGATAACTTGCAGTGTTAACTTACAAAATTCACATTTGAGTTGTTCTAGTTTAGATCTGAGATGTGCAAAAATAATAGATATAGGTTCAATTTAATACTAAATTGTTAAAAAAGAGAGAAAAAAGAGTTAGATTGAAGACTAGAAGGAGACATTCAAAGTTTTCAGCTATCATTTCTTGTCGACTGCCAATTATTGCACAGTCAATGAAAGTGCGTAATTATGACGATGTGTTTCGGACAGTATCAAATTTGGCTAAATGTTCTAAGTTGATAATACGTCTTTAAAGTTTTTTAAGATACTTCATCATAGTACCACATTTTTTCCAAGTTAAATGATTATTAGTTGCTAACACAGAAATATTTCACAGCTTTCCTTGCACAACTACAGCAAAAGGAGAAAAATGATAAAATTCATCTCTAATATAAAGAGCCCAAGAATTAAACATGCCTAGGCTATAACAAAAGCCTACAAACTAAGTTAAAAAACATAAATGAAAGCCTTGATATTTTAATACATTTCAGTAATCAGCTGAATTACATTTTTAATAATAATAAAAAATAAGCCAAAACGGAGAATTTGCATTCCCCTTTTGCCCCCGGCGGGGATTCGAACCCCGGACCTCCCAGTCAACATACTGATTGCTCTATCCAACTAAGCCACCGAGGTACTTATAGACACAGTTAAATTTTAGGATCAGTATCGTCCACGCGTTGATTTCCCTTGCCGCAATTGGCTGTGAATAACTCAATCCACTGGGCTAACCAATCACAGAGCACTTTAACCTTGAGTGTTAGGGATGAAATACAACGGCAAGTAATACCCATCGCTCTGTAACTATACATGTGTGCCATATTCGTTTGAACATAATTTTTACTTTTCAATCAAAAATATGTTTCCTATAAAAAACAATGAATTAATTTTCAGGTTCCCTAGAATATGTGCCGTCATAACTCAATATTTTTTAACCTTCCAAGGTCTTAAAATGGAGATGTAAGCTATTCAAACTGAATTCAGCGGGCAATGGTTGTTAAAAATCGCCATATGATTGCTTATCTATCGTTAAGTGTCATGATACCGGGGACGTATGTTTAATTTAATAAAAATGAGATGGAATTATATTGAACTGATTAGTTTAAATTAATAAAAAATAATGATAAAAACTTGTTAAGTAAGTAATTAGTTTTAATACGATATATAAAAATACAATTAAGAAAACATAAATTTGAGGTCATTGAGCAGTTTTATCAAATAAATACAATCTCTCATGAATAAGCAGTCGAGTGTATATCCTATTATTCTTAATTAATATTTTAAAAGTATTTAAACATTGTGCCTCACAACATATAATAGTGTATTTTATGAACATACGGATCATATAATTGTTATAATTGTGTACTTTATGAACATACTGATATAGCAGGTGTACTTTATCCATATGTTCATAAAATAACGCAGAAAACGTGCAATTCAAAAAGGGTATTGATAAATGCTACCTAATGTCACAAAGGCCAAATATTAGATTTATGTAAGTTAACAACACAATTCTTATATTACTGCAATATTTCTAAGTCAGTTTAAGATCAAACTCAGATACATGCTAAGATGTTGATTAAAATCAAATTTCCATTATTAGTTAGTACAATTTATTTATATTTAAATACTTCTGACGCATATGCTATGTATATTCTTTGTATCTTGTATATTTTCACACTAAATGTCTACAACGCACGCACAATAGTTTTACTCTATATGATGCACCACATAGCATTATAATAGAAACATGCATAAGTAAAAAGCAACTAATTGTGAAAAAGAAGTAATAGTGACTACCTGAAATATAGTTTAAAAATATCAGTTTACACGATTTTGTTGCTTATTATGGTGTATTTTCATAAAACTTCCAACTATATATTTAAATACTCCATCTTATATACTTGACGATCCTAAATTTTAAAAGAAAACATTATCGCTTTGCGGACAGGAATTACAGCTATCATTTTGCCGAAACGTCAAATCGATATCGTACCGGGGAGCTCATTTTAAACAGGAACGTTAGTACAAGTCCGTGCTAATCGTAGCCTAAGTTAAGTTCGCATCATTCAAATACTCATTCCACAGCCGTAATAGAAACACGTCAGAGGGCTCAAATACAGGAATAAACTAGTGCACGCCGCGTTGTAGAGCGTGCGGCGTGAATACTTGTGATGCTGATATGTACTTTAAAATTAGGTCTTATGCAAACTTCCTACAAAAATAAAACGAATATCGAAAAATGAAATGAAGAGATGAAATAATTCATAAATTAAATTTCTTTTATTAGTTTGGAAGATTTAGACATTTGTATCAATGACACGTTAAATTATCACAGGCCAGTAACATTTTTTTTATCACTCAATTTAACTTTACTGCGCTAAATTAGAAAAGGTGTAAAAGGTTTTTTCTTTGAATATATCGTTCGTAATGGTTATAGAAGCTATATTTGAATCGTTTTTTGAAAAATTAATTTATGTTTTTTAATAATAGATGGCTGCTATATATAAAAATGCTATTTAAGATATTGGATAACTTATATATTTTTATATTTTTGTTAAAACTGCGTAAGATTCTTGTTAGATTAAGTACCTTCATCAGACTTATTCGGCATTAGAACGGAACAATTCTCTACACTACAGGACCTATGAATAGAGATTTGTACCGCTATATACGAATAACGTCTGTAATGGTACCTTAACATTATTAAGACCTGACGTTTCATAAGCATTATATATGGGTTTTACCTTTAAGATTGAATACTTTGGCTTAATTTTGAGATTCTTAATATTTTAATTTTTGGTTCGTGTTTTAACATGGTATTGTTACGGTATCTAATGGCATTTAGGATTTTTTGAATAGCTTCTCAGAATAATTTATTGTCATAATCACTTCTAACTAATTTCAGTGTAAGCATTGTGATATCGTACAAAATATTACTTATATAAGATTGTTTGCATATAGTTGCAGTCTATCTTCTCCTTCAGTCATTTGAAGCTTAATAATTAGGTCTTAAACACTGTAATTTTGAAAGTCTAATTGCTAATTTGTAATTATTTTAATTATAACTGCTATTCATCTTTAAATATGTAGGTAAGGAGTTCAAGTTATGTTTTAAATTTATATAAATATATAAATTTATATTAATATATAATATTTATTTATAATGTTTTTATTTTATTTGATGGTATTTGACTAAGACTTAAGGAATTTATGAATTCACTTGTGGTTGGAGGACGTCAAACAAAAATAATTATAGTATTAGTAAAGTTAATCTGCAAACCATGATATAAGATCATCTTATCAATATTTAGCGTGTTAAACAATATGTAATACGAATTATACATAGACTAAACTTATTTTTTTATGTATACCATCACAAAATAATTTCATTGTAATGATACTAATTTTACTTCAATACTACGGATATTTCGTTATATGATTGTAATATCAAGTGCTATTGTAGTGACAGACGAGATATGATTTAATTGTTTCAAGTTATTGAATTATGTTAATTTTTTTAGGGTTTTAGCAACCACTTATGTCCCGTAGCTCTGTCGTCGCCAATACTCGTCGGGTAATACTCGTAGCAAATCAGTAGCACGCATATTGAACGAAACAAACTAGTAGTTCGTACATTTGTTGTTTCGTAGCAGTCGTAGTCGATTATATATATTATTTCATTTCGACGCGGCGGCTTACTACACTCGTAGCATAGTTGTTCATTCTATTATGCACGCAATTCTGATGCACGCAAAGCTAATGCTTTATTGATTTTACCTTTTTTCTTTGTCTTGTGTTATATTTTTTGTTTTTTTTATTTTTTGTTTCACCTATTTTGTCTCTTGTATGTACTTTAATTTTTTTTTGCACTACTAAGCTCAATAAATAAATTTCTTTCTTTCTTTCTAAACCATATCTGTACCAGTGGTTTTAAATGGCTGACACATAGACATTTTCATGTACGAATAACAAAGACACAAATATATCAACTATGCGATTGATACCTGCAAGGAAAGAGATGACTAGTGTTGTTAAAATTTGTGGCTGGTAAAAAAAGAGAGATATCAATGCAACAGGTGTTTATGATGCAGCCGACAATAAACACAAGCGAAATGTGTAGCTCAGTATCTGCGGTGCTAAGAATAGTCGACTCTTTAGCAGATGTGGACAGAAATTCCAATATGATTCATCTTTGATATATAAATGACAAAGACGAGAGTAATTATAGAAAAGCTTATTGCATTTATCAAAATTATTGTAAACGCATCATTCTGTCAAAACTCTAAGGTCATAAAAGAAGGAACTAAACTAATGTGTATATACTAGTATATGTAATATGTTCCTTCTTTTGAGTTCCTTATTTTAGGATCACGATGATATTTTAAAGATAATAATAATGATAATTTCCACAATAACTCATACATTAACCTGACTCTGTGGTAAGTCGCTAAAAATACTTGTGTTACAGACTCCAGACAACAGAGGAATCACAAATATATTACTTTAATACATATATTTCACACCCAGACACTGAACAAATACAAATATCATCATATGAATATTTGCTATTAAATTTCAGAGTTAATTTATTTCAATTGAACAAAAATACAAAGCCTGTTTACAAAATTCCATTTTAGTTTATATGTAATTCGGTAAAGTGGTTTCTCTCTGTATAATGTCCAATAGTGCAAGAATTTTTAAAATCGATTTAGTGTCGGTAATACAACCGACACTATATCGATTTCAAAATTATTGTTATTTAAAAAAGTTGAACCATTACAAACTATTCTTTCGTGCTTGACAAAAATTTCTCCTCGATTAAATCGTCGACAAAAACAGCAAATATCTACCTTACTTTATTTTCACATAATGACCAAATTGTTACATATACTCAGCTTCATTATTACTAAGATATAATGCTCGTTACCATGCAACTTAGTAATGTATAAGGGAAGCTGGAATTTCCAAATCTTATATTTAATAAACATTATGTCGTATTTAAAAACAATATATGTTTATAATTTAATCAGGGTTCACATTATGATAACTACTGCGTAATATTACGATTGCATGAAAGTCGCAGGTATATTCGTATCCATAGCCACCAGACGGCTCAAAAAATGTAGACATCTATGCGCCATGCAACGAATGCCACGTGCTTTCATTCATGTGTGCTTCCCAATCAATAAAAGGGCGGAGTTTTGGAATGAAGGGTCAGTTAACTGTATTCACCTAGTAAAACTTTCACCTAAGTTGGATACCGCGTCGAGACCACCTCTTGCTTTATGTTGCCCTAGTAATATTGGAAGCCGGTGTAAGAAGCCTGTGCGGATTAAATGAATGAAAACATCATAAACATAATATACGCGATAAAAACAAGACACACTCGTACCAACCAACTAAAACAAAGTGTAGTTTTGTCGTTATTGTATTATTTATTTTTTTAAATATTGGCCACTATTATTAAAGCATATTATTATAGATATTAAATTAATGGTAAACAGCCTGGAATTAAATTGCTGTAAACACTAGCTTTAAGCCAAAGATTATTAGCGCCGTCCCAGGTGGGGGTTTCATTGACACTAATTACTTGGTAATAATGGAACCACCAGTTTTTCTCGCAGGTCCCTTTCTAGGAACAAACAAATAGTCTCATTGGTGATGTGGTAGATAAAATATCTTTGCGTAAGTTTTACTGTTCTCATTGTACATAACACTTCTGTTGTTTCAGAATTTGGTTGCTGAAGTAGCAACATGTCAGTTATTCTGTGGTAAAATCATATTTTAGTTTAATATAAATGTAAAAAATAAGAAAATCCCGTATCGGCTTTATTTTCAGTTGAGTAAAGACATAAAAAATAACAAATTACACACGGTTTGTCTCTTTAAATTTTCCGTCAATAAAGTGCCCGTCGATAGGAATAAGAATTCACAAAATATATCGCCTTGTTACACTAGAACCCCATAAAATCTCAGAGTTGTTACGTTACTATGGCAACGAATCGGCGTATGACATTATATACATATATAGGTATATACAGCGCTATACAACAACGACTAGGTTAGGTTCAAGCGTCCATTAAGTTCAAGTTTGTTTGTTTCAAAATAAGGAAAATAATAATAATTTTGCTTGACCGATTTTATAAATTCTTGTACAATTAGAAATTATCTCCGATTCATTCTTTAACTTTCATCGAATAAACTATTACATTTAAAAAGCAAGATACAAACCAACCTTGCCTTGGCAACCTTGACATGATTTTTGGCAACCTTGTATCATTGGCTTATATGTGTATATTTTAGAATAGTCTCACATCTATAAAACTTTAATTTTGACAGTTTTATTTAAAGACAATATTCACTGGGAGAAAGGTTTTCGAATGACAGCCACGTATCGCACAAAACCGCACGCTGTTGTGTAAATTTAGTGAGATTAATATCCTGCAGATAGCATCTGTGGGCTGATATGATGATTCTTAAAAACAAGTCAACTAATCACAGGTTTCTGGTACGACTCTAACGAGCATTTGTTTTTTCCGGGGCACTGCTTTATCTTTATGCTACCGAGGCCTCGATACAAGTCGACATTGTTTAAGTTTTCTTTTGGCACTGAGTTATTCCATATATATTCTTTGAAATAAATTGCAGTATTTTTTATTATATAAAGCCTCTATTTATTCAATAGCAATTATTTAACTAAAAAAGTACACGCAAATAATAACGTAAATACATGTCCACTAATAATTGACATATATATATATATATTTATTATTGACGCAACGTCAAAATGCTGCCGTATCTGTACTAGGAGCTTATGAAACTGAAATAGAGATTCTAAAGCACCATTGCCGTAGCGATTGTAAGTAAAGCAGATGTAACCTATGCAATCTCAGCCGAGATGAAACGGGATGGTTGGTAGTATTTCTTTTTCTTTCATATTGGTAGTAAAGAACAGAGACGAGTATAGAAGCAACAAGTGGCTATGGCCCCGCAGCCAATATATAGGAACGAGATAAGTATGTGTGTGTGTTAAGTCGTGTATATGTAGCCTTTCAGCACGTTTTCAAGCACTGGGTTTCTTCAAAGCTATAGGTTTAACCTAATGAAGCATAACCAATTATAATTGTTGTAAATGTTTTTGTTACTAACGCCTACGATGACCAAGAAAGTGTTAATAGTGGTAATTAGTAAAATACTTTACGCTATTTGGGACTTTTAATATCCCATAAAATTTTCCTGTTTATGAAATTTAATATAATATATTATTTTTTGAGTCTGTAAATTTTTTGATAATATGAAATGGAAATATTCTATTTTAACGGAATTATCGTATTTATTTTTAAAAAGAATAAACTGAACGCTTTGTGTTTTATACCGTCTTAGTCCATATATTTTGGATTTAATTACTTTTGCTAAAACAACAACAACAAAACAACAACAGTAACAGCAGTCTACAGCAGTAATCAAAATTAAACCCTGTGTATGAATCCAGGTGGTATAAGTTACCTTCCAAAAGTCTTCAATGGATTAGACGTTAAACATATTGTTGACTTCAGTTTTTCCAATTTAAAGCATTAATAAGTAATTTGATTTGCTTGGAAATAGTAATCTTAAAAGACTTCAATTAAATTCAAAATTTTACACATTTATAAGTGTTATCATAACAGCCGCAAACGTCCACTGCTAGACATAGGCCTCCTCAAGAAAGGGGGATTTTTTCCATATTTGCCGCGCTGGGCCAACGTAGTGGCAATCGCAGTGCGCAGCTTCATCGCGACGGCAATGCTGCCGCCCATCTTTGCCCTATTGCATTTGAGCTACTCTGCTTCGCGTGGATATACCACCATACACCTGGTACTGGGGGAGGTACTATTCTATTCTACTGGTACCAAACAGCATTTGTAATTTTGGTAGTTTAAAAATTATTTGTAATGTTAATTTTTTATTATAAATAAACTGAAATATAGAAGTGATTATACAATATGTCGAACAAATACCCGAAACGAAACATTAACTGTTATATCAAGTTACATAATTACATTACAAAAAATGAATGTATGTAACGTTTAAGAATTTGGATTTCCCGTTACATGTCAGCTACGCGCATACTACGGCTTTGATTTTCACAAGCCAATTTATTTTAAAGTAAAAAGAGTAATCATAATTATAAATTTAAACATATTTATTTATTTTTATGAATAAGTATAGTTACAGCAGTTAGACTAAAACGAAACAATATAAACTTTAACACATTATTTGTCAAAATCTAACAACCTATTACAACTATTCATAACTATTATGTATATGGTAAGATACTGGTTTTGTAAGAAAGAAAACTGCATATGACAACAAATCTATATTCTAATCATAATCTAATTTATAACATGATTTGTATTCCTAACCATATTCTTGGATACATATGACCCATGAAGGAATATATCTTTGTGAGCATCTAAATACTGATACTTATAAATGTATAAAGATGAGCAGGCAAAGAATATTCAAAGAATAATAGGCAAAGACACTAAACGTCTGTTCTTTATGCGTGGAAATGAAAGGAAATGAAATATCATCATGTTGTCAAAATTTAATAGTTAATACAAAAGCTAACTCCATTATCACCATAATCTAGTGAGCTCGAAAGAAGTGAGACGTGTCCTGAACACAGAGGACTTCTTTCGCGGTCTGCAGGAGAGAGACACAAACAAATACATATATCGAATCTTGAAAAGATAATTTATTACATTCATTATATGTTTGAAAATTTGGCCAAGTATAATGCGCTAGTTGCAAAGCATTAGCTTTTTCGAATTCAGTATTAATGTTTGTCATTTTAAAAACATTTGATACTATAAATTGCATGAACATTATTATAATCTTTTGCAATATATAAACATCACAGAAGTTAGAAGAATAGAAGAAACAAAATACGGCCAAAATACGCTTGATGCAATCCCGATGCACCTGTGATGCGCCGCAAAGCAAAAATGAACTAAACTTATATTTTACAGGGGAGAAAACTATACTATTTTCTACAAATGTTTAACCCGAAAAAAACTTGAGAAGCCGGAGCTGTTTGCTAGTTCTATAAATAAAATTTATTAATAATATTTTATTTGTTTAAATACATACATTTCCTAAATAGTTGAAAAAAGAGCAAAAGGTGGCAGAAATTAACTAAACTTTTTAGAAGATTTAATTTTTTATATAAATACTTTGCTTTTAAGCATGAATTAAAAATTTAATTCTTCATTTGGTAATAGTTACTATAATTAAAAATAGGTACATATTTATAAATATATACCTAAATAGATTTATAATATCATACAAATTATAAATGACGTCATACAAACGAAGTGTCTAACCTAGAAAGGGAAAACACTAGGTCAGACAAAATCAATAACGTGGGAAAGAGACCAGACAGGGCATCACCCTAATATAAGTACATGTCTCCCTCGTTACATGCTATGCATTTAGATATATTGTAGACAGACGCTAGCGCGTTATCACGGATATAGAATTGCACAACTCTTGCTCCTAGTAATACAGTGTATTAACTTGTGAAACCCGATAGTATTATTATTAACACTGTAGAAAGTCTCACGCAGCAGATATATCTGAATTAAGTTAAGCCACTCCAAAATGACAAGGACCAATAGAGAGCAATGCATTTTTTTTTATTCTGGATATTTCCATCTCTGTCTAATGTGTACTATGACCACAGAACAGGTTCACGGAACCATTACCACTAATAAGTGCCAATTACCAAAACATTATACATATTTTTCTATTTCAAATGTTACAAGTGGCTTTATGATAATATAAGATATTAAGATAAAACATTTTATTATTTAAAAAAAATACATACGTAGGCAATCCGTGAGGTACCGACAGAGTAGAAGAGTACTACGACTATGGTACCATAACCGACATATTGCGATAGGTACATACATCCAAAACAAACGCTTAAACGCTCTGCGACTACCAACACGCTTGCTCAGCGCGGTTATTTTGGGCAAAGTTTCTACTTTCTTTCGTTTTTCGCTTCCAGCTAGTACTAGATACTGATACTAGATGTATTATGTACGACAAAATATTATTTGCTAAGCCTATAGGCATTTTTTACAACTTTAGTTTTTTTATATCCATACGCTGATTTCAATAAATAACAACAATATGCAAGATAAATAATGTATGGTTTAGTCAGAACCGTAAATAAAATTTATCGAACATTTCTTTGGACAGATTATGATAATGTACTTGCTCGAATCTATAGCTAATATTCGCTACTCCAGTGTAGTACTAATACATAATTGCAGATTACACTACTCTATTAAAAACATTCCGATTCATGTGATGACTCACTTGACTACCACGTATTACTTTGTGATTGCCTTAAGTCGGTACTTTAAAGCTTTAAAGGATTCAATGTTTGTCACATTAATGCTCAAAGCGTTCCTCAGCACTACACGGAACTTCTCACAAACTTTAGCTCTGAAGTTGTCCACGCCTTACTTATTTCTGAAAGTTGACTTAAGCCAGCTCTCTCTTCTACTTCTTATAGCCTTCCTGGATATATTATTATAAGAAATGATCGCACTGGAAAAGGTGGAGGTGGGGTAGCTATATACACCTGCGCAATGATATTAGTTATAAAGTCATATGTATGTCTCCATCTCTTTACACATATTCTGTGGAATATATATTTGTGGAAGTATCAGTTGACAGTGCTAAGGTTGTTGTTGGGGTCGTATTCTGTCCACCTTCTATAGACTACTTCTCCACTCTTGAGTCGGTCCTTGAATCAATCTCTAGTGAGCACGCACACCATATAATCATGGGTGACATTAATACAAATATGCTTAAATCCTCAGCTCGATCTTCAAAACTCCAATCCATGATTCAATCTACTGACTTTTCTCTTCTACCATCAAACCCAACTCACCACAATTT
The DNA here is from genome assembly GCA_020976665.1 of Heortia vitessoides. NCBI lineage: Eukaryota > Metazoa > Arthropoda > Insecta > Lepidoptera > Crambidae > Heortia > Heortia vitessoides. Next base: position 17,507,727 of record JACJUM010003259.1, read on the forward strand.
GAACGCTTTTGACTCTCTCATAGACCTAATGATTACCTCATCTCCTGACTTGGTAATTAAGCATGGCCAATTGCCAGCTCCTGGTTTCTCTAAACATGACCTTCTTTTTCTAAGTTACAAGTTAAAGCCACCTAGGGTCAAGCCTAGAATAAAATAAATGCGAAGTTTTGGAAAACTGGATATTGAAAAACTAAAACGGATGCTGCGGAACTTGATTGGACACCATTAATGGAAGCGTCTACCATTGATGACAAAGTTAACATTCTTAACTCTTTCTGTCTTACAACTTTTTGACAAATACGCTCCTATTCTTCCGATTAGTCTTAAACGTCCGCATACTCCCTGGATTTCTAGTGATATTCGTAAAGCCATGGCTCAAAGAGACAGTGCATTTAGTAAGTTTAAAAAAGTCCGGTCTGATTTTAATTTAAATACATACAAAAGACTTTGAAATTGCTGTAATCAACTGGTAAGATCAGCCAAACGTAGATTTATTCACAACAATGTTCAATCATCATCTTCGGCAAACGTATGGAAGTTTTTGCATTCTCAGGGTCTCGGGAAGTCTTTAAACCCTCCCGATTCTAACTCTGTTATTTCCTCTATCGAGCTTAATAAACACTTCTCTTTAACTACCACACTAGATCCCGTTGTAAAATTGTCAACTATAACTTTAATCACTTCCTTGCCACATCCGACAGCTAATGTATTCAATGTTTTTCCTGTAACCTTAGATGAGATTTTTAAAACTATTTCAGTTCTCAAATCCAATGCTGTTGGCTATGATGATATGAGTCGCCGCATGGTCTCTTTCTCACTTAACTTTATTGTACCACCATTGACCCACATTATCAATTTCTTCCTACAACATGGCTCCTTTCCCAGTATATGGCACAAAGCCTATGTTATCCCGGTTCCTATAACATCTAACCCTACTTCTTCCCATGAATTTCGTCCCATCTCTATTTTGTCATATCTCTCAAAAATTATCGAGGCAGCTGTACACAAACAGCTCTCTAGCCATCTCTTACAAAACGCCCTTTTAAGTCCTTTTCAATCCGGTTTTCGTACAGGACATAGCATTACAACAGCTCTACTAAATATCCTGGATGATGTAAGAGTTGGAATGGAATACTCCCGCCTTACGGTCTTAATTCTGATTGATTTCTCCAATGCCTTCAACTCTATCAATCACGAAGTTCTCCTCTCTGTTCTCTTTTACGTTGGGGTCTCTGATTCGGTTCGGGAATGGTTCGCATCCTACCTTCGAGAACGCCAGCAAGCGGTGCGCCTGGGTGATGATTTGTCCCAGTGGGTGACAATTGATGCTGGTGTGCCGCAAGGTAGCATTCTCTCTCCGTTATTATTTTCCCTTTTCATAAACCTTGTCACCAAATCTATTGGCTGCTCTTACCATCTATACGCTGATGACCTGAAACTGCAACTATACACCCAGGCAGAGTACAATGACCTGGATAATGCTATTGCTCGGATTAATGCTGATTTGACCAACATCACAAATTGGTCACAAAAGTTTGGTGTCTCTGTGAACCCGTCCAAGACTCAAGCCATTATCTTGGGCAGCAAACGGCAATTATCCAGTTTAAAAAATGTACCTGTAATTATTTTTAATAACGTGGTAGTGACCTACAGTACATTCGTTAATAATTCGCGGTCAGGGGTCGGAATTAATTGTAGTATAATATTTAATTATAATTAAAAATAGTATCATCATCATCATTACCATTAGAACCTTACGACGCTATCGGCCACCGGTTCTGCGTAACAAATGCCCTGCCCACTGCCACTTTAACATACTAATCCGCCGGGCAATAAATTTGGTTCTGTTCCGAATCACCTCATTCCTGACCCCACCCCGCAAAGAAACTCCGAGCATTGCCCTCTCCATAGCTCGTTGAGTTACTTTCAGTTAGCCAATAAGGCCAATGATAAGAGACCACGTTTCGCTGCCATGGGTCATCGCTGTTAGCTCATATTGGTCGAAAGTTTTCGACTTGAGGCACTGAGGTATGACGGAATATGTATTATTTAAATTAAAATAATATTATTTAATTAAATATAAAATAAGGCAAATTGGCAATACTTTTTTATTCTACAGAAGTAGTGAGTGATTAATAGTTAAAATACACAAAGGCTTTGCACAATTCTGTGCTAATAAAACATCCTCATTCATTATTCAAGCTAAGATCTACGTGTTAATGTTTTTTAATGTTTTGAATACATAAGTCAAAACACAATACACCTAAATAACTACTAAAAAGTGTGAAAACCGATATTCTAAGTACCTATGAATATTTCGTTTATGAATAAAAACTGTACTAAACTGTACAAAATTACTTGCTGTACAATACAAACAACCTTATTATAAAAAAATATTACTAATGATCCTTATAATTCTTAGTGTTGCATGTTTGCCATACGCAATTTTAATACCAACATATTAAACATGCAACAGAGGGCGCGCCGTTGCACAATAACTTTATTGATCACTGTTAATTTGACAACCATTATTACTATATCATACGTATGTAGTCCCAAATGCAAGAACAAGACGAGATTTAGCCAGTCTTAGTCTTGGTCTTGCGCCAATACACCTGGTCTTGGTCTTGGTCTTGCGCTCCCAGTCTTGGTCTTGGTCTTGGTCTTGCGCTCCCATTCTTGGTCTTGGTCTTCCAGCAAGAGTCTTGCAAGTCTTGCAATTACCTATTAGTCTATTACTATTTATTAAAGTTCATTTTAATTCTTAGAAAAACGTATTAGAATTGGAACATAATGAGCTTGAATTAACATAGCCATAGTAAAGATCAAGCAGATTAATAAATTACTGAAGATTTGATAAGAAATTTAAAAAATCAACTGACCTATATGTCGTTTTTCATGGAAGTAACTGTTTCTTAATAATAATATCTTATAAGTAATTAGTTTAAAACCATATAATCAATATTATAATATATACTTACTAGAATAAATTATTATGACATCTACTTACCTATTCTTACCATTTTATCGTAATCATAATACTACTTGCGTGATCATTATAATGTATTCATTTTCATTCTAAGCACTTTGAAACTTATTAATTCTTTGGAACACCTGTAGGTACTTTTAAAATTCGAAATTATTTTGCATGAGTATACCTACGCCCTGTGGCGGCCATAAAATAGTGTCAAATGTTGTGATTTTGGCGCGGCGGCAACGATTGTTGCATATGATTTCAAAAGAAGCCGCCGGCGCGTGTATCATAACCATGTACTTCCGAAAAGCGGCATATTTCTTTGAGAAGTACAAAACCTTTGATGCCGCATTATCAAAGTGCCGATGATTAAAACATAACTATGCATACACTTAGTTTGATTTTAATGGATATTTTTTTATTCGCTATGTAGGTATGTTTATGGTATTAGTCGTAATGCGCATAGGTCCAATTTTTCATATTCTTTGATACAGTTTTTTGCGTCTCATAGAATTCCTAAGCGTACCTGTACACCGAACTGTTACACCTAACTACTCCGTGATATAGCGCTAAGTCCTAGCTGCAAGACGCAAGAGTCTTGCAGGCTATGTCTTGTTCTTGCTCAAGTCTTGGTCTTGGTCTTGCTAAAAATACGCGGTCTTGTTCTTGGTTTTGGTCTTGCAAAAACCCAAGAACAAGACTAAGACTGCAAGACCAAGACAGAATTTGGGCAACACTATACGTATTACGTTCATTAACTTTACATTATAACCTGTGAATCTTAATTGTAATATTTATTTGATGTCGGCGATCTCTTAAATAAAAAGTTACCAAGACTTTATTTTATTCACTACAGGATACAAAGTTATTCTTGTAAAATGATCAGATTAGTTTAGACTGGACTCATGTCAAGTAGTGTTTTGTATAACACAATACAATTTATGAACAACACAATAGAATTTTTTTATTACAATAATATTCCTTTAACAATAAATATAAATTTTGTTCAATTTCATGAAAAATATTTGATCTATATCTATATATTTGTTGAATCACTATATAAATGAAATTCGAGAATCATCACTTTCCGCCACAGACGGTACCCACGCTATTTACCCGTTTCTGGCGTTCAGGAACGCAGCTTACAAACATTCACATTGCGCTAACATCTCTACTAAATATTTTCCGTTAATTCCTTACTCGATTGTTGTTAACCATATAATGTACATATACGATAAACTAAATCAATGAGGAATCGGAAAAACGAATTGTTTACCAAGTACCTTAATAATTTTGACATTTACAGAAGTCGCCATTGCTCATTTCTGGGCAAAACTTGCTATGTTATTCTGACGTTGACTGCTGATAACACTACTCAACACTAAAAAAATATCTGATTTGGCTTATATTGTTGAAACTAGAAACTGAAAAATATGAATTTTAACTTTTTGACGTATTTTTGATTTTTATATTGCGGGTATTTCGAAAATACGATTGTTTTACAAGCAAAACTTACTTTAAATGTTAGTTCAATTGGTAAACTAGAAAATGTCACGCGTATGTGTTAACAGTCCTAACGTATTTTGTTATATTTGTGGCGAATTTACGCCAAAATCGAAAAAAAAACCTCTTTCTGACCTAATTAAACAGTGTTACTTAGCTTATTTTGACCGTGATGTGAAAAATCAAGATAAGACGTGGGTTCCTAAAGTGTGCTGTCTAAGGTGTTATACGAATTTGAACGGTTAGTACAATGGAAGAGTTAAAAAAATGCCATTTGCTACGCCGATGGTATGGACTGAACCAACAAATCATGCCATAGATTGTTACTTCTGTTAAACACATTAACTAAAAATCTTATTTACATATTTGTATTAGGTCAGTAACAAGGAATTATAATCACATAGTCGGAACTCAGATAAAAAAAAAAGTTTGTTATTTGTTGAGTAGTGTAATAAATAAATCGATCTATATTACATATCAAATGAGATTAAAACACTGCTGATTGTTACATATGTGGCCAATAATATATACAGTCGATGTTGCCGAATATTGCAGTTGTCTCTCGACGGCGTTCTGGCCGACGCGCGCCGCAGACGCTGCCCACGGTCTGGCGGCTCATGAGGCACATACTGACCGACTGGCTGTCCTCGTGCACTGTGACCTCGGGCTAAGCTGTGTGTTCCCAGGGCTAAAAGTGTGAGGTACACTATATAGTGAATTTAAATTCAATTATTATTTATTTACTTGCTATTTACCTGTGCATAAATATAAATACCCACATATGCCAACTAAATCTATGTGTTTAAATACAAATGAAATTACAATAATTTAAGGAATTTTTCATTGAACTTCAGTGAAAAATCTATTACTAAGTAAAATTTTAACACAAGCTGTATGAAACAGGTTACTGGCACTAGATATTCATTATTTATAAAAATAAAAAGCAACAACTACTTTAGTAAATATCAACAATATTGTCAAGCTGGACAAAGAATGTCACTCGCATGCAACAATACAATTTCACGTATGCAAACATTCTAATTGAACTAAAATGCTTTGTTACGGAAAAAAAAATATGAGATACTTCCACAAGCTCTTACATGGAATAGCATATTAGAAAACTGAAAGGTTTTGATAAGTCAGGTTAAACTTTTTGAGTGTGAGTGTGAATGAGTGCATGTCTCTTTAGTGTATTTTGACAAGCAAGATTTTCATTCAAGCCAATACATTATTTACTCAGATAATTTGGGGTGTGTTGGTTGTGGAAAGTTACTTTTTATAAAATCCGAATGTAGGTGTGAGCTACACACCTACAATCAGGCAGATCTTGTGTGATACTAGCACTACATGCACCTAATAATAAATAATGATACCCAACTTACACACAACAATAAATTGCCTTTTAATATGGCCTCATTACACTATAGACATTTAAATCAAATCCTTTTTACGAATTTTGGAGTAATTAATGAGAGTATGATTTATTGTACAATTTGTTGGTCATGTTCTTAATCATGTTGGTATCCATTTGAATTTTTAACATTAAAACTATTGAAATCTACAGGTAACAGTAATAAAATCAAGTGCATGATATGTACAGGTAATTTCTGTCCAAATACTACAAAATATTTATAATATTGCAAATCACTTTAATTTTAAAGTGATTCCATTTTTTTTTGTCTATGTTAGGTCTGATGAAATCACACCAGATTTCTTCTGCTTGCAACATTTAGATTAACCTGTGGTGTAAATTGTTCCAGGCTTGGCCAGACCAGAACACATCCATGAACATAAATACCCTACAATACAACAACTGTACTTTAAGTACATTCTATAGACTGACTCTTAGTAGAAATATAAGTATTGATTTTTAAACACAAAAGTTGTCCTCAGAGCTAGCCTTAGATTGCCTTATATCACACTTTTTTTACAGTAAACTTCAAAATATCATCATTTACTTCATCGTCTCGCAAACCATAAAGAAGTCTAGAGAATTAATAATAATATACTCTTTATTGTACACCAATGAAAACAACATAAGAACATCACAAAAACATGGAATAGTATGGTATAGCATGGTATAGCATGGTATAGTATCACCTTTGGATAGAAATAATCTTAAAGCTGGTGGAAGTTTGAGGTGCATTTAGAACATACATACATAATAATAAAATTAATTAATTACCAGAATATCAACAAAATTTAAACAGTTACATACAATGTAAACAGTAATGTATGTTGTGTGTTTACTACTGTAGGTTGTAATTAATTTTATTATACATACTATAGTGATTATGGATATATTTCAACTAAATACCTACTTATTATTCTAATAGACTCTTTTCAGCATTTGAGTTTCAAATTGGCCTGTATTGCCCTCCCATACCTGATAAAATTTCTAATAATTAAGGTACTTTTTCTAATAATTTATCAAATGTACCTATACTATTTGACTATATATATATTAAATGTATACATTTTTTTTTTCAGAACATCATGTGCGTTCATTGTTTGGCCGGCATCGGCCGTACGGGCACCTTCATTATCCTTGCTAATGGACAAAATAAACTCATCTGGTGACAAATAAACCCAAAACATTCACTTTGATTCCTAAACTTGATCATAGTAGGTTATTGTTATTAAGAGTCCTATTGCGATTGTCTATTTTAAAATAGTTTAATTAGGTATAGGGCGTCATTTCAGTGTGCGAAATATTAGCGTTTCCTATTTTGATGTGATTGCTATACCGCCTTAGCCATGTGATTTGTGTGTAGTTCTTCCTGTTGAATTTACCATATTTATTATGGAGTTTGCATTCACACGTGATGGATTTTTATAATATATATAACACTTTTATGTATATGAATTGGAATTTTGTTGTATATTTTAAGTAGTAAAATGTGTTAAGTTCCCTTAACATGTTCTCTATACTTTGTTGCAGGCAACAACTGTGTGATAGACGTGCACAACACGGTGAGGGTCGTGCGTAAACAGCGCAACGAAATGGTGTAAAAAAATAACAATACAAATTATTTAACCTGGCCCTACAGGAGTACCTCGACATGACCAAGGACATGAAGTTACAAAAGAAGGTACGATAAACCATTTTTATTTACCTGATTCTATATCATAACCAACCTGACTGCAGAGGTATAAAAGTTTCTGCCGCTGTTGATTTTTTAATATAAGTGTGACATATTTTATAAAGTTTTTTTTAAGTTAATCTTTGAAAATACGGTTGTTCCATTAATTCGCCACAATAACGGACCGATGTCTTTATATTGGCGAATCAATGTTATTAATTACAAATAACCATGGGTTTCTATCTCGTCAGGTCCAGCCAGCGTTTGCAATTTAATCGCGAAAAAATTATGTTTATTTACTACATCACGTTAGAAACTTTCAAAAATGATCAATATTTCTCTACTTTATTATACATAATTATACTATATATTGTTTTATAATATTTCTTTATTGAACTTTATTTTACAAAATATTACAAAATGTACTAATGGCGAACCTAATGCCAGTTGGCATTATCTCCCAGTCAACACGAAACAAAAAAAAGTACTATGTAGTGAAGTTAAAGAATATTGCAAGATTTGAGACAATAAGACTAAATAAAATTCACAGATGTGAATACCGCGATATTTTAAATGTTTATAGAGTTTACAACCCAATTGACTTCTTTGAAACTTGTTAAAATGGGTTAGACTCCATACAAAGATCATCTGCATTCTATTAATACATCACTCACCATTTCTACCGCGAAATAGCAGTGTTCGCATCGCTGTGTTCCGGTTTGAAGGGGCAAGCAAGTTAAAAGGCAGGAGCTAGTGATACCCTTGTAATATTATGAGCGCCTATAGACTGCGATGACGCTTAGGTACTGTCACGCGAACTGTACGCTTATATGTCGACCTAGTCTGACCTTTCGACCTTGAAGTGTTTCATCTCTGTTTTCAGGTATACACATCGGATGCTTAAGGCTGCTCGCGCGAATCTAAGTGAAGAGACTAAAATAAAAAATATAACTTAAATATTTAATATTACTAAATCCACTTAGTGATATTAAATATTTTAACCGCTCGTATTGTTATTAAATGTTGCCTGTAAGTGTTTAATAAATGTTTCCTGAATAATTAATAATATTTTTTTCTGAAAATAAATTGTTTAATAATATTGTTTTCAATGAACTACGTACAGTCTTATTTTATTTCCGGCTAAAAACTCCGTGTCAATTATTACCTTTATACCAAACATTATATGAATAGATTTATTGTACACACAGCAACAGAGCAACCTGCCTGAATCTGCCAAACTTCGCAATTAATATTAATTTATAAAAGCGAGACATTGCGTTCAAAATTGACTGTAAAAATTTGACAGATTTGGGTAGGTTGGTCTGTTGCTTACCAAACATTGCTGCTGCAAGTGTTCTCGAAAATCATAATTTTAGACCTTGGCTATTTGCGATTTATGATATTTCCAGGATCTTTATTTTCTATATTTATGTATAAAAATGTGTAAAGTTGACTGCATAGCGAATAGAGTGCACAGTATTTATGGGATTGTTACTATAAAAATATCTTATTATTTATATAAATGCGAAAGTACATCTGTTTGTTATGCTTTCGCACATATTTCGGAAAACATTCAGACGATTGGCTTTTGGATAAGTTTAAATCAAAGGAGGACTAAGGTAGTTCCGAGAAAAACAAGAGTTCCCAAGGACCGCGGAGATCAAAGGTCATGTTATAAACAAAGATCGTGCTAAGGATAATAAGAATAATAACTTAACGCATAGGTTCTTTCCATTTTCTGAAACAAACAAACACTAGCCCAATTGGCCCATAAACGTTGTCGGTTTGTAACTGAAGAAACGAATCTATCCAGTTTTAACGTCATACACCAAATCTGCGTTGGTTCTTTTCGAAACTTGATCATTAGAGGCGTTTGTTCAATATAGTCGTAACTATATCAATTAGCTCACCAGTAATTCTATTTGTTCTTTTTATCGTTAACTTGCGTACGATTGCTGTATTCGAATCTTTTAATTTATAAAGGTATATAATTCAATTGAATTTTTTAAGGTATATAATTCAAGCATCGGGTCGTCTAATTATTGGTAGCCAGCGATTACGCACTGGGGAATAGGAAAGGGAAATAAATAACGTCTTAATTTATGTATGGGATTTACTGCAACATATATATTTACAAAATTGTTCGACTAAAGCGCTTAGTATGACAATTAAATTGAGACCTATGACTATAAAACATTGAGATTTTTGACAACTATGCGAATCAATAACACCTTCACAAATAAAAATCAGATACCTTGATTTATATCTAATAGATGTAGTAATAAACTAAATTAAGTGAAAAAGCCTAGAAAGCATTTGATGTTATTAAATAACCAAAAAACATTTAACGATATTACTATAAAAATACAAATATTCAATCTACATAATAGTTTTGAAACAAATACATAGACTGATAGGACTTACAACTGCCAGTGCCTGGACGAATATCTACTTATCGATGACATATGTCAAGCAAATGTAAAAATAATACACGGTTCTTAACTTACGGGTCCCCCAGATTTAGGGGGTAAATAAGTGAACTAGGACTTTTCAGAAGATTTAAATTTTTAGGCATTTTTGGCTCTTTAATATTTTTGAATTGATAATTTATTTCTTTACCTATCAAATTATATCGTCATGATGGTGTGATTCACATTAAATCAAAATGGTAGGTCTTGTACAAAATTTGATCCATTCACTAAAATGTGATATTAAATTTTCAAAACCAACATGTATGAAAAAAAAACCAAAAGCTTCAGATGAATTCATCTAAAGATTCTGAGTTTTATAATTTATATATTTATTAACTTATAAATAAAGACTTGAGAAACATATTACAGCATATTCTCTCTAAATCATTATCTATTAATTATATTTGTATATTTATAGGGCACGACTAAATAATAAGTGCGGGTTTTGGAGCTATGAAAACAAAGTACGACAGATATTTTTAGGAGTTGGCAACACTGGCAGATTAAAAGAGCGGCCATTTCCATGCATTTGCTGGCGTCGTAGCGCCTGTAATTTAAACAGGGGCCATCACGCCTAAAGATGTATTATTTTTGTTGAAATCTTTCTCCAACTTCTAATATATTATATAATGGACGTGGACCCTATAGCCTCAATCAAATTATATGCGGCAGTTTCCTGGATACGTATTTGACTTTGTCAAAAATTCGGTCAATATCATCGCGTCTGCGTGCAGCAGACGCTGCTCCATTGTCCAGCGGCTCATAGGTCACTTGGGTGACGGGCTGTATGTTCTCATTCCCAACAAGCTCGGTCTACAGCATGTTGACGGTAAGTATGTCTGTTTGAGGTAAGTATACTTCCTTATTTTACTGAATGGGGATTTATATTTCCTTTAAATACAGTGATTATACCAGTGCCATTACCCTTGAATTCCCTTTGTTCCCTTATATTATTTTTGTCACTAAGCATAGCAAACGTGTTAATATGCAATTAAAATATGTATATGTTATAGCGAATTTTATTTATAATTCACATTTTTTGCTACATGACTTCAATTACTACAAGTATATGACACATGTGTTAAATATAAAACGTAGTTCAATAATCAAATTACTTTAAAAAAATGGAGAAATTTCTTTATTTATTACTTTTAAAGCTTAAATTTGATTGAAACAACACTATAATGAATTACATGTAATACCCAGTGTATTATGTACCGGCAAAGCCTTAAACTTAAATATAATCTATTAGTTTGTAAGCCGTTACCGCTAATTTCAATACAGAGTTCGATCAAAAAGAAATTTTGTTGTATTTAAAAAGGAATTTCAACAAATATGTCCAAGGAAACTAAAAGAAAACGTGCATCAAGATTAAATGGCACCTGTGCCATTGTATTGAACGTTTGGTTTCTAGTAGGTATTAGATTAGTATATATTTATAAAATATTTTTAGGGAGACAACTTAATCATTTAGGTGATTTTAGGGATTTTAAAACAAACTTTAGAGATAATTATTTTTGTGACTTGGTAACACTGGTAGTTGGTAACACAGGAAGTTGATAGCACTAAGAAGAGAAGAGCGGCCATTTCCATACGTCGTAGCGCCTATAATTTTACTAGGAGCAATCAGTGTAAAGATTTAATATTATTTGTGTTACTCTTTCTCCAACTTTAAATATAATAAATAGACCTTATAACTAAAATGATTTAATGCAGCAGTTTTTTCCTGGATACGTATTCGATGTTGTAAAAAATTCGGTCGATATCGTTGCGCCTGCGTATAGCAGACGCCGCTCCATTGCACGGCGGCTTACAGGACACTTGCTGATCTAATGCTTGTTGCTGGAACGGAAAGCTTGAGATAAGTATACTTCCTAATTTTACTGAATTGTGAATTTTATCTATCCTAACTGTATTTAAATAACTTAACAGTACAGCTATTTAATGATTCTCTAGCATATAATTGAGGTTTATATATAAACTTGTCTGCGGTTGGCACATAGATACATTTTTATAAACGCGTTGTATTTTATACTTACCACCATATGCTATAGAGAAAAGTAATTTAATCGTATCGTAAATATCTTTGAGTAGAAATCATTACCTATAGCTAATGTCAATCCACAGCTGGTCATAGGCTTTCCCAAGAATTCCCAAGAAAGGGAATTTCGCCCATAATTGCCGCGCTGGGCAAGCGTGTCGGCAATCGCAGAGCGCAGCTTTCGCGACGGAGATGCTGCTGCCCATCCATAGATACATTGAGCCACACTGTTTTGTATGGATATACCTACCGCCATCTATCGGTTCTAGTACTATTCTGCTCTGCCGGTATACCCACCGGCCGTGTGGTACCCCACACGGCGAGTACTTAACATCTCTCTCTCCGAAAAAATATTTATCATAGGTATTTTAGCTTTTAATTAAAGAATAGAGACTAACCTCGAAGAAATATCATTACTATACGAAAATATAGCATAGAGTTAAGCAAAAAACGAATGTTTTTTTCAGAAACCTAAAACAAAAATCCAAATAGTCTTTCTTTTCTGATTGTTTCGTAACGATAACTCGCTTTATGTATATTAATTATTAATAACAGTGAGAAAGGCAGTTTAATGGCTGATATGATAAATATCTAATACATTGACTCCATAGTAAGTAGCTTAAACACCAGTGGGTGTTACGGACGCCAGACAAAATACGAATCACAAGTATAATATATTTAACACCCAAATTCATTATTCATTCAAATCAAATAATTAAAAAGGAAATTTTTAAATAATTCTTTGAATAGTGCCTGCTACAATACAATTAACTTTTTAGTTGCTGCTCTATTAAAATATACACTTTATGGATATTACTATAAAAGGTTTATTTTGTTATAACTTATTTATTATTTCGAATACAAAGATGACTGTGAGATATTTAGTGCAAAAAGCTAACTCATCAAACCAAAATAAGATTTACTCTCTAATTCATATTTTTGAATTATATGCTACTTATATGTTTGTCGGATTTATGGAAATGAGACCTTTTATAACATCTTAATATTATAGTTAAATATAAACTATTGTTATAAGGCTGAACAGTTTTGCTATTTTGTTTGATTGAACGCGTTAACCTCAGAAACTAAGAGATCGATTTCAAAATGTATTTTTAAATGTGATAGTTTTTCAAGCCTTTAGGCTTTAACATCTAGCCATCTATAAGAGTATAGTAGAATATCAATGAGAAACGTTGCGAAAACAGGAAGAGAAATTCTTTATAAGAGTTTTCATTGCAAGCGCTGCGTAAACAGTTTAAGTTACACAGAAGTCTTGTACGATAAATTATTTATTTTTAAATGTTCTAAAATAAAGCCTGCGACAGTATTAAATATTGAAATCAGTACTTCCTGAAATAAACATATTCAACCAGCCAAACAAACTTCAGATTTGTAAAGAAGACAAGTAAAGATATAAAATGTAGTTAAATATAGCAAACTAGGATAATAATAGTTAAATTAGTGTAGAAAACCAAATGTTTTTAATAGTAATATATATAATTTCTCCTCTCTCCCCTCCGGACCGTGGAAGCGGTAAGACGTATCCTCTGTGTTCAAGTATTGCGAAAATGTTAAATATATAAAAGTAAAATAGTTACACTTGTGAAGTGTCAGAGCGGGATCGATCTTGCACCACTGTAATCAAACTTACGCGGGGCAAACTACCGAGCCAAACAAGCGAGTGTCAGTAGCGTGAAATTGTGTTTCTTATTCTACCCTGCGAGTGATGCTAGCTAAATTGACTGAAAAACTACTTAATAAACGTCTAGTAAACTACCTTGAAACAAATAAAATAATTTCTAATTCCCAATTCGGCTTTGAACGTGGAACCTCGACAAATGATGCAATACACCAACTGACTAATCACATAGTTAATAAATTAGACAAAACGAAGAAAGTTATAGCTATATTTTTAGATATAGCAAAAGCTTCGACCTATTATTGCTTGAAAAACTAGAAAGGATAGGAATTCGTAGCATCCAGCTCAAATTGTTTGGAACTTATTTGAATAACAGACTTCAAAGGGTTAGGGTGGGTGGAGTAGTTAGTGATGACTTACCATTAAATTATGGAGCGCCGCATGAAGTTTTGACATTAATTAAAGAGCTTTGTGACCTACAGTTTTAGAATGGTAAAATTGTGATATTTGCAGATGACACAGCATTTATCTTTCATGAGGATAGTTGGGAAGAAGCTTACAGTTTTGCAGAGACGGGATTTAACGTGGTGAACTGACTCAAAAATAACGCACTGACATTAAATGTAAGCCAAACAAAACTCAATATCTTTCCATTCTCAATAAGAAATCTCTTGTCTTCAATCTATGAACAATTTACCTTAATAGCACATTTCTTCTAAGCCAAACCAACCTTGCCTTTGTGGCAAAATCTCTGTCAGCGATAGAATTAAATACCTTGGTATAGTAATTGATAGTAATTTAAGTTTTGGTCTCCACATAGAACTTCTCTCAGCCCGAACTCGCAAAGTAATTATTTTGTTTAGGAATCTTTGATCATTGCTCGAAGTCTGTTATAAAACTAGTTTACCAAGCTCTTTGTCAGTCTGTTCTATCCTACTGCATTACGGTATAGGGCGGTGCCTCCAAAACTAGTCTACTGAAATTGGAAAGAGCACAGCATACAATTCTTAAACTCAGTTACTTAAAGCCGTTCCGTTACCCCACGAAAGATCTTATTCGTTGGCAGATATCTTGGGTGTTCGTCAATAGTTTATCCTTAACACAGTGATAAAATAGCATTCTGTAACTAATTATGACCCTTCTCTGTATATAAACAAGCGGTTCAAATACAGTCTGTCAGTCAAACAAAAATATAATACATCGTTTTCTAAAACATTTTACGGATTTCTGGGTAGTTATTTATGTATTAAAATAAATGAATAAAATTAAATCTATTCCCAAAGAAAATATGAATGCAAGCGTAATATTAATTCTTGGCTAAATTCGCTGGACTATGATGCAACTGAAAAATTGTCATAAATATTACATTACACCCACATACACAAGCACACACTAACACACGCGCGCGCACCGACACACATGCACTCACATTCTAATACTCATTATTACTTATCTGCATTGACAAGTCCGGAGAGGGAATTAGGAGAATGTATTGTACTTTCAGTAAAATGTTGCTTTTTTTTTCTTCAATTTTAATGTATGTATATTTGAATACATGTATGTAACTGTAGAGATGTGGAGAGACTGGTGATCTGTCGTACAGGGTTTTCCTAGTACGGATGCCAGTCTCTTACATAGACCAAATTATAATAAGTTTATTATAAAGCATTATCGTATAGCTATACAAATCTACACTACTATATATATAAATTTTCTTTCTATCTTTTTTATTTGAAAACGTTCATATTCTTTGTTAACCCTTATAACCCCTACAAATAAAACACCTTAATCAGAGTGACGAGGTATTCGGGTACATTTATACAGTTTGTAGGTAATGTAAACAATAAAAAACCATCAAGGTCTGTTTTAAGGTTACCCATACTTTGAATATTATTATGTATTTAAGTTAAGCTGGGTAGGGGTGGAGTTCAGTATATGGTAATCAGCGCGCAAAGGATTCACCTTTCAATGCATCGTGCTTGATATTGACACTTCGTTGTTTACTTTGTTCATATTGTGAGAACTCTATTTTGTGATTTTATTATTATTTATTTCATTACGAATATTGGAGCGAGTACTTCTTACAAAGATCACGTGTTCGAAGGTATAATTCAACAGAATTCCTAGCGATATTAGCAGAATCTACAAGTGACGAGGGTAAGTTTGTTGCTTCTGATAATGAACATGATTATATTCCTTTGGTTGAAGAGAGAGATCCTTGAGCCAGAAGCTAAAATTGAAAATGAGATTGGCTCTTACGATTCCTTTGCGAATGTAGAAGGCAATCGTTTGAAAATGTTTTTATTGCAAAAGATGGCAGTGGCAGTCTGTCCACTTTCCGGAACTAAACTAGTAGTCGAAACATTATTATTCGTCAACGGGGCGGGACCGCATCTTACAGTAAACTTAAAAATAAAATGGAAATATTCAAAAATATATTGACCAATGAAATGTGTGATATAATATTCAGGGAAACTCATTGGAAAGGAACTAAGATTACTGAAGCATACAATAATAAACTAATGGAAAAATCACCTGATATTATTAAGCGACCGAGACAAAACATATTATATTTACAGAACAAGACTTCGATGAATTTCTTGGCATTCTAATCTTTACAGGGGTGCATAGATCTAAAAAAGAGGATTTGACTGAACTGTGGAAATCCAGTCACTTACCATTATTTCGGGCTGCGATGTCTCATGATAAATTTAAACTGCTGTTAGACTTTATAATAATATAACGCGCAGTAAACGTTTGCTAGCTGATTAAGTAGCCGCAATACGTAATATGTGGACTACGTTCATTTCAAATTTGAAAAAAATGTACACGCATTACCGTTGACAAACAGCTATATGGAAATCGTGGGCGTACTCGCTTACTCAATACATGCCATCAAAACCTGATAAATATAGCATAACATTTTGGGCTTGTGATGCAAATAATTTCTACCCCCTAAATGGACGAATATATACAGGGAAATCAAGCCCATCACTTGATTTTCCTGTATATATTCGCCGTTAGTAATTGTCAAACAAATGTTCTCCAACATTTGTGATTTTATATATTTAGCCACGAAAATTCAGGACTAAATGTAACTATGAGTATTTTATTACGTCTCTTCAACTGACTTATTCCTTGAATTCGCGGAACTTGACACTAGTCGGAACGATAAGAAATAATAAACGGTTTATTCCTGAACCTCTGGACCTCTTTGCATATTGCAGGCACACAAGGTGCAAATCATTTATTCTTTTAACTTCGCTTTTAGAAAAGAAGCAACTGTGTGCTCCTAAAAAATAAAAAACAGTAATAATGTTGCTATAAATGTACAGGTATCTTGTCACTCTATTATGAGTTTAAAATATATTTTGGTTTCCACAAAACATTGTAGATGGTGTACTGGGTCAAAACATAAAAATATATATATATATAATTTAATAATATGTAAGAGCTTTCAGGAAATCACAGCTACCAGAAGAGCGTGAAACATACTTTTCTTTCAATTGTATAATGCTAAGGGGTACCTCGTCACTCACATATGGGTTAAAATCCTTAATCCATTGGTACACATTTGAGTTTCTGCCCGAGAATTTTTCAATCACAAAATCTTTATAAATTTTCCCTAAAGTTTGAATTTTAGTATTGTTTTGTTTATATTTAAGCAATCTCACGTACAATTCTTCTAGAGTTGTATGCGAACCACCAGGTACGGATTCAGCATTATTCTCTTCTAAAATTTCTTCTAAATATAAATCATTAAACTGCAAGTTATGTTCGACATCCAAGTATACTTCTGATATATCCTTTGTCAAAGTTATCCATATCTTTCTCGTTTGATGTCTTTTATTTATTAATTTACATATATACTAATTACATTTTTATTATTCTAATATGCGCTTTCAAACCTCCTAATTGAGAACTATCTGACCTCAGAGATTCTCAGTTGGGTTGAGGTCTGAACTCTTTGCAGGCTATAGTAAAATTTCAATGTACATCCTGTTGAATGATCAATTCGGTAAAACGTTTTGTTATAAATACCCCTCATTGTAAAGCCTCTTTTAAATTATATACCGTCTTTATTCAATTTAAAGTCATTTCATCTGCTTAAAACCTAATATAATTTTCCCAATTGAAATTGTAAAATTTTAAACCGTAAGACCTTTTGCTTAGTCAGCCTGGCACTTGCCAATCTGCTCCGGATCGTTTGGATTTATACCTAGAACAAAAATAAACTATAAATATATGTATATGTATGTATGTATGTATATGTATATATATATATATATATATATAAACACCTATATCCTTATATATGTATATGTATACACATCATTACCGTATATATATATATAATGATGCCTATTATGAAATAGGCGCTCAATATGTGATAGCAAGGTTTTGGTCAAACTTAGCCATTTGGCACTATTG
Organism: Heortia vitessoides; assembly: GCA_020976665.1. NCBI lineage: Eukaryota > Metazoa > Arthropoda > Insecta > Lepidoptera > Crambidae > Heortia > Heortia vitessoides. The sequence continues at coordinate 17,525,869 of JACJUM010003259.1, forward strand.
TGGCTCGAATCGACACAGAAAAGCGCTAAACGTCAGCTGGTGTGCGCTGGCTACCGGCGGTATAAGAACGTGTGCGTGGAACGTGGCAGGTTATTACGTAATCGTAGAACCAGATATTTTCCAATAAAAGTTTACAAGGTATGTAAGAACTTTATTATTACGTTAACCGCATTAAATATATATTATATGGCAGCTCCCCGCAGCTTCACCCGCGTTGAGTTGAAGGACTAATTTAGTATAATTTGCGGGGTATCGTCATTATTAGTCCTCGCTTAATATTATATAACCTACAGTCTTTCTCGATAAAAGGACTATCTGACAAAAATAATTTTCTGAATATAATATTACAAACTTTTCAGATATATAATATTATAGAATCGATTTAATATTCGGAATAATATATAATTTTTGACATTTCCAATTATAAATATCATCAAAATTATGATGCACTAGCTGTGTCCGCGACTTCGTACGCGTGGTATAGTTTTACCTTAACTTGTATAAACTTCAAATGTCATGTTTATTTATATAATATAAACAATGGCCTGAAAAATAAGTTTCAAGTTTCTAGCTCCAAAAATAGCGATACTTCCATACAACTTTTTATCCCACCATTCGGCCACTCACAACTCTTTTTTCGAATTAAAAAATCTCCTTTCTTAAGGTCTAAAGATTGTCTGTGCTAAATTTCATCAAACCGGTTGAGAGGTTTAAGCGGGAAAGCGAAACAGACAGACAGACAGAGTAACTTTCGCATTTATAATATTAGTGGGGATTAATAGGTAAGTTACCGACAGTAAAATGTGATTATGACATTTATATTGTTTTTTTTTTGTTTGTTTACCCCTCAAAATTTAGGGCACCTTACATGAAATACTATCTTATATTAGCAACCCCTAATACCCCATAAAAGGAGACTATGTGCCTTGGACGATTTTTCTGTTATTTTTAACTTTTTCCAGTGATAGTCTGAAAACATTATATTTAGCACTAAATAGCGATTACACATTTAAAGTACATTTCCTATCCAAAACTATATCTCAGACAGCTTCAAATGTAAGTTTTGTTTTTATACTTAAAAATAGAGATGGTATCTCATAATAGGCATCCTTATATATAGGCATATATATATATATGAATATTGTGTTAATGGAAAACAAAATAGTAATAACATATTATTTTTTTTATTATTATTATTAGTTTATACTCTACCTCTAACTTTCAAATGTTACGCTATTTAAGTATATATACATTTCCGTCTAATATTGTATCCGTTGCTATTTAATACTAGATTAATACTAGACATAACACAGTAAATATGCAAAAGTATTCATATCAAAGTTATTTAATTTTCAATTTAACTCTTAATTTTTTAATTCTTAAATTAAAAACGCTGTAGTAGTTTTAAACATATGCTTCTCTTACATTTTCATGATTAGAAATAGAAAACTGAAATTAAATTAATATTTTCCTCACAAAGATTTTATTTATACTTCAAAGTATCAAATTGAAATTACTATTAATCAGCAAAAAAATAAGACAGACAAGTAACACTAACAGTAAATAAGTAATGGACGATATAAATTGATAAAGCATGAAGCTTTATCAATTTACTATTCTCTATCTAATGTTTTAAAATCTTATAAATATTTAATGGACTTACTTAGGTATTTTTTAATCAGAGTAGTTACTCCAATATGTAAATAATGTAAAATAACTGTAAACATGCCTAACCAATGTGGGTACAATGAACTTTTTGTATCAAGCACATTTAAAGGTTCAAAAAATTATTTAAAACAAAGATTTTAAAACTATTTATTGACACGAGATTTTTGTTCAACAATAGCAAACCCTACGAAACGATCAGTTGGATTTAATGTTTATATTAATCTGACTAAAATGCGTTGGAAGTTTGAATAACTATTATCAAATTGCACTCTCATATTAGTAACTTTTCATTATGACCGGGCATTATATTAATAATAATATTTGTTGTCACTTATAAAAAGTACATAGTTGTGATGACCCCTATGTTTGGTTTATCACCTGTTTTACAAAGGTCAGTGCCCTCTTTAAATATACTAGAATTGTGAACTTTATGTTAATTAATAAATTAAAGTTTAGTCGTACAATAAAGACTCAGTTTTTTACCATTTACTCACCTTGACTTTAGCCTTCCTGAGTTATTAATTATTTATAGTCAACTTTTTTATTTATTGTACAGATAGAGAGGTATATTTGCTGCCGTTTTGCGAAAGCAGTGGCACATTATGTAAATTTACAAACGCTAACAATAGTTTGTTTATTCTGGTATTTTTTATTATATGGGGTTATTACCTGTTGCTTCATTAGTTTATGGAGCATGTATATCTCTTTCTTACTTACTTACGTCTTACTGTCGGAACTTCACACCTCTCGTAAATCAATCTGGTAGGGTATATGTAAGTGCCAAAGGTCATAATTTCTAACAGGGACCCTTGAGATCCTTCTAAAGTAGCATAAAAGTTTTACAAGCGCTACCAGATAACTATCATAATACAAATACCTACAATTACTTACAATTGATGTAAATGTTCCGTAGGAGATCAAAGTCTGTGGCATGTCTAAGTTTCTTAAACACCAATATAAGCTTCCTCACATGAAACGCAGTAAGGTCTTTGCCATTTGACATTTTCGTCTAATATCACTCCAAGATATTTGATTTCAATGTTTTTTTCGATGATGGGACGACCAGTGTGGAAAAAACTTAGACAGATACGCTTTTGACAAATGAAATTGCAGCTATTTTGATTTAGAGGTGTTCAACGTAGGGAGGCTTTGTCTGAGCCAGAAAACACTGTAATAAAAAATAAAATACCAAGGCCGTGTCATCAGCATAAGTAAACATCTTACAATTTTTAAAGACTGTTGACACAGGCCATTAATATATATTAAGAAGAGACTCGGGCGCACCCAAAAATAACTGATTCCTCATGGCTCTGATGATGACCGATTTTTACTTGTTGTGTTCGGTACATAAGAAAGGCTGAAAAAAGTTTAAGAGAATTATTTCTTATACCAATTCTCTTCAGCTCATTTACAAGCCTGTGAATCGACACGGTATTAAATGCCTTAGCCAAGTAAAAAAAACACCCAAACAATTTCTGTTAGCATCCATGTGCGATGTAACATAGCCAACATGGTGATTTACTGCATCCTCAGTGCTCTTTCCTGGTCAAAATCCAAACTGGTGACATGAAAGAATGCTGGAGTGTTCTAAGTAGTTCATAAGATGGTTATTAAGAGCTTTTTCTAAGAGTTTAGAGAGCGCACTGAGAACCAATATTGGTCGGTAGTTGGTTACAGTCTGTCGATTGTAAACGGGAGTAATAAGAGACTTTTTGAATACCTTTGGAAAAGCACCTTGGTCGAAACAAAGAACCATCAGAAGTGGCACTAAAATATGTTTGGCGACCTTTAGCAATTTTACAGGAATCTAAAATCCTGTAAAATCCTATGAGGGTCTTAACCTCGGGACATTAAAAAAAATCTGTTTAAGTTATTTGGCATAGTGTTGGATGCTTGTATTAGAGACTTACTACTTGTTTTTATGTAAACAGCTAAATTCCTACCAACGTCTGAAAATAAGTGTTAAACTCATTCATATCATCACTGGCATACTAAGAAGAGATGCCTCTGTTGTTTTCTCAGGATAAATATTAGGGATCATATTTAATGCATTCCATTTTGCCTTGTTACTCTTAGTAGACACTAGCATCGAGCTTTCATAATTGGGCTTACGTTTCTTAATTAAAGAGTTGCAGAAGTTGCGGCATCGTTTATATAAAAGCTGTAGAACGGTGCTACACGGGCTCTTTATCATTTTAAAATTGAATTTGTCCCTGTGCCAGATAAAAAGTAGAATTCCCGGTGTTAGCCATGGTATGATAGTTATTTTGCTACAAGGGATAGAACTAACATTAGAGTGAAGCTAGCAGAAAAGAGAGTCTTGACGAATTTACTAGCTGCTTTATCAGCATTTGAGTTATAATCTAAGTACGAAAAATCTGTCTTTTAGGTATTCAAAATAATAATCAAAATCGGTGGCAGTATATTTGAAATTATTTGTAACAGACTGTTTATTATTTACATAAAGACCCAACAGAACTAGGCTATGATTTATCACTTGGTCTAACATATACATAATAAATAAATAAGATATTTTTAAATTAAACTTTTAACGTTAATTATTATTGATACAACATTACCTACAGATCAAGAAAAAAATCATAATATTTATTCCAAATATAAAATTTTGATAATTACTGATACTCACTATTGTTCCCGTCCTCCGTACAATTTTTTTTATTGTGTAGTTAACACTACAATTACCTGTAACGCTGTTTTCAAATTTGATTTTCGAGGGTGTTTTCAGACAAAAATTGACACCGACCTCATGATTTCTGTTCCAACGATAGTTAACGCTGGCCTTGTTGGTGGAGGCGACTCAATTGCAAGGGGCGTAACGGCGTAAGCGCAATGCATGCTGTGATTGGTCAAAGCCGCTAACACTGTCCTTTGCCAACAATTCTCTGTGTACATGTCGTAGTTATGGGCATGACGAGTAGTGAGAAGATAACCTTATCTATTGCTGCACAATAGTATGTACTAATGTATCGATAATTTGGTTTCTAGCTTTCGGTTTGTAAATATTAACGCATTCGAACAGCTGACTTTTTATTACAAGACATAATTATTGTAAAAACTAAAAGGCAGGTTGAGAGAGTAGCCGGTAGTAATAATTTATCACGAAGTGGACTCCCAATAGCTTTTTGGCAATTTCTGTTTTCATTGGTTCTTGACCGGCAGTTTTTTTTTTCTCATTGGATTTTGCAGAGGAATTGAGTTTCTATTTATTATTTTTTGTTCACAAAATATGTATATAAAGCGTGATAAAATAAAAAATATATAAGTAAATAAAATATATAAATATATAAGGCAAATTTTAATTTACGTATGGGATAGCAATACCAATCGTAACCTTCTTCTTGCTTGCTTGTTTGTGTGTAAAACTGAAAGGAATATATTATTATATTTGTGCAAATAAATAAACACAATCATTTATGGATATGTATCATTTCGTTCGAAACCGTAAATAATAGCCCATATTACGTATACGTGCTCCCGCCTGCCGATTATGCAAGGCAATGAAATTCAGAAAACAGAACGAACAGAGAAACAGAAGATTGTTTGTTAGTTATTATATAGCCCTAATCCATGAAATAGGTCCGATCTTGATACAAGCCAACGAACATGTCAATAGCATGTAATTCAAATATAATAAATAGAGAGAAAATCTTATTTTGTTTCGATGTGTCACGTTTCTGCATTATTTTTCTCACACTCATGTTTGCTTTCAAATTGATAAATAAGTAACGACAAAAAA
>JACJUM010003259.1:17535498-17620065 GCA_020976665.1 Heortia vitessoides
GGCCGGCTGCCATCGTTCACAACGAGCTCGGTCTACTGCGTGTTTCCGGAACGGGCAGTATGCACTAATCAATGCGATCGTGTTAATATGCAATTTAAATATGTGTGCTATAGCGAATATAATTTCCATGCCTCTGAATATTTATGCAAAGGTAGAGTTAGAAGCACAGCCTATAATGTTACGATAATAATGAATGAGAACGCTAGCGAAATCACTATATAACTTCCATGCCGTTGAATATTAATGCGAAGATAAAGTTAGAAGCAAAGCCTATAATCTGACGATAATAATAAGTGAGAACGCCAGCGAAATCACTAGCGGTCTGTGCAAGAACTGGTGGAAGGGCTGCCTCAGCTGGTGGATGGAAGCATGCAGTCGCGTTTTTGATGTCGGCCCATCGTCGCTCCGGAGAACGAGCATGTACTTCCATCGACTGCTCTTGGAGAAAACCTACTTTGTCCAAAGTAAGTAAACAAAAATCTTAATTATATTCACATATTTAAGGACAATCACGCGCAAAAGTGTAACATTATTTGTGTGACTCTTTCTCCAACTTCTAATACATATAATACGTCGACCTAATAACCTAATGTGAATTAAATTCGGCAGTTATTTCCTGGAAACGTATTCGACGTTTTCAAGGCTTCAGGCGATGTTGGGACATCCGCGTGCAGCAGGCGCCGCTCCATTGACCGGCGGCTCCCGGGAAACTTGCTGACGGGCCGGCTGCCATCGTTCACAACGAGCTAGGTCTACTTCGTGTTTCCGGGATGGGTAGTATGCACTAAGCATTGCGAACGTGTTAATATGCAATTTAAATATGTATGCTATGGCGAATGTAACTTCCATGCCGTTGAATATTAATGCGAAGATAGAGTTAGAAGCAAAGCCTATAATGTGACGATAATAATGAATGAGAACGCGCATAGATGTAACATTATTTGTGTGACTCTTTCTCCAACTTCTAATACACTTATTTGCAAAAAAACGGGCGGTTTTGATTTTTATTTTTCTTAAAAAAATACGGTACCAAAATGATTTCAATCATCTGTACATGTTACTGGCCGGTTCTAGAAATGCAAAACAGTACGTTCTGAATTCAAATTTTCGTTTGATGCTCGTTTATACAGAAAACCACTTTTTATTCTACATGTTTGGTGCGAAGTTCCAAAAGATAATATCGGTTTACTGAACTTTTAGTAAATTTTTATGAATTCATTTCATATTCTTAATTGTCAAATCTTCATTTATTGCTGTTTAGATGTTTCAATAATGTTAGAGAAAGTAGTAAAAGCTACAAAAATTATTGCGCTGCGTGAAGAGGGTTGCAGCCAATACTTCGTGGCTCAGAGGCTAAGTGTGGGTCGCTCGATGGTTCAAAGAACTTGGCAGCGGTATCAAGACACCGGTTTTGTCGAGAGAAGGCCTGGTTCTGGAAGAAAACCCTGTACCCAACCACGCGATGATTGTTTTCTTGTGAGTCGTGCATTGAGGAATAGCAAGTCTTCGTATGTAGACCTTAAGAACAACCTTGAAGGAGTAAGAAATGTGCATATTAGTCTATGGAGGGTCAGGAGGAGGCTTTTCGCGGCCAATATACGCAGTCATCGCCCGGCCCGCGTGAGCACAGAACTGCCAGGCTTAAGCTTGCTCGAAATTGTGAGTGATGGACTCAAAAAGACTGGAATAGGGTACTGTACTCCGATGAGGACGAGGAAAACGCTTTGCAGAGGCTTGTTTTGAAGAAATCACACCTTATGGTAGGGGCTCCGTTCTTGTTTACAACAAGCTCAGTCCACTGCGTGTTTCCGGGTCAGGAAGTGTGAGATAAGTATACTTCATCATCATACTTAATTGCGATTTTAATGCCCTTGAATATAGCTTTATGATTATACCAATACCATGATCCTTGAAATCCCTATGTTTTCTTTACTACTACATTTATTGTGTCACAAAGCAAAGCAAACGTATTAATATGCAGTTTAAATTTGTATGTTAAGGTGAATATAATTTCCATGCTTCTAAATATTAATGCGAACATAGAATTAGAAGCAAAACCTCCATTGTGACGATAAGTGTGTTGTGGCATTCGCGTGCAGCAGACTGCGCTCCTTTGTCCAGTGGCTCAGTGACTGATTTACTACATATGTGGCTAGGAGCAGCGAGACTGACCTTGTCGCGTGATGAGGTTTGCCTTAAGACAGCCATTAGCACCCTCATCAGCTCCTCACCTGTATAAGGTAATGCAATAAAAGTTTTACCCCATACAAGTCGTAATTTATCGCATTTTTTTACAGGTCTATGTGAATTAATCTTTTACACAATTCATATTAGGAAAAGAACAATATATTTGATGCAACTTGAATTTTATTGCATCGAAACATTTACAATTAGTGCAGTCGTTGAAGCATTGTAGCTCCGAATTTTTTTACTGTTATTCACAGTAAAAAAAATCGGAGAATTGCATTAAAGTTTGGGATCAGGTTCGTCTTACCCTTAACTTTAAAAATGAAAATGATTTGAACTCTGCAACCACCCTGAGAGTGGTTGCCACTTCTTCTCGAGGGTAATTTTTTTTCAAAATAACCCCGGAAGTCGATAGTAGGCCTAATTATAAGCAAAAAATCATGTATAAAGTTTTTAACCAATTTAAAAACCTATACTTTTCAAGTTAAATTAAGAAAAGAAGAAAGAATTTAATAATTAAGAAAATTCGAAATTTTTTCACGTTTTTATTGGTTTTTTGCAAATATCTCAAAAAATATACGTTTTATTGAAAATTTATTAAAAACAAAATTGTAGCAGGAAAAAAAATATCAATTTGATTTTTATAACGTATTCTAAGTGCAGTATTAGGCTAGATAATATAGATGGATAAAAGCCGTTTTTATTTTGTCTGGAATTTAATCGATGTGGTCAAAAAATGCCTTCTCGCGGCGTGCAGATGCGTTTTTTGCATTCTACTAAAAAGGGTTTTGTAGTGCTTGAAATAAACTTTAAAATAAGCACCATCAAAAGTCTTTTGCAAGTAAAATAAGATTGCTGTTTAGCAAATATGAGGAGCATCTAATGTTTTATGTTTTAAATCAATGGGTTTCACAATCGCCATTTCCACCAAAATTTAAATTAACCGTATTCCGCCTAGAATTAACTTCATTATGAAAAGTTTGGTAGATTGTATCAGTTTGATTAAAGACACATATTTTTCAAAAATGTCACGACAAAATTAATATTTTTTTAAAAAAATCCACCTTTTTTCGTAATATCTCAAAAATAACGACAGATAAAGGAAGATTGCTCTATAGGAGTTGATAAAATACGAGTCCCAGGAGGAAAATGACCCTGCTTAATTAAACACTGATAATAATTAGTACCGAAGTAGGTAATATAATTTACATCCCACTCCTCTCTCCATCGAAATCACACTCTTAAATGTCAAAATTGTACAGATGATCGAGAGACACAGAACATTTTATATTATTGTTGAAAGTCTAATAAGTGCTAAGTTTATTGTTTCCCTTCAACAAACTTATCATCCTAAAACCTAAGTCTATTTAATCTTCGATTTTTGAACAGACGGACTTATATACTTATATATAAGTACAAAATTATACTGTAGGTGAGTCAAGTCTCCACAATCCTAAAATGGCAAGTGTGACTGCAGTTTATTAATATTGTATCAAAACTTCGATAAATTGATCTACATTACTTACATTTGGTCAAAACACTGCTTTTAAATTAACTATACGAGTACAAACAGTCAACTGGCACTAGAAATTCAAATGATCAGTCGACTCTGTTTTCGGGAACAAACAGCAACAACTAATCTAGGAAATGACGAAGCATGACAAAGAATGTCACTCGCTCACAACAATAAAAAATCACATGAGAAAAAAATCAAACTGTGCTTTATGGGCTTGTTAAAAAATAAATAAATGAGATGCACAGAAAGATCTTTTATGGGATTAAATATTAGAAGACTGAGAAGATTTTGATCAGCCATATTAAACTTTTTTCCCCATTCTGATCAGAAAGATTTTCATTCAAGCTAATAAATGGAAAATTGTAATATATTATTTATTCAGATAATTAATGGTGTTGATATGACATAGTGACTACTCAACTACAATTAGGTAGATCTTGTGTGATGCTAACACTACATGCACTTAACAATAAATAAATAACACAAAACTCACACACTAATGTTTGTACATGTGTTAACTACAGTTGGTTATAATTATTTTTTATAAGACATACTTCAGTGATTATTGCTTATTTTTCACTAAATACTCGAATAGACTTTTGTCAGCATTTGAGATTCAAAATGGCCTGTATGGCCCTCCCACACCTGACTGCACTTTCATAAGGAATAAGATAAACAATTATGACATTTTCTAATTATTTCAATCTGATTTTTCAGAACATCATGTGCTTTCATTGTTCGGCCGGCATCGGCCGTACGGGCACCTCCATTGTCCTGGACATGCTAATGAACAAATCACCTGGTGAGAAATAAACTAATTTGATTCCTAAATTTGATCATAATATGTGCCTATAAGAACAGGCTAGATCTCGTTTAGGTACTTAAGTATCAAAATGTATTTTAGTTTAAGTTTCCTTTTGTTGTTGTATAAAGTTATTATTATTATTAAAAGTCCTATTGCAATTGTCTATTCTGAAATGGTTTGATTAGGTATAGTGCAACATGGCAGTGCGCGAAATATTGGCGTTTTCTATTTTGATATGATAGCTATGCCGCCCAAGCCATATGAATTTTGTGTAGTTCTGCCGGCTGAATTTACCATATCACGTGTGAATGCAAGCTGCACAATAATGTGCAGCTTGCATTCACACGTGATAGTTTTTTCATAATATAATTATAACACATTTATGTACATATATGTATTAGAATTTTGGCGTACATTATGAATAGTAGAATGTGCTAAGTTCCCATAACATGTTCTCTATCTTTTGTTGCAGGCGTCAACTGTGTGATAGATATGCACAACACGGTGAGGCACGTGCGTGAATAACGCACCGGAATGGTGTAGAAAAACACCAATACAGGTTAATTCACCTGGCCCTACAGGAGTGCCTCGACACCAAGAACATGAAGTTACAAAAGATGGTACGATAAACCATTTTTGTCTAATTCTATATCATAATTAACCTGATTGCAGTGGTATAAAAGTCTCTGCCACTATTGATCTTGTTCGAGTAATGTGTGACATATTTTTTATAGTTTTTTAAGGTTAATCTTTGAAAATACGGTTGTACCATTAATTCGCCAATTTAATGGACATTGGTCGTTTATGTTGGCGTATAGGTATATCTCCTCGGATTCAGCCAGCGTTTGCAATGTATTCACGACAAAATACATCTGTTTACGACATGACATTAGAAACTTTAAAATAAAACCAAATTTTTCCTTTTTATCACATATATACTATCTATCCGTTAACCGCATCAAATCCGTTGCGTAGTTTTAAAAATCTAAGCATACCTAGGGACAGACAGCGAAAAGAGAATTTGTTTTATACTGTGTAGTTAAGTAAAAGTATATTGCATGAGCTGGAGCTTAGGACGTTTCTCTTTAAATAAAATTCACAGATGTGAACATTGCGATATTTGAAAGGTTTTTATTGTTTACATCCCAATTAATTTCTTTGAAAGTTGTTAACATGAATTCGTCTTTATTAGTACCTACCTCACTTACCTATTTCAACCGTCAGATAAAAATGTTCGCATTGCTGTGTTCCGGTTTGATGGACGACAGAGGTAGTGAAATTACTGGGTATTGTGACGTAAAATCTTAAAGTTAAATTACACAACAAAATACATATTACAGGCTGCGATGACGCTAACTATCACGCGGACTGTACGCTTGTTTGTCGACATAGTCTGACAAATAAAATAAAAGATTAACTTTCCGCTCTTGAAGTGTTTTATCTCTGTTTTCAGATATAAACATCAGATGCTTAAGGCTGCTCGTGCGAACCTGAGTGAAGACACTGTAGATTCAGTAGTATTAAATAATTTATCCGCTCGTATTGTTATTCAATGTTGTGTGTGAGTATATTCAATTAAAATAAGTGAATAAGGTTAATGTAGTATCAACTTAAAATTCAATAAAGCATGTATTAAACTTCAATGTAATCTTAAATGTTTCCAAGATAATCTTTTGAAAATAAATTGCCTTATAAAATTGTTATCGATGAACTTCTACAGTCTTCTTTTATTTCCGGCCAAAAATCCAATGTTTATTGAATACCTTTATGCCATAAATTATATGTATAAATTTACTGTACATGCAGCAACAGATCGACCTACCTAAATCAGTCAAACTTCGCATAATCAATATTAATTTATAAAAGCGAGTCATTGAGATCAAAATTGATCTCATTATATTTTATATCTAAGCTAAATACGATATATGACATTTCCCAGCTCTATATTTTTGTTGAAAATGTGTAAAGTTGATTGCATGGCGAATAGAGTGCTAAATCTTTATGGGATTTTACTAGCGAAATTATCAATTTTATAAGTGCGAAAGTACATCCGTCTGTTAGATACGCATGTCATATCCCTCAGGGGGCGCTGAAACCCAGGGTAAATGGTCGCTAACTACTGGACTCTAGCTCTTTTGGCATGACAGACTTAAGATTAGCGGAAAAGGGATGTAAGGATAGGTGAAGGAATATTAGGAATTAAGGTAAGACTAATGGTGAAAGAACACTATTACCATGGAAGTAGGAGGTTATTGTAACAGCGGCACGGGAAGCTGGGGTCGCATGCCCGTAAATTTTTTCATTTACTATCGCTCAAGTAGTTAGAGAATGCTCCATGACCTTCATGACATTTTTTACGAGCTTTACCCTAAGATTTTATCTTCAATAACAGCAAAGTTGCTTACTAACTTTGCACCCACGAAGACGTGGGTTACGTTCGGTAATAACCGCATTCACATATAAAGAAAATTAATAATTTATTACACCTCAACCTAAAATTAGGATTTAAAAGATTACTGTCTCTTCTTGATCTTGTGCGGTCCCTCCAAGAGTGATAGCATCTGCAAACGTACTTCTCCGGGATCAACTCCTCGCTGCACGTGCTCGTTGTAGCACTTCACGCTGTAACGCACGATGATCACGATAGCCAGCAGATAAATTAACAGAAAAGTCACCACGTTCCAAGATAATATTCCGAGATTATAATATTCTGACTCGTATACACTTGGTCCAAGTTTCTTAGCATTTTTCTTTTATTGTCTTTCCATTCGTTTACATTTCTTCGCCTGATGTTTTCTTTGACTCTCCTTGGGTCGTTCTTCCATTTTCTTAAAACTTGTAGGGTCGGTGCATCTGATACCAAGACTCTGTAAAAAATGACAAGACAATTAGAAGAATTAGAAAAAAGTTAGTTGTTAAATATTTAACAGCTAACTTTTTTCTAAACATACACTATTGTAAAATGTTTTGCGCATCAAAGTAAAACAGCTTAAGTGCAATTAAGATATAAAAATGGGAAGAAACTCTAAAGTAAATATACGGACCTCATTTATAAAAAAACAGGGTAAAATGCCGTAACTGCTACTTACTATATATAAAAATGACCGAAATCAAAGTAAGTATAGTAAGCGATAGTAACAAAATTTTTCTATGAGTTTGGTACAAAATTTGACTGTTTAAGTGTTTTACTCTTATTTCTTAGATAATCATCACCATTTGAATTAACGTCCGTCCGTTCTTGCGAACCAAGTTCGACAGGTTGTTTAATCACACACAGCATTATAAATTCGTGTCGATCTAGACAAAAATTTGATGATGGTTTTGTTTAACATCCTTCTTGAAATAACGTTAATAGTGCAATATTCGGAAAATGTTGACAATAAGGGGACGAGTGTTCTACCCCCGCGTGTGTAATCGGTACTGTCAGTTACGATCGACTCGCGCTGTTGATCAGTTACCGCGTACCAACATCCCCGCGTACAGTGCGGTAACTGTACGATACATTACTTCAATGTAGATGAACTTACGAAAATTAGTAGTCTTAATATTTAAGATGTCAATATGCGTAAAAAATATTTTATTTGATTAAAAAATAACTTGTATTAAAAAGTGTTTGAAAATATATAAATGTCATTTTTGCACATTTGTCAGTTACGACACTCTACGTAGGAAGTGTCAAAATACAGCTTTGTAATTTTATGTGTTATGACACTTAACATTACCTTCATTCCCTTTACTATTTGTTAAATTAATTGTGTCACTAAGCATAGCAAAATTATTAATATATATTTATACCAAATTTTTTACTTAACTTTTTTTCGACATGACTTAAATTTTCAACAAGTATCATACATTTTGTGTTGAATATAATACGTAGTTCAATAATCAAGTTACTGCAAATTAATTGAGAAATAACTTTATTCAATGAAGTATGAAGAAAAGACGGTTCCCAATTTACTGGGATCCCCCCTCCCCCTATTTTAGGGGTAAATAAATGGACTGGGATTTTTAAAGGATTTTAAAATATCAAGATTATTTTCAGTGATTTTTGGACACCATATTTTTGAATAGATATTTTCTTTATTGACCTATCGACTTATAACGACATCTAGTACGTAATTCAACAACTACTCTGTGATGCTGTGGCCAAGATGGTCCGATTCACATTAAATCGAAATGGTGAATCTTGTACAGCAACAGATCAACCTATCTTATCCGATCGTCCGATCAGTCAAATCAAATCACGTGGTCAGTTACAATTTTGTCCGCAAGTACGATCGAAAATCAAATTCGGAACCAAGGCGCCACTGTCTCTTTAGTGTAGCAATTGGGTGGCTAAACAATTATTAAAGAAATTGAAAGGAAGACGGGAATAATAGCAAGTATTATTTGGGAATATGTATTATATATTTTATCTTTGAAGAATTAATTACTTCAAAGTTAATTAGAAAACGAAATAAGTTTTATATAAAAACATTTTTTATATTTACTGTGTTATGTAAATGCCCTAAAGTAGTATTATATAGGCTGTAATATAATAATTATATTTCAATAACTTTCTGATGTGTTTGTTGATTAGATAGTTATTGATTTTAAAAATTAATTTAAATGGTAATTATAATATTTTTCCCAACGTTTATTTTGTTAGTTTAATAAATTTTCTCCATTGAAAAATCTTATATTAACTGAGGCATCAGATCATATTTTTTTAAATTCGTAACTAGATTGAATTATTATTATTTAGATTACTTTCCGTTCAATATCCTTCAATTTCAATCAGAAGTTGTTATATTCTAAAAAACAACAACTAGTTTAAGCCTAAGTAATACATTAATATCTAGTAAACTTTTATTAAGCTAAATATTTGAATATATTTTTTAGTTGTTTAAACTATATTAACATTAATTTAAACTAAAACATTTTCATATTTATTATAAGAACTTAAATTGTATTATTTTGTTTTTAAGACTTAGACTTTCTGGACATTTATTTCAACTTTGTTACAAATACGAGTTCGTGCGAATTTATGACATAATACTATTTTTTAACGTTGTTCCTTGTTCCTAAACATATTTGTTTTAATAAACAATAATATATATTAGAAGGATTAGTTTTCTTTTACGCTCACCTATCTAATTTGCCCTTATTAAGTACCTGTTTATTTGTCTATACTTTAATTACAAATCTGGAGAGTTCGTCTGGTTGCTTGTACATGATTATTTCAGGAATTACTGATTGTAATATTTAAATCTATCCCAGGCTTTATTTAAGAACATTTAAAAGTAAATAATCCATTAGAAATTATTTTTCTGTTCACGAAGCGCACGAAACGGAAATTAAAAACAAAAAAATCTTCTCCTTTTTGGAACGATACCCAAAGATCTTTTACTAAAATTTTATTATTTGCGAAATATTATATACCCTTAGACCTTGAAAATGGGTAACCCGTACTTCTTAAGATAAACGCATTCAATTATACAAAGAAACAATACTCTCCAGCATTATAATATTAGTTTAGATTTAACTAAAATATTATGATATTAAAGAAGAATAGACGATGATGGTGTTTATACAGATATGACCGCCTATTTCTATAAAAGCCAACAAACATGTTAGTTGCATGAATTTCAAATATATTAAATGTTGAGAAAATCTTATTTTAGTTTGATGAGCTACGTCTTTGTACTATTTTTCTCACAATCATCTTGGCTTTTGAAGAGATAAATAAATAAAAACAAAAGAAAACCCTTCATTACAATAGCCATAAAGTACATATATATTTAATAAAGCACTAACTCCCAAAGTAAAAATGGAATCGCCTGACAAAAAAAAGAGGCAACAGCGTGATGCGCCTTGATTCAAATCCATGTGCCTACATATTTTATAAGTATAACTTTCTATCTAGACGTGGGTGAGTACTAGATCAGACAAATCAATAACGAGGGAATGAGAGCAGACAGGGCAACAACCTGGCATCTTGCTGTCTCGTTGCGTAACCATGGCAACAGACTCATACAAGCATAGCTCTTGATGTTGTTGTAGTCCTGGTATTACAGGGTATATCTACTTGCTGCCTAGTTACATATTAAATATGCTATAACAAAGAGAGTGGCAATTTAGAGTAAAATAATACTTAATAACTTTCATTATAGAAGTAAAATTAATATTACAGGCCCGATAACGCATACGGTAGTGACCCTATCTTAAGCGCTAAAGGTCGTAGGTGAATATATGTATGTATTTGAGTAGGTATTATATTTTGTTTCCTCTGTTGTCGGATCTTGGTAACACAAATGCTTTAAGCCACTTACCTCGGAGTAAGGTATGAGATAAGAAAGCTTGACCGGGCGTGAATACTGCGGAATCAATATAGATGTCTTGCGTTGTCGTGATGCAGCAATGGCCTAGAGCGAATAACCAATCTCGGTTGTTAACAGCTAATTTATCCTTCATGAATTGCAGTTCCTAAAAGTGTATATCTGTCGCAATTGTTTGGCAAGACTTGAGAAAGCTGTGTCGTAAACGACACCGGCTCTAATCCGCCATATGTACACTCACAAGAAACTTTTTCTGAGTCAGTTTTTGTTTATTTTCGTCGTCACTATGACGAGCGCTACCGATTATCGTACAGTATCCACTTTTTATCACAGGTAATAATCAAGTTTAATTTGTATATATTTGTTGATTCGTATGTATGCAGTTTGTGTGGTGTTTGTGGTCTAAATTACATACACATTTATATTTTATGTACAAGTAATACCGATAAACGTATCTAATAATGGGATTAAATATCGCATATTTAACATTTGTTTGTACATGAAAAACCACTATACGTAACCAATACACGTAATATGGAAAAATATAGTACAGTAAAGTACATTTATAGCATTTAATTTTTCCTTTGACATATTTCGGGAGTATACCTGCATTAAATACTAATATTCAGTAAGAAGTTAATTTTACCTATACAAAGTATTCTACTAATATCTGTTTAGGTCTACATGGTGAATATGTTTACTTACAGAGAAAAACATACGTGATATTCTTCGCAGTAGGAGCTTCAGATGATGTCTATGCCTACGTGGGGCGTCCACTCGCTAGGCCGCCCGCGGTTTTCTGAGCTCTATTAACGATTGACGACTGCGCAGTAAGCTTGTAAACATCAAGATATGTTACACTCCTTGAACGGCATGTTGCCCTAGTACTTTAAATGTCCTAGCGGTGCGGTGGTAGCCGAGCCGACGTTGGCGTAGTACCGAAGTTGCGTTTTTAGGAAATATTTGAACAAGAAAAGCAAGTATATGCATAAAAAAGTCTAATACAATTCCAGATATTTTATTTAAATCTGTATATTTTAAAAAGAACCACAATTACTCGTGATTGTTAATACGAGAAAACGTGTCAAAATATAATGAATCACGCACAGCCGTTACCGTTAATAGTAGAAATGTAAATTCTGTCAATTGTTGTAATATAAATGGTGGTTCAAAAAAATGTATGAAATAAGAGTTGCAAGTTTGTTTTAAAAAATATCTGTAAATTAGTAACGGTTTTCATTAAAATGTAGAAAACAATAAAAACACTCATTACTTACTATTAAAACAGTTAAGCCAAAAGTAAGTACTATCATTTTAATAAAAGCGGCACGCGCTACACCCGTCCGTCTACATTCAGCTGTAAAACGAAAAAACCCGTGATTTTATCTGCAAAGACGAACGAGCGCTCCCCTCCCGAGCCTCGTGCACCTCTATACTAAGGTTAAGTTCTATTGATATGTTCGCATTATGTGCGGAAATATCATGTAATTTCATACATTTCTATTCTTCTGTTTTTTCAATGATCATACTAACGTTTATAAGTTGCTCCAATAAAATATGTCTTTTTGTAGACAGAAAAGTATTTGTAAGTTGATTTATTATATCTACATTAATTTGTATATTACGTAGTTTTTATAATACATATTACTTTAATAGTAAAATTAAAATATATTTTTGAAATCCTACTTATTAGTTTCAGTTTTATAATAATTAATTATGCAAATAAGTTTAGGTAAGTACGAAGTGCGCTTATGATATGCTTAGGTAATGTTAAGTTTTAAACAGTTTATAAAAAAAATATATTAATAAAGTGGTAAAGTGTTGTAAAATAAAAGCTTTATATTTTTAAGCAAATTTCGAAAGCGAATATTATTGCTAGTATTCTATTTATGTGAAAACCAACGTCGTCTTTTTAATAAACTGGTATAACTTTTGAAGCTGATATGAAATCATTGTTTGGCATTACGTATATCGGAAATGTGAGAACTATATATTTATAAACTTATTACAAATAACAGATATGTGGATATTTTTCTATAGAAATCTATTAGGCTGGTTTCCTAAAATTACAATAAAAGTATTCACTGGATTCAATAAGCAATGTGATGTTTTTGTGCTACATCTATTTAATAATATTGTTCTAAAAATAAAAAAAAACACCTTATAAAAAACCTGAGAATTCACATAAAAAGTATAATATTCACATCGGATGTTGGAATGGCATACCACCGCACCGCTAGGAACTGTAACGTACCAAGATAGCATGGAATGCTAGAAGTATAACTGATAGAATTGATTTGAGTGCGCAGTCGTGAAACAAACAGAGCCCAGACAACTGCAGGCAGCGGGGCGCGTGGACGTGCCCCAGAGGCAATTAAAGTTAGCAACAAAAACATGAAACGTATTCATGATATTCATATTTTCAACTATGTATCCTATTTATCTTTAAAAACATTGTCTTAAAGTTTATTATTGGGTTGCATTATGGCGGCAATCAAGTTTTATTCTTTACATGATCATTTTGACTTCGGATCATTTACTGACAGTAATAAATGACATTACATCTTGTCGTTCAACATTGACTTGCGCCTCAAGTAGAAAGTCTTTGATTAATGTGTGTTTTCAGCAATGGCAGCTAAATGTGGTTTCTTTCTATATGCCATATAAGCTAACTCAAAATGGTCTGATGATCTGTGGAAAGAGTTTTCTTCGCAGTCTCTTTGCACTATCGAATCTGGAGTATTTAATTCGATATAAAAACTAAAGATACCGAAAGAACCCCGGTTGTTGTTGAACAAGTTAAAATGACAGTGGGCAGGGCCTTTAGTATGTAAAACCGAAAAAGTCTGGACTTGTGAACATATACCAGTAAACTCAGAGTACCCACATATACCAGTAAACTAAAATGCTCTGTACATTACGTTTTACATTGATGTTTCTCCGAGAGCTTAAAGTTTATGATGTTATGGATATCAGACAATCGCGGAATTTAAAAAAAAATCACCTTTGTCCTGGGTGAGGTTCAAAACCTAACTTTTGCCGGGTCTAATCCTAATTGGGTCGCTATCCTGCCTGTTAATTTTTATTAATTAATTCGCATATTCATTCGTTGATTCATATGATGATGACTAAGAAATGGTAAACTACTATGATATAAATAATCTGTTGCACCAAAACTACCTAAAACTCGAATTGGTTTGGACTCGTTTTAATTTTTGATAGAACTACAAAATCACTCCTAAAACAATAAGAAGTTATTAATCTATACATTGATGGACTATCATGGCCATAGTTATTCAGTTTAACTGTAAAATCATTTATATTTCAAAAGAAATAATATTTTGTGAAACCTATTAAATAGATTGATGAACCCGGAAATATATGATATCAGCTCTTGTAAGAATGTATTTTTGAAAAATTGTTTCTCCTACTTGAATACATCACTGAACAAATGTATTAATATGATAACTTAATTCAAATATTAGGGCGTCGTCGCCGGCGTAGACTTTTATTATCCTACTTAAAACAGAAAATGTCATACAATGAACACAGACAGTCAGTTCTTTTCCTATTTGCTAAAGAATTCATTACCGTTCAAACTTATACATTTACACTTAACTATAATTTGAGAGTGTTTAGAATACAATCTTACCACACTTAATGGGCAGACAATTTCTGAAGGTTTTTTTTATTATTTATAAGGAACAATCACTACTGTGCCGGTTTATGTCAAATGCTATTTAATTAAATCAATTGAAAAATAAACATTACTACAATATTTATCGGAAGCATTCTAATTATTCTTAATTGTGCTAGAAAGCCAACGAAATTCTAAATCTATTCACTCTAAGAACTACTTTTTTACGTTGGCATTCGCCTTCCTTAAATTCTGTACCAACGTACATCACTATACAGACACTCAATGAAACTACAGAGGATCTCTTGTTATTTCTGTTATCCTGGTACCCACAACTAACGCAAGGACCACCGGGAATACTCCTGTTGCTTTTACCGAGGTATTCAATATACGCCTATTGTATTAAAATATAAACTACGCAAATCAGCACATGTGCAGTTTGATGCGTCACGTCATAACACAAGCAATATATATTCATTGCATTTATTTTTCATTCGTGACTTTAATTGTGTAGATTTTTCACGTGAAGATTATTCCAGATATCATTGATATAAAAATTAATATCAAGCCAAAACGGATGTTTTTCACAAGTAACATCGTATTTTTTTTCTGGAATATTGCGGATTGAGTATAATTTTTTAGTTTTGAAATTAATATTGTATTATTTCCTAGTTTTATCTTATCTTATCTGATTATTAAAGAAAAGTATTAAATATTTATTATATATATATATAGATCCGTGGAACTATTATTAATACAAAACTGTTATTGAGAAACATCTAAAAATATGAATACTAAATGGTACAGTCTTTTTCAATGTAGGACTTATCTGAAAACTTAGTGTTATTTTCTGGCAATAGATCTGCTTAATTAAACTGTAACTTTACTGTTATTTATGACATAAGAATTGAGTAATATTATGTACAATTACATCATAATAAATTATTCAAAATTAAACAAAATTTGATGTCATTTTTAAATACTATTGATCACAACAAACGTATGTCATGTTCTATAGATTTTAGGTTCAAATCAGATTATTGTTATTAGGTTAAGTGTATATCGTTATTATTATACAAAATTTATTTAACATTTTCAAAATCTCTTTTCTTTTGACTTTTAATGGATTTAAAATTGTTATAATACAAAATGTTAATGCCTTTAACCAGATTATCTTCGCTTCAATTCTCTTTCGTTCTCTTGCATTTGCTTTACTGGTTGCTCCCGTAACAAACGTAATAATAACTTAGTTTGAAGAGCTAACTGGTAATGTCAGATTAGTTTTGAAGTTGGCCGTTCAATTATCTATTTATTTGATTTATATTTATAGCCCCATAAGTTTATTAGGGATATCAATCATTTGAGTAATAATGTAATAATTGAATGTATATTTTTTTTTGACGTTTTGAAAGTAACCATAACCCGCACTCTTAACCACTGCAAGATATGATGATGTCTCGAGATCTCTTTTGCGAATGCTGGTCATATTGATAGATGACAAAGTCAGAAATATGCAATAAGAGAATTTGTCCCATCGCATACTAAAACAATGGTGTATCTCAAACCTTTAAAACACGCCCGTACGTGCTACTTAATAAGCTTTGTACTCGCGAGCCATCAAAGTGTTTCACGGTTGCACCAAGAAGAGATTTTATTTACTGCTGACCCTTTTTTTACTGTGCATTAAAAAGAGATAAACACTCACCACCCCTTTAATACAGGACCTCTTTCGAATTCTCCCCTTCATTCGGTTGCAGTGTAAATATATGAAAATGCATATGTATGGGTCGTTTGCAAGTTCTGGTGTGAGCAAAGTTTAAAATGATACCTTCAAATCTTGTGTGCTCCTAGTATTTTTGGTACGATATTTCTTACAAATTTTGCCCGCTAGTGCCACCGTTTTTAACATTAACGTTTGACTCAGTACGTCAGGATAAATAAGTGTACAATACTTTATTGTAAAGTACTTAGATGTTCAGCAATTGTGTTCTTTTCATAAATGCATATTAACATAATAATTAACGTTTACTTATGAAAATAAACTTAGAAATCTTTTGAAGGTTAGAAGTTGTAATGTCAGATTATTCAACGAAATTATCCTGATAACTACATATAAGTATTATGCCTGTTACCAAAATTTACGTTGTAAATAAACAGTTTAAGTAAAGAAAACCGTAAGCTTAGTCTAAAATGACCGGCATACCTTTTTGTAAAAAAACATATGTAATAATTTTGACCCAGTAAAAAAATTAAATAAGTAACCAAATCCTTCAAATCAGAACTGACACTTGCACCTGCGTTGATCTATTTTAGGGTATGGTTATATGAATCGAGAATGTATCTTTGGATAAGCCATGTTAAAATTCTATTATTAGAAATACCAGAAACACATAAATAAATATTTAAATTCCTAGTTCCAGTCAAATACATACACAATTCATGTATCAACGTTAAAGACATACCATAGCAATGTCAATAATAATAGCAAATATATTTACCTTAATTTTTAGTCTAATTGTTCCCCTGTATCTTGCGTCATAACATAATTGGCGTCTGAATCGGTGCAAAAATGTACTGTGACATTAATACTTTGAGACGATGGGTCCAAATAAATCTTTTTGCACTTCATATGTTTCTAGTATAAATTAAAATCCAAAAGAACATTGTTAGTAGTAACCAATTCTACTACCGTCAGTACCTACAAAATTTTGAAAAATATTAAATATTTTAGAGAACTATAAAAATGCAATTTCAGTAATGCACTTATAATATATACAAGTGTACATTACATTTAACCAAGAATCTCGGAAGCTATCGTATGCCTTTGTCTGCACAAATATCACATGAATGTCATCAGAATCGTGTTTCCTAAAGCAAACGCCTCATTTTACCAGGAGTACATAAACGACCAGTGCTAATCCGTATCCATAGCAACGAGATAAATAGCGGTGTACTTTAATCCTATGTTAACGACCACATGTTCCCATTCATCACAAAATTAAAATATATTAGTAGTTACTTTTCTATTGTATAACCTTATAATAAATAAATAAATCATCTAAAAAAAGGCAGAATAAGTCTAGTTTGTAGACTATTTATACAAACAAGACTAAACAATTTGTTGTTTTTTACTTTTTTTCAATTGATGTAACTGTATTATGAATTTATTACGATTATTTTGACACACATGGTAAATGAAACACGATGAGATTACAAGTGAACAGTCCTCATGATATTCATACATTCTTTCTCGTCTTTTGTTCTTATGAAATTAGTATATTTCAATAATTATTTATTATAATTAGTGAAATATTTTTTATAGACGTCACGTAACTTTTAGCCACAAAAAATATTATAAACGTATGCTGGAGAAATTTTGTAGAATATTTTTATTTTTAGTTGCAGTTTATTCTAATACAAATCTTTTGAGAATAAGAATATTTAAAAATTTCAATAGGTTTTATGTATTCCATATAAATCAGTCAAAGTATTAACAACCATATTAATAAGGCATTCAGATACAGATCAAAGTCTACCTAACAAAAATAATTATTTCTTATTTCCATGTTTATAAGGATAAATAAAACAGTGTACGAGTATAAATGTAGTTTAAATATAGGCTAGTCCTATTGGGTAAGCCGGATAAAGATAAATATGGGTTCATATTATATAACGTGTCTAAACATCGGGATCCATCCATTACTCTCTGCCCGCCCACAAAATCACTTATCTGTCACATTTATCACTTTCACCCTTAGTGTGCAAGGTGTGAAGGTAATAAATATATCAGGGTGGCGAGGTTAACAACGCGTGACTCCTCCTTCTGCCCGGTTCAAATCATTATAGCCAAATAATTCTATTCAAGTATTCAGTTGGTGCGTTATATAGGTTTTCCATGAGGGCATTGTAGAAAAATTATGGTGCAGAAATGTTGGTTTTAGAAACTGGAAGGAGAAGTGGCATGGAAAAGTGAAAATTATGAGCAAAATTCCCCCTTTCTTAGGGAGGCCTATATCCAGTAGTGGACGTCCAATGGCAGTAAGGACGATATCTAGTTTAAGGCCTTTGGTATATATTATAAGTTAATTACTTGACGTGGTGGGTTGACTTACCATCGTTGATGAACTAAATGATGCGGTTTAAGATCTTATATATTTTCTAGCAATTTTATAAATATAGATATTTGGTACAGCATTTTTAAAGTAGTATACAAATTGATTTTAATGATGTAAAAAGACACGAAGTTGTAGTCGTAACCAGTATTGAAATAAATTATATGTAATCTAAGTGCTCATGGTAGCATTTTGTTTCTGTTTTGAGATCCTGCTAGTCAAGACAAAACATTTCTGATGTCACAACCGTCAATGTATGTACCATTATGAAATAGCGCTGGCCGGCGATTTTACGCGAATGCAGTTTGTACTAATCATTTCGAACCTCTTGCTTCGTGAAAAAACAAAAACAAATCTATCTCATGGGGCTAATATATTTTTTAAGATAAATTTAGCCTGTTTGACTTCTGAACTATCTTGAGTAAAAACCATTTTCTATTCCAATTTCTTGCAATTCAAACTTTATTTTCATTGCTTTATAACAACTAATTTCAGTACATTGCGAT
The DNA here is from genome assembly GCA_020976665.1 of Heortia vitessoides. Taxonomy (NCBI): domain Eukaryota; kingdom Metazoa; phylum Arthropoda; class Insecta; order Lepidoptera; family Crambidae; genus Heortia; species Heortia vitessoides. The sequence continues at coordinate 17,554,579 of JACJUM010003259.1, forward strand.
AGATATACTAAAATTTTACCGCATCCTTACCAGGAGAGTATAACACGTAAAGAGAATAAACGTGTCTGCCATATTATTGATTTTGTATCACCGACACTTAGACAACACGTATACGTAGTATGTAGTACAGTCACAAATGAAGCAGGAATCTCTTATGCAACTGGACCATTGCCGGAGAGGGATGGTCTATACTATTGCCGCCCCTCTTATACCTATTGGTAGTTTCCGAGACGGAGTGAATGGAATATGTTTCCGCAGTTATCAGCGTATTCTCTATCATCTCCTCTAAAATATGTTTACTTAGTATTCAATATTTTCTAAAGAAGTTTAACTTACTTGCTTAATAAACTTGATCAGTGATAGTAGTAGCTGTGATATTTTTTTATAGTGAATACTACTAACTGAATAATAATACTGCACTGAATTGTAGAATATTTGTTAGGGCAAGGATTGGATATACTTAGTTACTACAGTAAGTAAATTAACGGGATATAAGTCTATGCATCCTGAAGTAGTCGGGGAGGGCCATTTCTAATCTAAAATATTTTTTATTATCTGTTAACTAAATATATATACCTCACACATTTATATGAATAAAATTCAGCGGATAGAAACCTATATCTACTACAATCCAATAACACCAGCTATTACTTGATAAATTATGTGTATTTAAATACTCTATATTAAGTTTTTTTTTCAGTTTTACGCTTTTGCTCATTAAATAGCTTGATGTAAATTAAATTAATAATAGCGTTTTAAATATAAAAGTAAAACTAGTATTGAATAATGAAGGAAACAGCGAACAAGTGTGAACAATTCTTTTCTGATGCATGTGTCTACTCAGAGACTAAAACTTTAATGTACTTAGACTGCACTTGCACTAAGCTGTCAAAATAAAATAAACACCTATATAAATAAAACCATTTAACTACCTTAACCACAAGCTCAATGTAACGCTAACGCAATTACGAACAGACTACGGATAAATATGAGAAATGCAGCTTTGTAGTGGACCTCGTAGCTACGTCATAATACCTCGATTATGTGTAAAAAATAAAATCGATCTATACACTCGAAGAATACAATCGATAATATATATGAAAAATGGTAGAATTATTAAGAAATAACATGAAATCTTTTAAAACTTGAAATATGAAGCTGCGTTCTTTTAGTTCTTAAAATAAAAGCTTAAAAAAAACAGTAATTACATTCATCCTGTTAAAATTTACGATTTCTAAATACCAGAACTGTATGAGACGTAAAGAGAACTTTTGAAAGCTTAACTCACGCTACTGCTTTTAAGCAATTGACGGGTATTTCGAACCTTTGTCATTTTGATAATCAAATATTATATTAAAAAGCGTTCATAGAAACTACTAATAATTTCGTTTATTTTAAACTCATAGACAGGTCAACATATCAATATCATAAAATAAAAATTCAAATGCAGTACAAGCATAAATATATAGTAAGTTTGGTATATGTATGCTGTTTTTGTGGTCAATGGTCCCAATTATTTACAAAAAGTACTAATAATACCTACAAACATAGAAACGGGATGTAATACCGTACATTATGAACTTTATTTTCTATATCATACTATGATATTAAGTTAATAGTGCTAACATAGCTTTAGTATAATCTCAATAATACATATTCTATCACGATCTATCACGTCACGTACTATAATAATCCAATTTAAATAATCTGTAAAAATGTACAAAAAACTATTTTATTCACATGAAATTGTTAATCTTTCTCCTGAAAAAAAATATAACGACTATAAATTAAATTATAACCTACCCTACCTGTCAAGTTGTATCAAACAGAACATTTTAAACAATATATATATTTAATCAATTTAGTAGTTTAAAAGTTTAACCTGAATAAACACCTTGGTATTTTTTTTAATAAGGATTAAGTATAGATATTTGATAATCACGACCTAAGAAACATAAAGCTGGGCTGGTCAAGTGAATATAACCTTTATAAAGTATTTCACTTAGATATAGTTTAATTCGACATGGCGTAAATAGTCACGCGAAAGTATAATTACGCTATAGAAGTCACATTGGCGTTTCAACACGCTCGGAGGCCCGCGGGCGCTTGTTCTCTCCACAAGATTGGCGACTGCGCAGTGAAGTCCAAACGATGGAGGCAGCTTTCGCTCTTTAAGCCTCATATCATCCTGGTACTTAAACTTTGTAGCGGTGCGGTGGAAGTCAAGCTGACGTTGATGTTGATTGCGTTTTCAGGAAATATTTTGACAACTATGTATGTATGTATTATGTATGTATGTGCACAAATTAGGCCTGATACATTTGAAGTTCTTTTTAAATATTCTGCTTTTGTTTTACTTCTCTGACACTATTTTGCAGAAACTTTATTACAAACAAAATTATTTGCGACTTAGAGAATATGTCCTAGGTAAAGTTAAAAATATTAAAAAACACTCCGCTTTCGAAGAAATTTATTTTTCGGGCTCATAAAGAAGAATGATTAAAAACGATAAAAAATTAACTACCTCCTATTATAACACTTGGTTAGGTGTGTTTTTATGTTATTTAAAGGAGCGCTCGTGCTCTTCACGCGTCCGTTCCTGTTCAGCTATAAAACGAAAAAACCCGAGACCTCTGTTGCGCTATCAAATGAGCACTTCTTTTGCAAGCCCTTACCGCTATACCGTCGCTACGTAATATTTTGTACGGAAATTTATAGTAATTTCACAAAACCTACTACACTTTTTTATAACATTTAACAAAAACTCTACTAACCTTATATATAGTATGATTATAAATCCTGATGATCCATTAGATCCATAGAACAGTGAATATAAATATTTGAATAAATAATTCAATCGCAGATGTTATCATTATTAGCAAATTATCAACTGCATACATATATATCTGACATAGATTAATCATTAGGTAATTATGTCGTAAATAGTAGAAACGACTTTCACACTTTTGGACCCTGAATAGTATTTCAATATATTGAAAACTGAAACAAAACTTTTGTCCAGTTATTTATTTTAGAGTTACTTTATTCATTATTATATATATTCTCAGTCCTTTTCTCTTGTTTGTCTCTTTATCTTAGCTTAAGTAATGTGTGGTAATATATTTTTAGTTATTTCGAAAACAATCTGTAGCAGTTATTATTTTTGTAGCGTTTCTATTACTTAGCTAAATATTTCTAGACACGGTAGTGTAGAATATTTTAAAAGTGATTTGTGCATTTGAAGAACATAAATTAATAAATATGTATTAGTTTATGTATTGTCTTAATAATATAAATAGATAAAGAAATTCAAATATTTTAGCGATATATACTTTAGCTTCATACTAAAACGTTTTATTATTTACGTTTAGTATTATATTTAAGTTTATCTATTTTTTTGCATTTTTTGATGGTGTTAGTCTGGACATATCTAGTTTTAATTGAAGAGTACCAGAAACAGATTATTTATAGATCATTGTGAGAGTTGAAAGACGTGCTCATAGAAGTAGATCGTTATCATCATTGAAGCAACTGAATAAAGTCCAGAGCTGCACAAAGGTCTTTTAAAAGGTGATTTTTGCTCTTTATCACTATGCTCCGATAATAAGCTATAAGTTAGGACTTTGTTTACGACCTATTTAGGAATAGGTCGTAAAAAATCAATAATACGCGTAGTGGGTCAAGCCGCTCTAACGCGATAAATGCAAGCTCGTGATCGTCGTTGCAAAGCGTTGTATGTACGTTTATTTTTCCCACGCCGTTTTGTTGCCATGGTAACGATTAACCTGTATTATATAGAAAGAGCAATATATTGTGTTAATCCAGGCTTACGTCTCACTTTTTGTGCCACACAAAAGCAAAGCATTCAATTAAAGCGTGATAAAAGAACACCATTCGATATTTGATTTTTTTTCCTGTATCTGTCTCAGTATATGATATAGTTTATAACTTACAAAGAGGTAGTTAAAAAAATTATTTTATTGCAGAAATAATAAACAGACCTTTCACCACCATCTTTGAATTATCTTAAGCATTACACAGAGCATGCTCGAATCGAGTTTCAGTTTTTAAATAATTACAAACTTGAAATAACTTAACACACTTATTCTCTCAACTCCTTTTTGTGGAATTATGAATATATTGGGCCCCTGAAGTTCTTTTAGGAAGACGCCTTTAAATCAAATCAAGTCGGCTTAGACTTAAAAAGTAACTCTATACCCAAATATAGAAAAAAAAACCCGATAAATTAAGATAAAGTTTGGAGTACAAATTCTCTAGTAAAGTAGAATTTAAAATAAATACAGATTTGTCATTTTTCAACGATTATTTTCGAGTTATTTATGAACGATACGCAAATGATATGACAGAACCAAAAAAGAAAGAAATATAAATATTATGATAATTAATACTTAAAATAAATAAGCAAACATTTTAACAGCAAAAAACGTTTCAAATTGAAAATATCATCAATATTTTATTTAAAATATTATTGTAATCATTAATGAATATACTAGGATTTATCAATTTAAAAAACTAATACTCTTTTTATTCATCATACGTATATATGACACATAATTATATGAATTTATATATAAGAATAATTCAAACATCAAATATAATCTTGTCCTAACCGTATATTAGAGTAATCCATAGTAACCCACAGTATACTGTGCGAACTGCTACATTTCTCAGCATTGTTGTGATCAATTTGATTCTAAAATACCAGGAGTGCATAAACGGGAAATAGTATTAACATCAATGACGATCCGTTTCATCTAAAGCAAACGTTCATATTAAATGCCTAGTGAACTTTCAGATGCTTGAAGAGAAACGCAATACTCTGTAATTGGCTGATAACCTGTCAATTTCCAATACGAATACAGACATGCGCATTGCAACATCGCAGCCTCTTCCGTGTCTCTGTTCCGAGTACGTTTCCATTACAATGGTAAAACTCAATAAATAACATGGTCATTGGAATTTTATTGCTGTGGATATATCTTGAAATGTGTATTTATTCACTCAGTTCCTTAAACATGTTCTTTATTGAACGTCTCTTTTTGGAAACTATTGCTTTTTAATAACAAATTTAACCTTTTTTGCCAATTTGTTTTAGAATGTTCATTGTTTAAATCTCTATGCAATTCACAAGATGATTTAAACTAGTAATGAAGGAAAAAATAAAATATCAAGAGATTCGTTGCCAGTAAAAAAATACAACCTGAATAAAAATATATTTTTATGTGTCTTTATTTTCTATTTGTGTTTCAATTATAAGATATGTATTGTGGCCACTACTATTTTAGGTTGTAAATAAAACAATTGTTACTAAGTGACATATTTATTTGCATTTTTTTAAATAATTTATTTATTATTTAATTATAAACGATAAAATAATAAAATATTAAAAAAAATATTGTTCGTTCGTTTGCCGTGAGGTACCGGCAGAGTAAAATAGTACCTCCACGTGTAACAGGTACTACGGTAGAAAATGCGTTCTATCTTAGCCTTGGCGAATATATGGTATAGCCTTTGGAAACAAAGCTCAGGTGCACATGGCGGGGATGGGCAGTATCATGCCCTTTGCGAAAGCTGCTCTCTGCGATTAACAACACCCTATCGAAGTGCAGTAATTACGGACCATATTCCTCTGTTTTTATTTTTTTTCAACTTCAACTGCTTATACTAATACTATAAATAATCATACAAAAAACATACAAAATATATACACATTTTTACATTTTTTGTTTAAGTTGTATGCAACTATAATAATATATAACAAATTAGCTATGTGGTAAGAAACACTGAGTAAAATATTGAATATGATAATCACAGTGTAGGCCACATCATAAAGAAAAATTGAAATTTATATAATATTCAATAGGACCTCTGTTTCCTCGTAAAAAAGAAAAATTTAATTACCCCAGTTCAATCTTACATTAAAAGTTGAAACAATGTTATAAAAAAATTTAATACTGGTAAAACTGTTATTATTATTTTAGTAAAATATTAATATAATAGCTTTGAAGTATTTGAAAGATTTTATCACTTAAATTATCATTGTATTTACTTGATTTTTTAGAGGATCTGGAGAATAAAAAATATTTTGATAATCTTGAATTAAAGAAATGTTTGAATTTCGATATAATAGTAATAGTATAATCGAAATACTCACAGTTGATTCCTTATATGTATATATAATTAGTTAGTTTATATGTATATATAATTAATTAGTTAATATGTTTATATAAATTACTTATATCGATGACACTAATGAATGGGAGAAATAAACACCAAAGAACTTTTTAATGATAACGCTCACAAGTAATTGGAAATTTATTTGTCTGCTAACAGTGAAATCAAATTCGAAATTAGAGCAATTTGGTAAGGTTCTTGTATTAAAATACTGCTGTATATATTTAGGAAGTCTTTATTTATCTCCACCGTGAGGTACCGGCAGAGTAGAAAAGTAGCTCTACCATTACCATGTCTCTTAAGAGCGACTAAGGTACCAAAACAGACAGATGGCGAAATATTCATCCGATTTAGAGTAGTTTAAATGTAGAGGGTGGGGATGGGTAGCAGCATCCCCGTTGCGAAAGCTGCGATCTGCGATTGCCAACACGCTTGCCAAGCGCGGCATTTATGGGCAAAAATCCCCCTTTCTTGGGGAGGCATATGTCGAGCAGAGTACCTACTTCCAATGGCTGATATGATGATGATGAAACACTTAGACCGTGAAATAGAAGTAACACATAACAAGAAGTACGTTATGTGTTTTGCGCCTATTTCTTTATCTCCTGTATATAAATAGCATCGATCGACTTTCAATCACATTTACGTCTTAACCTACTTATGTGTCGAACTTTTGTAAATATTAGTTAGAAGAACTTCAGTAAACGAATATAGTGAGATCACCGAACAAAAGCTTTGTCCTCGAATATTTCAGACGTTTCAATACTTATAGGCTTCTTGGACTGGTTTCTGACAGTATATAGAAGATTAACTCCTGATTTTATTTTGTAGATATTCATTTTCGGTGGGTTCTTCGAGCTGTTTACCATCGATACTATCCAACAAATAGAGTACAGAAACTAATATGACAGACTGCAGCCAACGTATTAAGTAAAAGTTTTTATGTAAACTCAATTCTAATGTTCAACTTTCGTTAACACATTTAAATTGATCGTTCTCGTTAAATACGTACTAGTTTCAAACAATACCGTCATTACCAGAGTACTAGGACATTATGAGCTTGCAGAGATATAATTGAATGCAACCCTCGTCGTGATTGGCAGTAGAACTAGATAAGTCATGAATGGAATTTAAGCTCCTCCCTTTATTGATTATTATTCGAGCGCTCGTGTGTGCGTGATATTGGTGGCTCCGCACTTTAGAGTGCAGCTAGAAAAAAGTTCCCTACGTAGATATTTTAATGGTATAAATATGATATGAATTGGTATTATTATTTAAGGGCAATACTAATTAATCTCCATATTTTAACATCTAATTCATCTATCAACCAAATATTTATAAAAGAAAGGTCAAACACTAAATTATTTAAAAAAAAATCTTTTTTATGAACGTACTTGATACCTATTAATTCGTTTCTTAGTTATTTCATGTTACGGTTAGTAGAAAGAGTGTTAGTTTCTTTCGTTAGTTACTTGATATTACAATAATCGACGTTGAGCAGAACTTAGACGTCTGAAATTTTTATTGTAATATTTATTGGAGTAATTGATTATATTATTATGATTTCACTTACTTCTTATTACGTGTCAGCCTTATATACTTTCTTTATTATTACTACAGGCAGCGCTCCTCCTTTTCCGTACAAAAAATATAGCTAATATTAATGTTGATGCAAGTTTTCATTAGTGAAACAGTTTTTGAAATTAGTCGTAGTTTATGAGTGTGTTTGTTATTGTTTATATCAACTTACGAAAATAAGCATTTTACTCATATACTTCCATAGTTCTGTACATAGTTTTGTGAGAAGTTTATAATAAAGTGCGTATAGATCCCGTTTCAAAACCTAACCAAATCAATGATACGAAATACGTCGTACCTATTTGTATGGTCCGATATTAAAAAAATGCCGTGATTTGGTTAAATTCTCTTAGGATCTTCTAAAGTTACAGTTTCATGTTTCTAGAATCGTTTTTTTTCATGGTAACAATTAATAAACATAAAATATTTAACTGCAAGCAATGGAAACAAAGTATAAACTAGAATTCTAGATATAACCTACAAATTCTATGGACTAAAACACTACTACGTAGTTACAGCTTTTTTTGTTGCGTTCGTGTTTTTTCTTAGTAGCATAATAATAATAATTCTTACATAATAACTTAAAAATTTCATACATTACGCGCCAACTACTGTTTTAATTCTGTATCCATGGTAATTCCGGCGTGCCATCGAGTCTGTCTGTGTCGATGCATAGTATGCAGCTATATACTTGTATATAAATGTATACTATGCAATGACACCAACACGCAAAGGGTGATGCCCTGTCGCCTCTCTTTCACTCGTTATTGATTTTGTCTGACCTAGTGATAACGTCTTTCTAAATAACACAGCCCAATAAGTTGTTCTCAGTTCTATACAAAACTGATTTCTGTAAAACCTTAAATTTATTTAGATGACTTTGTCTAAATGAGACGAGAATATATCTCATTTTACGTTAACTTTTTTTGGCAGGCTTTATTTCGACAATATTTTGTCAAGCTGTATGTAATTAATACAAAAGAAAATAGTTTAAATTATTTTAAATAGATACCCTGTCTAGAGCAATATAGAAAGGTTGTGAAATTACTAGACTCTCATATATAGAATTTCTAATTAACCTTTAACTTTCAATTAATGAAAATTATTTATAAGAAATTAAACAGATCTATTAATTACCAAGACTTGTTTACTTTTAATATAAAACAATTGTTTACTTTTAATATAAAACTTTAAAGCACTTTTCTATTTCGGAGATGGGCACAATTCTTTGTTATATGTTAATTTCATAATAATGCAACCTATATTAATAATTTCAAACCTATCATTTCTCATCGTGAATAAAGTTATCAGGATTTTACCAAAAATATTAGGTTAGACAAAATAAATAACGAGGGAATGAGTGCAGACAGAGCAATACCCTAGCACGTTGCTGTCGCGTCGCATCACTATGGCAACAGACTTATCCAAGCAGAGCTCTTGATGTTTTTGTAGTCCTGGTATTACAGGGTAGATCAACTTGTTACCCTGATACTTACATATTTTATTTAATATGTCAGATAACACACGGAGCAGGTATACTTGAATTCAGTGTAAAATAAACTTCTTATGTAATAAAAGTTATACAGGTCTGATGACGCAGGCTGTAGTGATCCTATCTTGTACGCCAATGGTCGTGGTTGAATATATGTATTTAAGTATTATATTTGTGTCTTCTCTGTTCTACTGATGTCAATAACACAGGTGCTTTAAGCGATTTATCTCGGGGTCAGGTTTGATATTACATGTGAATTTATTATTATTATTATTATATATGTTTTTAATCAGTCGATCATTTTAACAAATAATAATAAGGATAGATCCTAGTCTGACGTTTTTATTTCAACAATTTTATTGTCTTATATGAATCGTTTAAATTATTTAAATTTTTAAATATATCGTCGCCAGTGAAAAGTAACTAGGCCAAAAAAGGAATGATTGCCTTTTTAGGGTATCCTGTTTAAAATATTCCGAAAATACACTTAAAATATGTTTATCAATAAAACCTACACGCGGACACTATAGCAGGCTCTAGCTAGTTGTATTTATGTACATAAAAGTTTAAATAAAGACAGTAAAATATAGTAAACAGACTAGTTCCATGTATCTAACCAGTATAGATTAAAATATTAGGTCGCTATATATGTAAATAATTACAAATCTATTTAAACCAAGTTATGTTACGAGTAATATCGTAACTTATTTATATATATCGAGATATTAATAATATATATTATTATTATTCATTTCCTTATAAAGTAGTAAAAAATACGTTATCCATAACTGCTTGAGCTTCATTTAATATAAGATCTATTAATATTAAAGCTTCCCAACGACAAGGAAGTACACAAGATAGGAAGTAGGCAAGCTAGTATTAAAACGCTTTAGAATAGACTATCACGTTTTTTGCCTAAACTTTATTACATACCTTTAATAAGATTATAAGATTTAGCATAAAAGAAAAGGTTTTTAGATGTATAGTCCAAAATTAGGTATTTATACGTACCTTTCATAACCCGATCAAAAGCATACTATTTGACACAACAGACAGATTATCATAAAAAATGCCCGATTAGTCAAGAAAACTTTACAGTTTTGTAAGCATACCGCACAACGGTAATTAAACTGATGGAGAAATATGTATAACAATTACAAGGCAGCGAAAGAATTTTCCTAACAGTAACACTATTATTTAACGCACAAAAAACCTTGGTATTTCAGGATTTCTTAGAACGAACAGGTCATATTCAAATAGGCTTAGCAACGGAAATGTATAACTTTCTATAGTACCTTCCGATCTCCTTCTGTACCTAGGACTTATTCGAGACTATACTGCTGCCATTTTACTGTCATCAGAAAGTTCTTATGAGAGACAAGAAAAAAGAAGTAGCTCGGAATGCTAGATAATTTAGGATTAATTTTTCTAAGGCAACAGTCACCATGCACATAGTAGCCACTTTCAAATAATACTTACTACTACTCCAATAGCTTTTATAATAAAGCTCAATTGTTTCACGTTTTATTATACAGTAAACGAGTTAACATCCATTTAGAACGTTTATTTTATTGAAATTTGCTCAGGTTAATATATACTCTAGTCTAGTATATTTCTTATTATATGCAGACACCAAGAGTTTGTACATTAATCAACGCCATCTACCAGTTTACCGGAAATACATTACATATTAAATGGTTCCAAAATTACCAAAACCTGCAACGGTTCAACGTTTTTAATTGATGCGCAATGTGTAGATGGCGCTTAAACTTCAAGGCATACTTTTTTAGGGTAAAGGTTGCCGATAAGAAATTGCATTTAGCGATAAGGCCGTCTCTTGTACCTACTATTCTATGCTTTAAGTAGCTTGCTTAAAGTTTTTTATGAACTTTGAAGACTTTAAATCCAGAACATAAATATTATTCACATTTTTGTCATTTTATGTATACATATACATATATATAATATAATTTTGTACGGTATACAGATTTACAAAGCTACCTAGAAGACTAGCTCGCTATTATGTTTCTGTATATATATACACAAACATAAGTATGCTATATAATGAGTATACAGAGTTAATAAGTATGCCAGCTGCGTAAAAAGTACATTTTAAGCATTGAATTTTTCCTTTGAATTATTTCGGTAAAGTATGAAATACAAACATTCAATAACCATCATCTAAACAAAAGTAAATATTGATAATATATGAAGTTTAGTTCGACATGACGTATAATAGCAACTAGAGAATATTTTTTACTCATAGAGAAAGGCATACGTAATATTCTATGCATATGCCTCCGTGGCGCGTCCACTCGCTAGGCCGCCCGCGGGTGTTTGAGCTCTCCCCACGTTTGGCGACTGCGCAGTAAACTCATAAACATTGGGTTACGTTATACGCTTTGAATTTCATGTTATCCTGGTACTTTAAACGTCTTAGCGGTGCGGTGGTAGCCGATCCAACGTCGACGTCGTACCGAAATTGTGTTTTAAGGGAATATTTGAACAACAAAAGCAAGTTTATACATAATATAAGCCTCATACAATTGAAGATATTTTTAAATATTTGAAAATTTATGTATGTATATTATTGTATATTATATGTATATTATTACACTAAAACAACGCAACGCTGATCATAAGCAAATATGAAGGAATAATGCGAAGTACACAAAAGATGTTCCGACACGCTCGCAGGTGGCGTATGCGATTGCCCGCGAATCAGCCGTAAACGAAGCGTTACGGAAATCCATACTAAGAAAGTATTAAAAAATTTTAGGGAAAATTAAAGGGAAGTTTGCTTGAAAATATCTATAAAATATAGTCTAAACTGTCAAGTTTTGATCAAAATGTGGAAAACAATTACAACATTAATCTCACTAATTTATCTACTTTATAAGTAGTTTTATAAGTAAGTACTAGCCTAAATGAGATGTAGATAGTAAGTACATACTATTATTATAATAAAGGCGGCATGCGCCCCACCCATCCGTCTTTAGTTAGTTGGAAAACGAAAACACACGAGAATGTAAATGCGAAGACAAATGAGCGCTCCCGTCCCGAGCCTCATGCAGCGCTATACCACGGCTACGTTCTACTTGTATGTGCGTATTGTATAGGAAAATTTAATTTAATCATCATTAAATCAAGTTATCCTGGTGAATGGTAGAAGCGACGAACTTTGCAATGGAAAACTATACTACTCTCTCTGGAGTTACGTAAGATCCAAAAATTACTTTTGCAATCGACAAAGGTGTGATTGAATTAATTAAAAATGTTCTAGAAACTTCATGCCTGTGTCGTTAAAATAGAATCTTTAACCTCTCCATTATGTGGAACGAGTCAGAAAGTTCAATGGCTGTTTTCAGGTGACATCTTTTGACGTTAAACAGTTTGTACAAAGCAGGTTTAAGCTCTGTTTCAAGAGCAGGTCTGCTATTTGATTGTCAGTCTCTTCTTCGTTATATAAGTAGAAAACAGCCGGCTATGCCGCTAAGAATAGCAAGGTAATAATGAACTTTGAGACAATCTTTGATCAGATAAACAATAAGCGAAAATTATCTTTAACGTTGTTGTTTTACGGCTGCTCTGTGGGCAGTGAATATGTCAACTAATCTATATTGATGTTCTTTCCGTTTTTTTACCTAACCGTGCATACAAAAGAGCAGGTTCATGTCATAACTTTTCGTTGAAGATGCCGTTCCGTATGATTGATGTATATACATAAAAATTTTTAAGATCCGTTTAATATTAATATTTTTAAGGCTTTTAAGATTTTGTTGTGTTGTGACCTAGCCTCGTTGATTGCTTAGTTCTCTAATCTACTACACGGGAACACAGTGAACCGACTCGTAGAACTAATTCTATTCTCTTTCGCAATGTTGACAAATACTTAGTTTGAGACTTCTAATTATGATATATTTCTACAAGTTTAAATTATAGAAACGCATATTTAACGCACTTATATACTCTCTATTATTTATATTGTTTGCTGATACAATTTTAAACATCATTTTTACAGTAAGTATATGTTTATAAAAATGTAAATAGTCATTATTTATAAACCATCACTCAGATGCTCCCTAACACCCAATATAATAAAGTTGTGCGCCATCTTCATAGTGCGCTTGAAACAAAAACGTTGCAAGCACCAGGCACGCTTTTATTTAAGAGCTATTTGTTAGATAATGCATTTATGTCACCTCGGAGCTATTGCAGGTATATAAAAATATGATGGCTAATAATAATATATCTACTACATTACACAAATCATTACGATATATCGTTACTGTACATGTACTTTGTTTTATTAAATAACAATAAAAGCCCTTTTAGCGCCATCTATATATATATATATATTTATATATTGTATACGATATAAAACTATTGCAAGCACTAAAATATGCTAAGTTTGACAAACAAATTTAAAGCAGTGTATTTTAATGAAGCCGCCAGTTGACGCTGTTCTTTTAATTCACACAATATTAATGCAGTTATTCAAGAATACGATATCTCCTAAGGAATTGAAACTTAAAAACGGTAAAAGTTTGAAAAGGAACAAACCCATAATACATGTTTTTGCTTAACTTAATCCGTTTATGCAATGCACGCAATAGAAGCTCAAAATAAGGAATATTTATTTCAATTTTTGCAACATTTTCTATTCTAATTATTTTTGGTGAGTAGATTGTATAGAGTGTACAATAGAAACAAATAAAGAAATACCTAGGCAGTTCGTCTACGAAGCCTATGAACTCGTAGCAGAGTCTTGACGGTTCGACACCAACTTCAGTCGGAGGTTATCCTCCGACTGAGGTTGGTGAGGTTGGTGTGTGGTGAAATAAAAATTCCACAGGCATTGATTACAGAGGTTTCGACTAAATTAATATTAGCTTATGTTCAAAATCAGAGTAAAATTGCTCTTACCGTAGCTTTATCAGGTATATAGCTGTCAGGTAATAAATCTGAAAATTATATCAACTACAAAACAGAATATGTTAACTAATGAACTACTTAATCTTTGAAAAATATTATAATTTAATATATTAATAGTATTATGTTAATTAATCAATCCACAAATAAATATTTTCGCAGTTGAAGTCTCAGGATTTTTCGTATTACAGTTGACTGAAGACGGACATGCCAAACGCGCGCCGCTTCTATCACTATATAGTACCGACTACCGGCTTAACTTAGCCGGAGTTGATCAATTATATAGGATGAAGCCACCGCAACAAAATATCATCTTTCTCCTCAATCCACGCCGTACATTTTACACGGCTGCGCAATGCGAACCATGGTGTAGCTATGTAGCAAGTAGGCGCTGTAGGAATCAAATACAGGATTAATTCAGTGCACGCCGCGCTGTTGAGCACGCGGCCGTCTCTACAGCGCGGTTTGCACGCATAAAAAACTAGTGATGCTATATAAAAGCACATAGTAGTATCTATTACCCGGCACACACTTTACTGTTCCTTGTGAGGCTTCCTGTGAAAACAAAACGAATGCCCAGGAATTAAATGAAAAGACGGCAATTTATTGAATTTCATTAATTAATTAGAAAGATTGAAACATTTGGGTCAGTAACACATTAAATTATCACAGGTTAAGAATATAATTCTACACAACATAAATAAAATAATGTTACACAACATTAAAGGTAACTAACATTTTAATTAGTTTTTATCTTTGAATATGTCATTTGTAATGGTTATTAAAAAAAAATAATTATTTTAAAAATTTATTTGTATTTTGAGTGTTTACTCCTCGATTTGAGAGATTAGCTTAAAATATAATTGTCCGCTATTTAATATATTAAAAACAAAAATATATATACTATTTTACACGTGATTACTACAACAACATGAATTCATAGAATGTGATCGTATTTTCGAACAAGAAAGAATAAGTGGATTTTTTGTTCTGAGAAAAATACTTTCGATTTAAACATTTATATTAAACTTTACATATTTAAACTATAATGTTGCTTGAATGCCTTTTGCTTGTATGAATGGCGATATACCCAAGCATACAATGACTAATAATGTGCCTAAAATCCGCCATTACAGGATCAGTATTAATATTCATGAATAGAGATATGTTGCGTTTTGTACAAGTGCCGTATCTAAAAGCACGTCACTTGTACAAAACGTACATCATCACAACCTGTCATTTCAAAAGCAATTATATTTTTGGATAATATGAGATTAAATGTTTAACCATAGGATCTAAATATTCATATACTTCATTTAGTGATTCTTGTCAAGTAATTGCAGTGTTAAGCTCTTTAATTTTGTTAGTTCGGGTAGTGTCATGTTATTTTCACTGCACTTGTCATAGCCTTTTAAATTTTTTAAAGTATATTTTGTTATGAATTATACGTTACTTACGTTCTAACTTTTTATGAATTTTGTGTAAAAATTTTAATGTCAAACGAAATATTACTATGTAATATCATTTAAAGTGTATTATTATCTGCATCTAATTTTGATTTATCCTTATTCTCAGACATTTAAGAAGTTAAGAATTAAGATTATGGACAATAAAAATCGTACAAGTGTAATTATAAATTATTATTACTTTTATTGAAAACTGTTTGCAATCATTGAATTATAGATACGGATTTTGATTTATGTATGTTTCCTTAGTATGGTGAACCAAATCAAATTTGATAGATTATAACTTTTGTTATTACTTTGTTTATTTATCTGCATTGATACCTGAGCGTAGAGTTCAGGTATTTGTAAATTCTGTTCATGGAGAATTGTACCATTAATATAATTTATATTGTCCTAGTTAATCTGTAAGCCAGATCGATGATTTAAGCGTATTTTATTAACAAAAGCTTGTTATCTACATTTATTTTATATAATGACATCAATTTTATAATTTTGATAACATAAGTGTAATTGCAAGTATTCAAATTAATTTGAATACTACATATACTTTGTAATTTCAAGTGGTTGTATTGTAAAAACAGACGAGAGATTATTAATTTCACATCGTAGTGATAAGCATACTGTCATTGTTTCCTGTAAATGATTTTTGTATGTTAAATACATGTTAGAATTCAACTTTTAGTAGCCTTAAGATAGCCATAGCTCTATTTTCGCTCTTAGTAATTACCTGTAGCAATAACAGCAACCCGCATAGTCGAGCAAAAATGAACTCTCAATCAATAATAAAAAAAATTACTCATACCACATCCACACACGTTGATTTGATTTCCAGATAAGTAGCTTAAAGCACTTTTGTTTTGAATATTAGACAACAGATGTCTTACAAATATAATACCTAATTAAACACATACAAATAGCAACCAGATACTCACCCAGAAGAAGAAGCTTTAAATAAAAGCTAATTTATATGTTAAAAACGTACAAAAACACAAATCTAGCTTATATTTTAAGTATGCATCAATTTATATCTATTTTTTTTATTATCGTCCATATTGTTCAGTTAAGATCTAACCTTTTATTTTACGGTATTTAAAAATATTTTTATCAATTTGGAAAACATTACTTTTGAAATACATTAGCTAGACCTCTTACAAAAGATCGTCTGAATTGGTACCTAACTCTCACCTATTTTTACGGCCAAATTACGGTTTTTCCATTGCTGTGTTCCGATTTCAAGGGTGAGAGATACAGTCAATTTACTGGGTAATGTAGCATTATATCCTTAAGTCACAACGTTGGCAAAGCGTTAGAGATATCTTTGTGATAAACAAAGCGTCTGTAGGCTGCATTCATGCTTACTATCACGCGGACTATTTGCTTGTTTGTTGACCTGGTCTACTAAAAAAAAATATATATTTGATTATGCTAAGCTATTAATTCATCAAAAAGAGAGACAGGTTTTAAATTCACTTCAATCAATAAGTTGTCAATTGCCTAATACTATAGAAAATCAGACGTATTTTTGCGTTTTAACTACATTTGCCTTTAATGAAAGCATTACTTGTATTGATTTGTACGAATTTAATGAAACCTATCTAGGATATCTCTTGTTATCCCTGTTATCCTGGTAGCTACAACTAATATTCAAACCCCGACTACACCTGTTGCTGCTGCTGAGGTGAGCTATTCGACATAATATAATACTGTATGTATATAAACTACGCAATTCATTTGCAAGATGGCAAATGTACATATTCTTACATTCAATTACAATATTTTCATATATAAAAAAACGTAACCGAGAGTTTTTGAAATGATTTCAATAATTTCCGAGTTTATTTATTACCAAAGTACCAAAATACAAACCCTGTTTACATAGTTTTGTTTAAGATTCTATGTAATACGGTACAATAGTTTCTCTCTAACGGTGAAAGAATTTTTAAAATCGGCGTTGTGTCGGTAGTAGTTTCTGATTAAAGCTGTAACAAAAACAAATGACGAGAGGAACGATATGTCCTCTTTATACTATTAGTAAAGATACAAATTTGTAGACAAAAATAGCAGAAGTACACCTAACTTTATTGTTATAAAATGTCATCATGTTCATTAACAGAATTATTACTACGATATAATGCTAATTGACATGCTGTAGGTAATAACATGTAATGGAATGTCATAGTCATAGCCACCAGATTAATATACACATACATGCGTTATACAACGACTACCACGTGCCTTTATTTATTTGTCCTTTTCAATCTATAAGAGGTAAGAATCTCAGAACGAGGAGTCAGTTTCCTGCATCCACTTAGTTAACTTTTATATAAGCTGCATGCCACGTCAAGATTATCTCTTGCTTTAAATTACCCTGGTAATATTGGAAGCAGGTGTCAAAAACCTGTACGGATTCATTGAATGAATTTATTATAAAAATCATTTATGATATTAAAACAAGACATGCCTTTAACAACCAACGAAAACGAAGTATAGTTTAGTGATTAACTTGTACCTGAGTTTAGCCGTAGCATGTTTTAATTATGCAGCACAATTCATAAAAATATCGATGCTAATAAACCACAAAAACGTTTGTAGTCTACACATATAAAACACGAGACATACGTTAATATTTAATAAAGTGAAAAATAAATTGATGGAAATATCACATAACAGTTTAACGCAAGCCCTTTTAATGAACTGCTATCAAAATATAGGTAAACGAGCACCTTATCTATGCACTACCATAAGAGGCTGAGTTCAGGTACAAAGTTCACAGATACAATTAAAATCGATAGGCAGAAAAGGATAGTTGTAAACGTCTCATTCAGCACTTTCAGAATAGCAGTGATTATAAATATATCTGACTCTGTCTAGTAACCATGGAAACGAGTTTATCTCACTACTTTATGATATCCTAGTAAAGCTTGGCAACATTAGAGGTGACTGCTGGCCTACATAGTATATATATCTTAATATTTTTCTTACACAATAACAATTGAAATAAGACATTTGTTTGTCACTTTATAAATATTATTTACGTTGAAATTTTACGTTTGACGTTTGCTTTTAATATTGTTTTCATTATTTATTGGTCATCATTGATAACAATTTTTGTTTCTTTTATATTTCATTATACCTGTGACCTATAAATCCATACTAGTATAATTTTAATTTACTGATGAAATTTATAAGTAATGAAAGTTTTTGTTCCCCGAGGGTATTTATTGCAATATGTCAGTTTGCGACATTCAGCAATATTTTTATTGATTAGCAGTAGTTGTTTGTGGTCCTAATTCAGTGAGTGATTTGGCCACTCAATGGGTAGGTCAGAACCAACACTTATGCTGTCACATGTCCATGCCTTTTAGAATCAAGTTATGAAAATTACTCGTATCTAAAAAGTCTTCTTTTACGCTGATATTCTTTGTTTAAGCAAATTAGGAAAAAATAAATGCCATTCCAAAATTGACACATTGCCAAATTTGTGAATTTGTGCACTAGAATTGTGGATGACTAACAAATACACATTTTCACATGCAACTTGTAATGCAACATCCAAAAATGGAATCATCAGTATCATTTATGTGCCTTTTATCTAAAAGTTTAGGTGTTGAGTCGAATTGTACAAGTGTTCAAAGCGCAGCCATATATGTTATTACCAAACCCGACTGACGTTGCTCTGACTTTACTTAAATATTTATCAGAAAAAAATATTGTGACTATAAATTGCGATATATCTACACTATTATATCTTTCGAGTTCGATAAAACAAGACAATAGTCGATCATTGGTTAAAATTCTAGAAATATTTTTTTTTACTGCTTTTCTTCAAACACAGTAATGCAAACAGGTGAGTATCATGCATCTGGTGCGTCTGGTGCTGTTAGAATAGACTAGTTACCTAGGTTAAGGTGGGCTAAAATATTAAAATTCTAACCACCATCCCCCAGGAATTCTTTTATTGTAAAAAACCAAAGGATTATTGGAATTATTGATTTGATAACTTGGTAGAAAATTGGAAAATATATATACATTTAATAACACTATTTAAATTAAGAGATATATTCTATACAGCTTACTTGCAGCTTTTATACTCAAAGTTTATCACTACATTGTAGAAAAACCAATTGTGTTAAATTTACAAGGACCAACGTTGTGATTTTAAAAATAGTATGTTTGTTGACGTTAAACTACTTAACGAATTTATTAATAATACATATTATATTTACGGTCCGGAAAAGCTCGTATTTTTGTTTTATTCACTAGAATAAACAGCATTGATAGCTGCTTATAGTGGTTGCTTACTTAGTTAGTAATTTATATTGAAAAAAGTTGTAATTTTTAGTTTGCGATAATAAATAAACCATTTAATAGATACGTGCAATTTAACAATCCTTGAGTTTCTACATCTTCGTTAAAATAATAGCATAGTTTATATTCATATATATGTATAATATTAAACAGTAAATCATTATACAGCGCAGTTGATCTTTATTTTATCACAAATAAAAAACCCGCTTAATCTCGTATTACATATACACGTTTGTTTTAAACGTGGTCATAATATACCTACACAAAAATAAAAATAAAGAGATCAAACTAAGAAATAAAGATAAAATTAGATGAAGATAAAAGAAAAACGCGATATGAGAGAGTAACCTGAATTATTATGCAATATATATGCTCTAGCTAATTAATTCAGGTTATGAATAATTTTGTCTAACTTTATAAGTGTTGAACCCTATCAGTAGAAATTTACTCATCTATGAAAGCGTTCATTACGCAGCCGTCAAATAGACACGCAGATATTGACGCAAGCTCAGTGCAAGTCGCGCTGCGGGGAGTGCGGCCGTCTCCGTAGCGCGTCGTGCATGATTAAAATCTTATGATGAATAATGGTCACTGAAATAGATGTTTGAGTTCCAATGAAAATAGTACAAAACTAAATAGTTAATTTCATTGAAACAATTTTATGTTTGACGCAATTGGTTCAGTAATAAAGTCATTCAATAATTACAGAACAGCATTAAAATTCCACAAAAAGTATTGATGTTTATCATGGGGCACCGGCAGAGTAGAAATTATTCTACTAAGTACACAGTCTACAAAATAGTTTCATCTGTACAGAGGAGACTGGTTTCCACTTTGCCGTAACTGATACGTAAATTCTAGCAATAAGTTATTCAATTTCTAGTTCTAGTAATTAATATTAGTTAGTTTTGTCATACATAACATGCAAAGATAATATTTTGCGGGAAATTTAAGTACTGTTCTGTGATTATTAAATGCCAACCTCACTAAACCAAATTTTTCAAGCTTCAAATTGTTGAGCTACGAAGCTTTCTCTATACCAGGTGTCATAAGAAGCGACTGAGGTAACATTTCTAGCAATATTTCTCGTTTCTGGAAAGTCCTATGTTCATTAGTAGAACTTCCACGGCTGCTATGATGGCAAAGATGATATTGATGAATCTAGGATTTTGTTAAATTTTTCACACAATTAGCATATTTCTAATAGTAATTATTCTGTATTATTTAATTTTCATAAGAAATTTATAACACTTTAAAATTATTCTTTGAAGTTAAACAATCTTGATTGACATAAATTTAACGTTACTTTTTTAAACAACACCTGAAGCAAGGGGAATGTGTTTTAGAAGAATTAAAAAAGTTACTATTCTACATAGTATAATTAATGAAGAGTATTAATTTCATAGGGTTCCATTAAAAATTTAAGTATGAAACATGAGGGTTTTCATACTTTGTGTATAGAAAAAAAAAATATTTTGTTGCTCTCGGCTTAGTAGACTTAAAATCAAAACTTTAAAAGTTTTAGTTCTTTTAGGGTATTGTGAGCTAAAATGTAGTTTTCAGATTGTTAAAGTAGTAATTTACAAAACTGTATTTCCTAGCTTAATGCTAAAAATTGTTAAAACAAGACACGAATGTAACTAGAAAAGCGTTAACGTAGCAGCTTCATAGTCCGTAGTCCTCGTAGTCGATATCTCGGCATCCAGCTTACCTTTCGTTTTTATTGATTACAGTTCACAAATGAATATTTTTCTTATTTATTATTGTAAATTAAAAATAATAACGTAATGTTGTGTAAATGTAGTAAGTAAAGCTGCAATCATATATGCGTTTATTTAGGATTAGATAGAATAGCGTGCTAATCATTACTTCCACATTTAAAAATTAAATAAACACATTTTAAAGCAGTTATATAAAAACATTTGTTTTGAGTAGTGAATATCTTAATATAAAATAATATTAGTCTTAGTTATTAGTTTCAAAAACTCTCTTCAATTATTCTTTCATGCGTTTTTTTTTAATATTTCAAGTCTGATTAACGGTTTTTTTTTCAAAAATCTTATCAGTATGTATGTTTGCTAGTACTACTATGTACTGTCACATAGCATCGCTATCACGTAGTATTTACAGGTACACGCTACGCTGTAGAGACGGCTGCACGCTCAACAGCGCGGCGTGCACTAAGTCATTCCTGTACTTGCCCTTTCCCAGTGTCTATTTGACGGCTGCGCAATAAACACTTCGATTATAGGCGAGGTTGCATTTTTGTTGTGGAGGTTAATATATTCAGCAAATTAGTCCTGTGCTTAGTATTTCACCTTTATTAACTAAGTCGGGCACAACGTTACCGAAACATTAATGATGGTCGTTTTTAAATGTCATATAAGAAATATTTTTACTGTTTACGAGTATGTTCTAACAATATAATCGGCCTTGTTTTGGTTCTTATCAAAATTTTACTGTACCTACCAAGATAAGGTGCCTATTATAAGCGCCTGAGTCTTCGTGACAATCCAAGAGACGAGTATTGTGGAAGACGGCGAATGCTACATGATCGGAAGTGTGCACTGATTTGACTAATCAAGCGTCTTGCCAGCCATTTATTTGGCTACTCTCAGCCGATATAACAAATGAATGACGCTGGTGAGAGCGGTACGACTAGTCAGCTGTCCTTGTCGACGGGTGCGCGGTCTGCGGGTACTCCATGGCGGGGCAGATTTTTATTGCGAGGGCTAACCACCACCATCGCCACCCAAGCTACTATCGCCGATGTCCGTTGATTCCAAGCCCCTCCGCGGGTTTGACTCTCTTGCTCTTTCATTTGGGTCCGGTTTTGGTACCGGAATATAATCCTGGTCCAGCGGCTCCAGGTGACCTGGTAACTATTGGAGGGGCCACCTACGTGGATAACCACATACTGCCGCCTCCGTGAGTATGAGCTTGGTCTTAGCAATCAAATGGTTGATGTCGATAAGAAGCTTTTTGAAATTGCTCCCAAGATTCCTCTAAATGTCGTCCCCCTGCGAGGCCTGGAGCGCCTTAGGAACACAGACATGAAATCCCGGGCGTTCTAGACTTCTTCATCACCAAACCAGACCTTGCGTTGATCACCCAGTGCGGACCGAAGAGTGGAGCCTAAGACAATGCTTTCATCCCCTTCCAAGAAAACCGCTACCAAGAAGAGGCCTTGGAAAATAGAGCCTTTTACCCCACGCCCTCCCCCTCCCCAAGCTCGAATTAAAGGTGCCGTCACAATAGCGATGGCCGGTTGACCATCGGCACGTACTGGCAATGTACCAGCATCCAGTCGACTCTCCACCTAATGGCTAAACCAAATGGGGCGGAAATTCCCCGTTGAATAAAAAATAATAATATACTCCTTATTGTACATAGGAAATTACATAAAGAACAATAAAAACATAAAACGAAAATAAATATGAGAGACCAAAAGAGTTATAGCACCATCTATACTTTGCGCATTAATTTAAAACGTTGCAACGTAGGAACTTTTTGATATGTAATGTATTTTCAATAAACTGGTAGATGGCGCTTCGCATCTACGTGACGTTCTTGGGAAATTGAACGTTAATATAAAATTCTACTTATAATGTTATGCAAAATTCATAAATGGTAGTTTATTATAGCACGTCAATATTTTAAAAACGATAACTAGCTGATTGCGATTTTACTGTATATAATTAATAATTTGAGTCGCCTATTTGTTTCTTCCAGGTTTATTCCACCCTTTATTAGTACAGTTGGACAAACTCACTTTGAGAGATCCTTGTTCTATATAGCGTAATGGATGTAAATTAAAACTAAGTATTGATAATGATTTCTTTAATAAATGTTATATTGAAAGATATAATACAATAAATTATTAATGTATAATGATTATTGATGATAATTCAAACGTTATATAAAGAAAGTACTGAATACATACTCCAAAAACCATACATATAACCAATAGCTAACAGCTTTTAATGCGTCAAATGAAATAAAAATAACAATGTGTTTGTTTTAGCGAAATATGTAACATTGCCCAGTTGAATAAAATCATGTTGTACATTGTTACTAATTTCAGAAAATAAATATAATATGGTAATGGAAACAATTGATCCCTGTAACGATCGAACGGTGTTTCAAACCTAACTTAGAGTTATCTTAATGAATATTAATACTACAATGATATTAATTGTCATATAATATTAAAATAAATCAGATTGAATAAAAAATATTGTTTCTTACTTTTTTTATTAATTTACAAAAGATCGCCATTTATACAACTGAGCGATCCTCGAACGAGAAAATGACAGAAGTGTTATCTACACTTCTGTCATTTTGATGTTTGTCTCATGAGTATTTGTATTTATTATTGATTAAAGTAAAGACCATAATGCTCACATTTACATTACTAGCCCTGCTGCTAGATTTGCAATCACTTATTACACTGCTCCCTGGTCGTGCTACTAACAGGTGTAGCGAGAACAGATTTTGATACATAAAAAATATGTACAAAAATTACCCAAAAAAGAAACCTACTATTTCCGAATTCGGGTTCTCCAGCTATGCCAAAAAAATAAAAATGAGAGGAATACATGAACTAATGAACTGTAAGCTGTTATGTTGAAAGCGAAAGGTGTAATAGATGCCGAGAAATTACTACGGACTACGAAACGGCTACGAACTAGTGTCTATTAGGTGGGCTGTTTGCTTATTTGTCGACTAAGTCATATAAAAATTAAGTGTTAACCAAGAGCGTGTCCATTTTTAGTTGAAGAATATAAACTTAGAAATTAAAAAATATATGTCTTGTAACGTTATAAGAACCAACACAAAATTTCAAAATTATCCTTATTATATAACAGCATAATAGCTTTATGTTTTTAAATTTGTAACTTTGAAGAAATACTACAAAATCAAGAAACACTACGGCTACGAAGAAGGCTAATAGGACATAGCACTAAGTCAGGGCAATGTAGGAGATTTTGTTAAATTAAAAAAAATTACGAAATAAACAAAATGGTACTGTCGAATATAGTAAATCAGTAGAAACAGTAGGTGTTCCTACATATTTATTACTAAAAGGTTAAAAAGAGCCGGGAGCGCCGTTTAGAAATAAAATTGTGATGAAACTGAGTATTGAAAAACTTTATATAACGAGAGTGGTTGCTAGTGGGCCTTATGTTTTATCAATTACTATTATTATATAGAGTATTAAGTAGATTATAAATTTGAAGATCTTTTATATTTTATATATATTATTTCTTATGTAGTCTACATGGGGTGGAAACTAAATTGTAGAAGCTATTCAGTTCAATTACACGTTTTCATACGATAGCTACATTATTTAAACTTGTGTCAGCAACCAAAATTAACTATATTATTCCAGATGCTGTAATATCGTATGTAAAAAAAAACAACTTTTGCTTCATTATCATATAAAACTACAGATAACCACTTTTGGATATAGGCCTGTCAATTTTTCGTTAATACAATTGCCACTTGGAATTGCTAATAATCAACTAATGTAATAAGTTGAAGATATTTCCTTTTTAATATTGTAAACAAATATAATTTTTACAGCAGAAATGCTTGAATGTATGTTAGTTTATTTCTAGAGTCATCTTAATAAAACATGTAGAAAACACATAAACACATTTTCTAAGCATAGCATTAACTTAGTATCTTTCTTGTTTCATATTTAATAAATAGATGTCGTTTACATTGGTATAATTAATTATTTATTTAAGTTAAAAGATTTGAAAATAATAACAGCCGATTCGCATTTGTCCAACTCTGGACTATATCAGAAGATAATATCTTAAGTGAGATGTCAAGTACTTGCTACCTGATATGGTAAACCTCACTGATAGTACACAGTTATTGATTATACAGATATGTTTAACCTGTTTTTTGAATAGAAATACTGTCTGTCTTTCTGTTAAAGCTGTTAAAGCAATCTGTTTATTAGACGCTTTAGAAATCTAGCATGCCTCTAATATGCCTCTTTGTGCTCAATTTGAAAACATTAATTAAAAAGTGATATCTCTATTTTGCAGTCACCCCCTAGCTTAATATTGAACCCCATATCTCCAGAGCCTGATATTTTGTGTATGAGGTTCACTAATATTAAACGGGGAACGGTGGTACGGGGAGACCGGGGTGAGGACGAAACTATGAATATTTTGGGGCTGCTAAAACTTAAAGCTTTCAGAGTACAGAGTACAGATTAATTAATTAATGAGTATTAAGTGTACAGAGCTTTAAAAGTTTTTTTTTAAGTAACATGATTCTATAAATAATAACAAAAAAAGAGCTCAATATTTTAAATTAATATATAATTCAAGCTTTTATTGATAAGATAACCTTAAATAACACATGTATTATTTAAGGTTATCTTATTGTAGGCTTGCAGATTAACTTTGCAGATTATTATTGGTTTATCGTTCTCCATAAACAGCGGGTGAATTTATAAATTCGTAAAATCTAGGTTTATATACAACCACGTGAAATATACCATAAAAATATACGTTTTTATGAAAATAACAAACAAAATTATGATCATCATGATATTTGTATAATTTATACGTATAGTTTTTTTCTATTAAAAATAATAAACGGAAATACCGGTAAATTGAATGGTTACTTGAAGTATATTCTGTCTCTTAAATGAACAAATATCTTCAACGTAAGCACAATAATTTGTACTATATATAACGATCCGTGAAGTTTTATATTAAATTTTTGCATGATAATAATAAAAATAAATATTAAAAATACTTCGACAAAGAAATTACACTTGACTTAATACAAATAATCTCTATCATGCAAAAATGCATCAATGCATTTTCTACATTTATAGTAATAATTTGCTTTATGTAAAACTGCTCTGGAAACATTACAAACATTTGCTAGATGAACTTTTACGATACCATATTAATGTATATAGTACGATATCGTATATGCAAGCTGTCAAAACCGCGTCGAAAACTTTTTCTTTTCAGTACCGCTATCAGACTTCATCGGCATTAGAACAGAACAAACCTCTACACTACAGGATCAGCATTCATACTCATGAACAGAAGTTTATTCCATTCTATGCAAATTAGATCTGTAATAGTATATTAACATCATCAGGACCTATCGTTTCGAAAGCTACATGTTCAGGTAATATCAGATTGTATGTCTTACTAATAGAATCAAAATATTGATCGAATTAATTCAGAGAAATTCTTTATTTATTAATAATGTATATAGGTTAATGCATAAATTTTTCTATTTATTCAAAGAAGTACACACGCTTCAACAATAACGACATAAAAAATACACTTATCTTATTATTCATAATTGACGCAACGTCAAAATTTCGCCGCAGCTGCACCAGGAGAATATGAAACTTAAGAGGAGATTCTAAAGCGCCATTTCAGTAGTGGTTGTTAGTAAAGCAGATGTCACCTATGCAATTGCAGTCTAGATGAAACGGGATGGTTTGTAGTATTTCTGTTTCTTGTATATTAATAGTGAGGAACAGAGACGGATATAAAAGCAACAAGTGGGCATGGCGTTGCAGCCAACTAACAGGAAGGAGACAGGTAGGTGTGTGCGTGTTAAGTTGTGTACAGTCAACCCTTCAGCACGTTTCAAAACAACTCCTAATTGGGAAGGCAAATGCTGTACAGATGTTATGTCGTGAATGTATACGATTTTTACGTACATGTAGGTCGATACGATATGATATTACACACATTCAAAGGATGATCTTTCAGTAAGCGAGGTTGGATTTGATCAGCTTACTACCTCTTATCTCCTGGTATCAACTCACCGCTAACACATCGTCTGTACTCTGACACATGCGCAGTATGGTCAAAACCACGTGCGTCCTGCGATAGACACGTGGAACCAATATACCTCTCTCTATGGACTGTTAACCGTAAATGTCCCTGTAACTTCTGGAGTTTAACTATCATTCTTATAAAATCTTGTTAAATGTACAATTTTTACAGGCAAACACCGCATTTGCAAATATTATATCAAAGGATAAAAAAACAAATGTAAATATTTATTTATACGCAGTATGATCAATACCACTTGCATCCAGCGATAAACACGTGGAATCAATATTACTCTATTTATGAACCGTTAACTGCAAACTTACACTGTTAGTAGGTATAGTCTTTGTCTGTCTCGATATACATCATGGCGAGCTGAGGAGACAGCCACCTCATCTGCACGTGGATACAAAGCCAAATATTTGGAGATTACAAAGTCCTTATAACTCATAGAAACGCATCGATAACATATTCCACTTCTACTGGGTGGAGTCATAAACAAACCGCATACTAAAGTTCCACCCACCTAAAACCCTTACCGCATTACAAAAGCGACTGCCCAATCACCATTGACTAAAATAGTAAATCGTTCTCACGCAGACCCTTTCTCTGCGGGGGCACAAGAAGCATTCCAAAAAGGGTTCTTATTGATAGATAAAGGGCTTCGAAATGTGCTTAATATTCATTTCATTTATCCAAGAGCTTTCTTAACCTTATTTAGTGAAACAAATGGCAACAAATAACTTTTCGAACACAAATTATATTAATGGGGCTATTTATGTTTACTTTTGCAAATTTAAGGACATTTAACAACTAACCTTGCAGTATTTCAGAGGTTAACATTAAAATCGATATAGGGAGGTGCTTACATTTCATTCATGTCTATAGCGAGACTTATGTAGTTTTACTACTGAGCATGACGGAGGTCGTTGGCCCAGACTTACCTCTGTGAATTTATAACGTCCTAGTATTGAGTGATGTACAACTAGTTGGAAACCTGTACGTGTATAGTGGCACAATAGTTGGAAACCTGTACGTGTATAGTGGCACAATAGTTGGAAACCTGTACGTGTATAGTGGCACAATAGTTGGAAACCTGTACGTGTATAGATAGTGGCACAAATCATATGTGTCACTTTTTGGTTGAACATTGAGTAATCAACATACATAAATATTTATAATCGGAGGACTTAAATAGTTCCTGAAACCTATGATTTAGCTGAAAAAAGAAGGTTGTGGTCTGTAATAAATAGTTTTTGTTTTTTTTATTCGCATTATTATTATATACATAAAAGGAATGAACGTATTGCAATCATATTAAAATTCAATAAAAAATATTTTATTATTTGACCCAAGATTATCAAAATAAACAAAAATCTTAAAAAAATAATTTAGCTACGAGTCGATATTAATAATTATTACACATTGTTTCAGTAACTTAAAATATGAAATTGAACTTACGTAGTTTGATTTTTCCTTTTAACACGGAAGCAGCGGTATAGGTTGAATAAAGTTAATGTAATGAAAATTTTCAATTTAAGTAAACCAAATGCTACAATGTTTATTAACTTGTAAAGTTATAACCATGTCAAAAGCGACCTGCCTACTATAGGATGAAGCAAACAATGTCTTTATAAGATTTAGTATTAGTAAGACTTTTTGAAATCTTTCATTATATATCATGTATCATCATTTAATATTACTCATATAATATCATAAAATTATATCACTCATTTATTTTTTTTCAGAATTTTTGTGTGACATAGCATTATTAATAAACAGAAACAGGGACCTATTTCTGTTTATTTCGGTGAAAAACGTTCTCTGTATTTAAAACCCTCTACGTATTTGTGTCATGGGCGTCTAAACACTTCTAAAGCTCTAAAGTATAAATAAAAATACTAGTTCTTAACTGAAATCAAAAATCGTAGATTATAAAAATATAACAAAATTCATAGTTTCATAAAAATCTGTTACTTGTTACTCACCGTTATGAAAGCTATCGGGATGTCTAACCTAGAAAGAGGTAAACACTAGGTCAGACAAAATCAATAACGTGGGAAAGACAGGGCATCGCCCTAAGCACTTTGATGCCGTTGCATGCATAAATATATTGCAGACAAACGCCGCCGCGTTACCATGGATACAGAATTGCATAACGCTTGCTTCTAGTACTGCAGGGCAGATTAACTTGTAAACTCCAATAGTATTTGAACAGTATACAAATAGTTTCACGCAGCAAATATATTATAAATAGGTAAAAAGTAAACATATATTTTATAAAAGTTCGGAGTTTAATCTATTTTTCGATCAATTTACCAAAATTTAATTAGATTTAATCTATGTTTAGTATTTTGGGAATGTACGTATAGCAAACTATGCAAATATTAATAATTATATATTCTTTATTGTACACCAATAAAAACAACATAAGAACATCACAAAAACATGGAATAGTAGGTACAAGAGGCGGCCGTATCGCTAAATGCAATTTATTACAGGCAACTTTTGGATAGAAATAATGTTAAAGCTGGTGGAAGTTTGAGGTGCATTTAGTACATACATACATAAAAATAAACTTACATATATACATATAATACACATACATTCAAATACATATAAAAGATAAAGTTACAGAACAAGGAGAGTGACAGTATCAAAAAGCAAAATCAAAGTGATAGATAATACTCTTTCACCATTACTTATTTAAACAAATCAAAAAAATATGTTATGTATTTTATTTATTGAACTAGCATCCCGCTCAGGCTTTACATATATTTTTTATTTTTATACTTTTTTTCCCTTTTTATAATATTACTTTAGTTCAGTTTTGCTATACGACCTTCGCAGATGCAACGGATATCGAATCAAGCAGTCCGTCGGTCCAGTCAGACCAGTCAACGATGCGAAAATGCGTTGGGATGTAATATTTGATATTTAAATAAACAATCTAAATTATTATATCACGCAAAAGATTATAACAATAAATGTTTATGTCCTTTAATATATTAAAAATAATAAAATTCAATACTGAACTTATCTAATACTTAATCAAATTTTGAAACATATAATGGGTGTAGCACGTTATCTTTTCAAAAATTATATATGCTAACACTGACTTTTTTGTGTATCGATTTAGTAAAATATCACACTGCATGATTTTATTGTATGTCAAGAGGTGGTCTTCTGAAAAACAACGTTTTAGTTTATAGGCTAGGTGGTTTTATTTTCTTTAGTATTTTTCACAAATATCGTAATATTTTAGGCAATGTAAAGAAAAGCTTAGCAAATTTTATATCTAAAGCTTTCTCAAGGATGTCTCCATCTATTAGTGAAAATTGCAATAAATTCGTGCAGAAAGACCAGAAAGACAGTCAGTAATTGTTGGGGTAAAAATGAGTATTAAAATACAAAAAAATAATTAATCTTCTGTTAGGCGTTACGAAGTGCGCCGGGTCAGTTAGTTTATGATAATTTCCTTGCCTTTTAATACCAGATTATTATTTTTCATTATTCAGAATGCAGTTTCAATGCAAGTGCACTAAATGTTTTGCTGCACGTAAAGTTCTGCTGCACGTTTGACCAGGAGTACAGGGCCAGTGAAGAGAGCTTTCGAAGCTTTACTATAACTACTGAAACTTAGTGGATACAGTAGTAAATGTTAATATACATACATATTCTGCAAATAGTAAGAAGGAGACGTTGTATGCAACTACCGCTTTAGATAGAAAGAGATGATGATATGGATTTCCGTCTCTTTTATATATACGGTTGGGTAAAGAGACGGAAATAAATGCAACATATCTTTCTGCATATTCGATATACATGTAATGGAAGTGATCAAAGCGCAGCCGCTGAATCTGTTAAAAGCACAGTACCGCCGTGGTGCGGAGCGAGCAACAGTCTTTTCAGTGCGGTGTCGATAATGACTTTTAATAGGGCGAAAAAGAACAATAAGCACATGCTAACGGAGACATTTTAAGTTTTATGAATGTTCTGCATTTTCAGTTCAGTCACTTTATATTTATATTTTGTTCTATACTTTGGTACCGAAATAAAATTTTCTCGCTGGTCATGATATGATAGAATACAATGATTTCTTGCTTCTGAAGGTACGGTTGTATGGAAGGAAGGCTACTAACGGTAGCAAGAAAGTCTGAACTAGTTTAAGTTCAGTATTTAACCACCCATTAACTAAATACTGAAGAGGTTTATTATTTAAGAAACTCGAGCATGCAACTCGTCTCGTGTTTCCGATATTTTCAATAGGTAATAAATTTATTTGATTGCATAATAAGAGTATTTACTTTTAATTTTTATTTTCAGTTTTGTTTGAGGAAGCAAACATTTCACCAACATGTTTCGTTTAACTCATTAAAAATTATAAAAACAATAAAAATAAAAAATATAAAATCTACCCTCGAAATAAAGAAATTTTTTTTCTGTGAGATTTTTAATAATAGGTTGAATCGTGGGCACAAGATTATCAAAACTATAAATCAGTTATAGCCAATTCATATGTTTAAACCAAATGCTTAAAACAATTGTGCATCCATGCAAAGACGGAACGGGTCGCTTGTTATCTTTATTAATAAAAAATAATCATTGCAAGTCGTTCTCTAGAAAGATTGCACTCAATGAAATAATTATTCTTCGTTGTCTTAGTAATTGTTTCGAACGAAATAAAATAATTTATAAAATAACAATTATTTTTATTAATATTATCATCTAAACAAGTAAGTGAAATCAATCACCGTTCATAATAAATGTTTTTTTTATACAACTTCTATGTAAAAACAAACTACAGTACAGTTAATTTTAGTTGTAAAAATTTTCTATTGGGAACCATTTTCTAAATAGCTATAATTTTAAATAGTCTCAGAGATTTTGTAATGCTATCAATAAAAGCTGGCTAATATAATAAATTTATAATATTGATTAATATATTATGAAAAATTAAATTCATTCAGCAACACACAGGCTATTTTAAGTTTTGTTTCAGTATAGTTTAATTACATAATAACAAAAAACTCCTAATGTGGACTCCTAATTAGATCTTATCGCTAAGAGCGCTAAGATCTAATCGATTCCGGAGGAAAAAATGCAGAAAGGTACATAAAACGCGTTTTAAAGCCGTTAAAAAATAGTTTTTGTAGTTAGGAGTATTAGAATTTTTATTGAATATCTACAGTTGTGTATATACACACAATACACAAATAAACTGTTTAATTTTGTAAATATATTTCAAAGTGCAGTTTTGTAAATAGGTAGGTCAAGAATCTAAATATATCAAAAAAAATGCGGTCATTAGCAAAAAGAGATTTATTTTTATAATGTAGCAAAGTATTTACGTTGTCATCTTTATAACAATAATACACTATATATTTTTTTATTTTTAACAAACCTGGTGTAGAACTACGACAGAACACATAATGTGTTTGTTTTTTGCTCTTTTCCTAACGATTATAACCTTTAAATATTTTAAATTTGTAGGTCTTAAAAACAATTGCATAGTTATATAAACCCCGTTTAAAACTGTTATTAATATATTTCATTCATCACCCATGATTCGTTATTTCTATATATTTAATTGAGGCGTTTTGTATATGCTATTAATTGATATTATTTGTCATAGCATGTAACACTCCATTCATCATTAAGGAGCGATCATTCATTTGGTTGAACGACAGCTGCATTCAAACCACTTTAACACACACAGACATGTACAACGCATTTCCTGCTCTCCCTTTTCCTAACTGTGCATATAAACAGGACAGAAAATTCCTCACCACCCTTTCTAATCTCCCCCTCGTACGTATAGCAGTATATGTTTATGTGTTGTTCCTTTACAATACCAGTATGAGTACTTGCAAAAGCTCTCTCAACGTGTTTTGCACTCCTAGTATTACGCAAACGAGATATGTCTCTGATCATCTCGTACTGTCGTCGGCATCAATGCAATTCGATACCTACCTACATAAAACCTACCTACCTATATAAAACGTAGATTGATCTAATGAATGGCAGAATTAATCTAGTTAAGCACTATTTAAAAATATCGTGAATAAGTTAATAAATCTATATTACGAAGCAGTGTAGTTTACTGTAGTTTAATTTTATATGAGACCGTAATACAAAACAAAAGTAATTGCTATATATTTCCGCAATGTTTATATAGATAAATTAAGCACTGTAGAAATGAGTAGAGTTAAATACGGGTATTCAAATGGGGTAAGCCGGAAACAGATAAATATATGTTCATATTATATGTAGAAAGGACTTGTCTAATTATACTAGGCTTACAGCAATCAAAGGAGCATTGTCTATTGCAGTGCTGTTCACAAAAGGACAGCAAATGCACCGACTTTATATTAACGGAAAATTTACTTGACTTTAAGTTTTATATGATTTGTATAGTTACTTTTCATTGAAAATAACATTATTAACCAAAACTAGAAAAATTGGTAAACAAAAATTTTTAACCTATATAATATCACATCAATTAGTTAATATTCCCAAAAACAGAATCAGACTTGCTTACCGAGAGTGTGGTTGGCACTAGGTCAGACAAAATGTATAACGAGTGAAAGAGACATAATATCACACTAAGCACGTTGTTGCCGTCGCGTCTCTATGGGTGCAGAATCATAACAAGCATAACTCTTGCTGTTTACTTGGTCCTGGTAGAAGAGGGCGATATATAATGCGAACCCCGACTTGCACAAATACACTTTTTCTACGACACAAAAGCTCGAACATTTCAAAACGCGTGTATTGACAGCTACATGTAAAAAGATATTTTTTATACTTGGTACCTGGCTAAATATAGCTTAAAGTTAAAAATATAATATGATTATCATAGATGGATTGAAAAATTGTAGCAGCACCAAGTATGAATTGTCTTAACAAGGACAGAATGTACAATTATAACTGTATACATAGCAGCAATATTTTATAAAGCCGTATATTGTATAAAGCCTCAAATAACGCGGTGCGATCTGCGGTTGACCTACGAGGTCAATGAACCGTTCCTCGCCTGTAATTTTGTAGTATACACGCTGATTCGTAACCATGGAGACCATATCAAATGTACTCTGCAGCTTTCTGAAGCCCTAGTAACTCAGGGCAAAATTCACAAGGATTGTCAGGATTTGTAGGAGTTACAAGCCATTGTACAAATCGATAAATTAGATATATGTAGTGAGTGGGTCAGGTATGTGTTTTTTATGACATCATGTCGACAAACAAGCTTACAGTCCGCGTTATAGCAAACGTCACTACAGCCTATAGACGCTCGTCATATCACAAGGATATCACTTAAGAAGAAGTAAATATATATACTTCAATAATAAGACTGGAAACATAATAAGAATCTTGGATGAATAGTATATACCGAATTTAATATTTTTCTTTTTCGACTGACAGAGATAACTTGACAATAAAATCATAAGATGAAAATTAAATTGATTTTTTAAAGTTTACAGCCAGTGAAACATACGCACAAAAGTCCATATGTCAAGAAAAAATATTTATCACTTAACTCGGAGTTCCCTGCGGTTTCAACCGTGTCATGTTGTAGACCCACGAATTACTCCCTTAAGCCATGATTTTCGGAATAATATTTTTCGTCGTATCTTATTACCTTTAATAAAGAACCTTTAACTTGAATTTCGTTCAAATATCTTTAAAACCTCAAAGAAGGAAATTGAGCTGAAATTTCTTTCTTATTTGAGGTGCACGTGTCTTTTGTCTCATTCGTAATTAAATACTATTTTTACGGCTAATACGGCTACAAGATAATATTCAAAATTAAACAAACTAAGTCTAAGTTTATTCACTGCAATATATTTCCTTCGATACAGTAGAGAGAAGTTATCCTCAAATGAGAGAAGGTATCGAAGGCAATATGATTTCTGGTACGACACTACTCTGGAATTTAAAGTCACTTTAAATGGAGTCTTAGCATTATTCTTAACTCTTCAAATATCTATACTTTTTTTTAATGTATACGGACTCAATCATTTTTAATGTCAATAACAAGACACATAAAATCAAGAAAAATTGATCCCTAAGTGACAATTTTTTCAAAAACTGTAACAACATATATATACAACTTTAAACCATAGTTAAAATAGTAATTAAACATAAAGATAGAAAGAAACCTAAATTGAATCGAGTCCGACACGATCAAAAGGACACGCCCGCTCTAAAGAAGACACAATTTACGCAAAATTTCGTTTCTATAATACTAGGAGCGCAAAACACGTCAAGTGCTAATTTTAAACTTTACTCACACCAATACTTGCAAATAACCAATACATAGACATGATGTGTCTGCATAAAATTTTATGCTAGGGGAGATTTCAGAAGGGGTTTTGTATTGATAGGGGTAGAGAGTATTATCTACGTCTCTTTTTATTGCACGGTAGCAAAAGAGAAGGCAATAAATGCAACGTAGCTTTATATAAAAATTGAAGTCCTCATGGCGCACCTGTCTCATAAATACGTGATGGGTCGCGAGCGGGAGCTCAGTTTGCCGCGGGAAGGAATACGTGTGGGTGCCTTTTTAAGGCTAGAGACAAAGTCATTAGTGTGTTATTACGTAATTGGCTATAAATATCTAATGTGCCTCAAAATAAGACTAACATTTGCCAGTATAGTTCGGAACATTATCACATCACAGAGAAAAAATCGATCCACTCAATCTGAGGGCCCGTAAAACGCAGTGAAAATGAAAAGTGTAATAAGAAATATTTAGCCTGTGCTAT
The DNA here is from genome assembly GCA_020976665.1 of Heortia vitessoides. Lineage (NCBI taxonomy): Eukaryota > Metazoa > Arthropoda > Insecta > Lepidoptera > Crambidae > Heortia > Heortia vitessoides. The sequence goes on from JACJUM010003259.1 coordinate 17,591,150, forward strand.
AATGTTTTGTTTATTTGATTGTGCGAGCTGTTTTACGTGCGGTTTCCATAACACGGCAGAATTGATGTAAAGGGGCAATAGTAATCAATACAGACAGTGTATGGAAAGTTCTGCCAAATATTCATAAACTATTTATGATTACCCAAAAATATATTTGTGATATGTGTGGATAATTCTTTAAAAAATAAAAGTACTTATTATATTAATAATATCTTATACCAAAATGTAGAAGTTAAAATCCAATAAAAGATTGACGGATTATATTTGCTAACATCTTGATGCGCTTAAAATGTTTGTTCATTTTTGTTAAATTGTTACAAATAATGACTTGATATGTGTTAATGTTAATCAATTATTAATAAATTAAAGTTATTTAGTAACTTTTAATAGTCATAATCTAGTTCATATTGGCAGACATAAAATTTTTTATTCATATTTTTTGTTTAACTGGCGATGTGCTCATATCAATAAAAAAATACAAAAAAGGCTATAGTTATCAACATATTTGTGTTTGCACATACTTTTTGTTTTTATTACTTACAACGAAATTAATAAACAAACTTATAAGACAGTCATCGCTTTGTTTTCAATTTTTTCAACTTTCAAGTCTAAAAACACATTTCAACTGAAAAAAAATGGTTTTAGTATGAGCATTGAGCAATTAAATTATATAAAATGAATAAGAAACTATTAAAACTAACGTAACACAACCACCATTATGAGAATTTAATTTTACACAAAAAAGTCCGTGATTTTTTATTAATAATGGCATGTTGTAATCGGTATGCACATCCATTCTGTTTTGTGTCCAAAAAAGTGTTTATGGATTTTATATAATACTATTATAAATTGTGTGATCCTGTCTTGTGCACTGAGGGTCCGATCACCGTCCAGGACAAATATTTATATGATTTGTTCATTGAATTATATGATATTGTATTTGTTTTGTATCTAGGTGTAAAGTATATATATTTAAGTAGTATATTTGTGATTCCTCTAATGTCCGTATCACAAGTTAAAGCACTAAAGTGACTTTTCACGGAATTAGGTCAATTTATAAATGACACAAGACTAAATTAAAAATATAAAATTCTGTAATAATGTTGTAAATCGTTTTAAATGTTTAATATATATGTGCTTGTATTTTTATTTTTTATTTACAATTATATATATTTTAGAGAATCATATTAGAGGAATTTATTACAATATTCAATATATAAATTATTGTGCTTGTAAATGTAATTTATTAAACAAATAAATGATAATACTGTATAACTGGCTTTTAATATTTTGCAGGTCACTAGTTTTATGGATAAATAAGATTCAGTTAGATGTTTCGGAAAATCTTACTGATTTCAAAAGTTCCAGATTGCATAAAAATGCATAAGACATGAAAATATAGCTTTGTGCCCACAACTCTGTCTGTGCGGACAACACTTTGTAATCTTATATGTATAATGTATGTATATATAATTTTATATCTGCATGCATCATATAATTAAAATTGGTTAAAGCAAACGATAAACTGATGCAGTTGATACAATGTACACGTACAATGTTAGTAAATATTATTTTAGTGGTTTTTATAAGTAAATGCCTTGATCTACAATAACTTTCATATTTTTGATGGCATTGAAAACATAAAAAACAATTGGCAGCCCATCAGTTTGACATAGGCAGCATAGCTTACATACGACTGCACCGTATATAGTATAAGATCGTAACAAATATTTCTGTGTTTATAAAACAAGAATATTTTTAATTTTCTTCATTTTAATTCATGCCTGGTTTTTTTCTGAAATAACTTTACTGACTTCTGCGTAAAATTAAAATATAGTATCAAACAAATTTAATTATCTGCAGAAGTATATTTTCCTAATAAAACATTTTTTTTTATAGAAAAATAAGATCTCTTCAATCATCATCTTCTCTTCATCATCTTCGATTACTTTATACATTAGAAGTTCATTCCCATTGACTGCGTTAATACCTGTCTTTTCTTGTCATAGCGAACTGTAATATAATTATACCTAACGTTGCAAGTGACTGGCAATGTTTGTCGACAGGGCCGAAACCTAGAATGAATTAGACGCCGGTATCAACACAACAAAAACTTGTTGGTGTTGTATTGTGTTATTATTATTCTTCAAAGTATTTATTTAATTGCGTAATAGAGCCATTAATACAACTATGTATTTGATTTACGTCAATGCTGCTCAGATGCTGCTTATACGGCTCTCTATTTATCCAATTACGGTTAAGCGAATTAAAGTCCACAACAATTATCATTAGGGCACATTTTATTTCCAGAATTCCCAGGAACATATAAACTAAATATAAATGATATGAAATATAAATAGGTAATAATGAAAATGAGTGCAACACTTACACATCATGCTTGTTATATATTATCATTATGACTATTTTAGTGTCTTTCGAAATAAACCAATACATCATAAAACAATAAACGAGTATAACATCAAAATTAGCAGAGTATAGGAAAGTAATTATTAGGTTTAAATAATGATTAAAAACCACATTAATAACAAAGGTTTATATAAAATACTTATATATATACTTGTAGTATTAAACATTTGAGTGACGCTACCTGTCCGTCCCGGTATTTTAGGCAAGGTGACGACCTCTTACGACAGGTTCTGCCCTGACAGTACCTAATAGTAAATATATTAAGAGTTTAGGCGTAGGAAAATATGTTTTTAATTATAAAGAGTGAGTTGTGACTGTCTGAGGATACGATATAAAATTATTAAATAAAATACAGTTTCAATCGAATGTATATCTTCTCAAGTATGCCAAATTTACGTAATAGTAAGCGCACTGTCAGATGTCGAAAGTTTATGTAAAATAGCTGAATAAAATGTCTAGCTTGTACGTGCGCAATATGTTTGCATAAGGAACCCCAAAGTTTTAATTATATTAGATTAGGCGCCCATTTCATAAACGTTTCCAGCATTTTATTCGTATACATTATATGTAGGCCCCAGTTTTGTATGTATTTATTTATACTGAAATGATTTGTTTGCATTCATGAAAAAAGTAATGTTAAAAGTTCTTATTTAAATTCCGAATTTTTAAACATAAAAACTACCACGCAGAATTCTTTGTTTTACAATTAACATTCAAGAGTGATGATGAACAATGAAGATTAATGTATATTTTTGGCATCTAATATGACAGTAAATGTTTATATTGTAAATTAACTGAAATATAGAAGCGATTGCTTAATATGTCAGAAAAATACCCGAAACAAAGCGTTTCTAGCCGAATGCCGTTCCAAAGATTTACATAATTTCATTAGGTATAAATACCTAACCATATAAGCTAATGGAATAAAAAAATGCCAATAAGTCATATTACGCAATGTTGTCAAATCGCAAAAGTCCAGAAAAGTTCATTCCCCAATTTTTTTATTATTATGGAAACCAGAAATAAAATTTATATCAGAAACACTCAGACTAAACACAAATAAAATTGTAGTATTCCTACAGGAATAGGACCCGCAAACGTTGCACTTCAACCGCCGCTGTATTCGCTATGCACACCCGTACAGTACAATACTGATAAAAGAATGTATGGATCGTTATTAAAACATGATTGATGATTCCTTAGTCAAAATGGGATACGCTGACCATACTGTCTAGCTACATACATACGTACATGAGATATTGGTTCAGTGAGTAAAGACTTAATGTTTGTATCTATTATCGTGAGAAATGTCCCATACGCACCCCAGCCTGAGCTAGACTGAGCTCTCGTACCTGCAACCCTGCATGTGTTTGTGTGATGGCTGCGCCATAAACCCATCGATTATTCATACGATAGTATGTTGCATTCTCTGCCGTCTCTTTTCCTAACGTTGTAAAAAAAAGGATGGATATCTACCACCCCTTTTGATATTGGAGTAACCCATTCCACAATTTGAAGCATATAGGCATACAAGAAGATGTTTATATTTGATCGCTTACTGGACTAGTGTGCTGTTGAGCTTTAAAACCTCTCTTTGGTTTTCATTTACTCCTAGTACAACGGAAGTAAATCTTTAGCACCACGTCGTCGTCTCTGCAGCGGCCGTTCATCGCTTATAAAATGACGACGATTAGAAGACTCAGTTTTTTACTGAAAATAATTATATATTAATAAAGACTAGGCCTGCCGTAAATAAGGAAGATATTTGTTTCGACAGTACTTCATTTAGAATAAAGTACAACATACATATTAAAAATAAATATCAGAAAATAATTCTGAAATATATTATTAGTTTATATCCACGAGATATATATTCGAGCTAAGAATCTGAAACCTATATTATAGAATTTCCTGATTAGAAAATCTGACTTTTTGATACTATTTTTGATACGATGATGGCAATTTAACGTCTTTATATATTAAACATTTCAAGTGTCACATGGTTTGTCCGGAATTTACAACGAAAAACCTATTTTAATAAATTATTGCTAGCCTACTGTGTACAGTTTGTACCAACTTGAGAAATAGTACCGTTACCGCTTGTCTCAAATATTCTTTTGGTGGTTTACTAGATGATTCATTCTATAAGTAAATATACATATATATATATATATATATATATATATATATATATATATATATATACACATGCTTTGATCTATACCTTTTTTGCATTGAGTTAATAAATCAAAAATATCTGCAATAAATATTGCTTTTGTCAGCCACGTGACGCATCAAACTGCACATGGACTGAATAGTGTAGTTTATATATTCTTACAATAATAGTATGTGGCATGTACGCATGTACACATGTATGTTAAATATCTCATCTCGGTAGCAGCAACAGGTGTATTCCCGGGGCCCTGGCGTTAGTTGTGGGTACTAGGACAAAAGAAATAACAAGAGATCCTCTGTAGTTTCATTGAGTGTCTGTATAATGATGTCCGTATGGGTATGACTCGTAATTTGGAAGGCTAATGCTGTACAAATATTTGTAGTAAGTATATTTGATTTTTCTTATATTATCAAACTTAAAGTTATTATTAAGAGTATATAGATTTTTTTTTTGGTTTATTATCATATTTTATACTTTTCATTCTAATTAATAACATCTGACGTCAAGAGCCCTATTTGTCGCCATATACGCTCTACACAAACAAAAACTGTACAAAAACCAATGTACACTTTTCATAAGCCCGGGCAATGCTGCTGTAGATGGTGGTACAAAATTAACAAACTGACCCACATACTGTATTTTCTAAAATAACGGGTGCCTTGTATTAAACATATCATTCAGAAATATTGTAAAAAACACCTCATTACAGATTCAAAATTAAGAACACAAACAATTTTTAGTAAAGCCTCCAATAGTAATTAAAATTATAAATATTTAACCAGATATATGAAACATATACAAAACTACCAAATATGAACCAGAGTTATAATAATCATCTTAACGAAATGTCTGGTTCAACTTTAGAAACTCCAGTGCAAATTGACCTCAAATATGTGTCAAAATCATATAATACAGGGTATTCTGAGGCTGGAAATTAACGGTTGAACAGGCGTGTAAAAGCGTGTAAAACGAGCGGGTCATATGGCAACTAATAATAATCCTGGCTTTGGGAAATAACTAAATAGACACCACGAAACTATCAAGTGGCAACAAATAACTTTTTAATTTTGATCTATGTTCCAGGGGACAATTTAATTCTAGAAACTACCGGGTATCCACGAGATATTGTGAGTGTACTTTTATTGCTACTTACATACTAAACCCACGAAAACTTTGTTACCAATGTTTAAAAGTGACCAATTTACAACAGTATACAAGACACAGTGCAGGTTAATGTTATAATACTTATGATTTCTCTTATTAACGCAATTATCCATTTAGTTTTAACCAATACCAGTATCCAGTTAGTTTATATATCACATTTATTAATAATAAATACCATGTTTAGTATTGTATACTGAAAATCGTTAATATAAAGTATTTGAAGTTGCTAAGTAATTAAATAACTGGCAGACGGAACAATTACCACGCGTACGAGTCGCGGGCACAGATAATGTTAAATAAAAAAGCTATAATTATTATAAAAGTATTTAGGATATCTTACATCGCGATCCACCAACAACATTGATAACCTTTGCCTTTAGACTCGTCCATGGCAAACCCTTAAGATCTCCTATATCACCTGGTTTTATATTTCTGTAACATCGCTAAGATAAGATTACAATTAATACCAATTTCAATTAAAATAAATAAGTTACTTTAACGCGTTAAAGATTTAGTTGTGTTGGCTGAAAGTATTCGTTGAAATAAATAAATTATTTCGATCATATGAATAACCAGAAGTTTGCGAGCTGGTACATGACATCAGTTTTGCAAAGGTTCCTTTATGTAATTGCACCGTAGATGGTATGGAGTAATGAGAAATAAACCAATTTTATTTATATACATAGTCAAAGAAAAGAAACTAAGCGCTATATATTATTATCATACAATTGAAGTACTATGACGTAGCTACGAGGCCCATTCCGAAACTGCATTTTTCATGTATTGTATCTAGTCTGTCCGTAGTTGTGTTAGTGTTTCATTGTATGTGTGTTTAAGGTGATTAAAGCTTTTAATTTAGACCATTATAAATACGCTCTAAGAGTATTAAAATTCGAATCTCTAATTAGTTACGAAGCCTTATTAGTTAATAGTATTCACTACAACAAATATCGCACATACTACCATTCCTAATAAAGTTTAATTTAAATATGCAAGTTAAACTTCTTTAAAGAATGTTGTTACTTTAGTGGAGAAGTAATACTCTGATAATTGCGGAAACATATTGCATTCACTCCGTATCTTTAACTATCTATAGGTATAAAAAGGGTAGCAATAGTATTGACCATCCCTTTCCAACGGTCTATTTGCACAAGGGAATCTTGCTTTATTTGTGAAACAAAATCAATATTATGGCAGACATATTTGCTCTCTGCAAGTGTTATGCTCTCCTGGTGGAAGTGCGATGAAATCTAAGTGCAGATGAATTGCGCTGTTCTAAAATAGTCGTTATAAGCAAGCAATGGAAATAAAAATTTAATTGTGAGAAGTTGAGGATAAAAATTTAACTCATATGCCAAATCATCAATAAGCGATAGAAACTTTTTCCTTGTTTCCTAGTGGTTTGAATAATACGCAACTATAATGGTTTTCATTGTCCATCCAAATTTCTAATTTAATTGTTTTTAACGGACTATAAATACAAGCTTTATGCGCTGAATATAATGAATGAAAAATCTGAATTTGTTGTATTGGCGGGAATAGCTCGCCATAAAATGAACATCTATACCAAATATTGTGTATAAACTTAACCTCAAATAAGGTGGTGTGATCTGCGATTGATCTACGAGGTCAATGAAACGTTTCTTGCTTGGAAGTTTGTAGTATAGACGCTGATTCGTAGCCATGGAGACCGTATCAAATGTACGTTTCAGCTTTCTGAAGCCCTAGTGACTCAGGGCAAAATTCACAAGCGTTTTCAGGATATGTAGGAGTGACTGTGCAAATCAATAAATAAGATATGTGTGTAGATAGATAGATCGATATACATAGAACGTAGAAACAAAATACCTTAATCCATGGAATAAAAAGAAGATATATATACTCGAAAAATAAGTCCGGAAACCAATTTTTGCCTGTAACATTAATTACAATTATTTATTTATAAAAAACCCACTGCAGTATTATGGATGAATAGTTTATACCTATAACCTATAACTATACCTATAACTTGACTACAAAAACATGTACACGAGTAACAGCTACTATAAAATGAAACATAAAATTGATTACAAGGTTTATAGCTAGTAATATGCACCCAAGTCCATATATCAAGAAAATAGATTTATCTTTTAACTAGCAGTTACGCGCAATTTCAGCCAAATTACATAGTAAAACTTACAGACCATCCCCCGTTTTATTTCTTCATGCATGGTTTTAATTATCTTAGTTTATTAAGCATTCTTTGATACGTGTTTCACGATGTTTAATGAACCTGTTTATTATAATGAATTTCGGTCACCTATCTTCAAAAACCCTTTTTAATTTATAAAATTTACCGTTTTAGAAGGCGTAAAATTTTGAAAAACCCTTTCTTTATTGTCCCTTACGTTATAGAAGGAACCCTTGTGCGAAATTTAAAGTTTCTAACCCTAAAAGTTTAGGCTCTGCGTAGATTTGCCAGTCAGTCAGTTTGTCGTCAGTCAGTCAGTCAGCTTTTTCTTTTATATATGTTGATAAATAAAAATACTAAGTGTTTCTGTGGTAGCACCTGTACCAGTTAAACAAAACATTATTTTTAAAGTGTTTTTGTATTTACATTTAATAGATAAAAAAATAAATTTTTTTTACGATACAATTAGTTTTTCAAACCTCTTTCTATTGCTTTTCTTGATAGATTCTCTAGGCCGTATTTTTCTCATAGCTTTAGTGTGGAACAGTTTGACCTTTTGTTACGTTGTAATAATTGTAAGATTTACTATACTGGAATTTCTGTTGCTATTATTGTGCGTTTTGCATTCTAAATCTCATTTAATGATGTTTTTATTTAACTAAAAAGTAAATGGTAAAATTTAAAATTACGTCGTGTATTTGATAAATAAGATCGTATGCAATTTTTACTCCTACAATGTCTTACTCTGTCCTCAACTTTATGGCCATTTCAATAGGCAAACAAATAAATAAGCAATCAATGTTTATGTACCAATAATATTATATATACAGCAAAATAAAACGGATGGCGAGCATAATATTTCTTTTTACATTTTGGTCTATTAAATTGCCGCCTATAAAGCAGCGTGATACGAAAATTATTTAATTTATATTCCATAGAGAATAGTATTAATTATTTAATTACGTCGATATACCAAACTAACGATTAACCGGCATTTAATCTAATCATAATTGGATTAGATTCCAGTTTATTTTAGTGTTAAGATATTGAATAAATATCACTCTCTATAAATATCAGAAGTATTACGCGTCTGATATTTATGGAGTATGTCTGCAGCAGAGAAATATTTAGCCATTTAACAATAAGGAAATCATTATTAGATAGATAATAAATAAAAAAATCTGATGCTGTGAGTGTGATTTTATTTTGAACAAAAATGAAAAATATTATCTTCACAAATATTTGATAATGGATAATATCTGTTAAAGGTTGGTCGAGCACTGAGATAATCATTGTGAATAAGTAAAATTAATATTATAAATATATTCTAATACATGATTTTCTAATACAAACTATTTTGGTAGTGAAGTGGCTTTTGCAAGGCTATTTATCGTTGGAATAAATTTATCTCTGAAAGCCACTGACAATGTTAGTTTAATCGGTGCTTATCACTTATAGAAAACATATACGCTCTTATTTTATTTTCACATATACATCGGCACTGCACAACATTAAAGTATTTTTTATAACAATGTTTGTATAATAATAATAGTAATGATAAACTAAAAATGATAAACTGTTAATGGACCAGATTGTATAGTAGTGCCATCTGACATTTGCAGTTTGAAAAAACACTCATTGTGAAAATTCTCAACTAGGCGAGAGTTACACGAAGAAAAGCATACTAACATCAGGAGCGTTCAATGTAATAGTCCCACAAAAAGCAAAAAGAGGCGATGTAAAAGCATGCTTCGGGGCTACCCGCGTTAGCCCCAGCAATCACTAGGAGAGCATACCCTAGCAAGAAGTTAAATCGTCGTACATTTACCTTATCAATACTAACTAACTAAAGGGAAGAGGGATGATGCGTTGAAAAGAGATGGTCTATTTTCTATCAGCTAGGTCTGAAATTTAAGGCACCTATACTGACAAAATACTGTGAGCAAGAGAGAGCTTAAATGTCTCTTTCTACTAAGTAAATGGCGGGAAATCCTCGTATAAATTGCTTATAACCTTGACCTACTATTTTGTTAAGCTGGTGTAAGAGTTCACGTGGTTTCTTGAAAACAACCGCAAAGAAACTAACGTTGAAAAATAAAAGTTATAAAAACGCAAACTTGAAATACAATATGTAATCAAATACAACATATATTTGTATCACAGATGTAATCTGCTGAGCATGCATGGTTCGTTAAACAATATCTTCTTATCAAAATAAAATTGCTGAAGTAATTGATTTTAAGTTATGAACTGTTTCACATTCGTTTTTAATGGTTGTTTTATTTCAGCTGCATCTTTAACCGTAAAGAACTCAGTGATAAATGAGCCTGATGTCGTTATCAGGCCCATTTGAGTAAATATGTATTTTAGTATTATATTTGTGATTCCACTGTTGTCTGATAATCGTGCTATTAGTGACTTATCTCGGAGTCAGATCAATGAATAAGATATTGTGCAAGTTAATAAAAATAATGGGTCGTTGTCTAATTGAGACAAAGTAAACTTATAGCTTGTTACTGTTTGAAAAATTATAATAATGATGAGATCAACCTAAGCAACTCTTGGCATTGAATTGATTTGCTTTTACTTTTACCTTATAAACATAAGATTGTAATCACCTGTACTGGAAATAATGCAAATATCATCACTAGGTTTTAATAAAACCTTTTTCACCATAAGTTTTTAAAGCATGTTTTTTTCTGATTGCTTGATGTCTTGAGTCCCATTTTCAAATGCGAGTCATCTAGTGTTATAAGGTAACAAAGTCAAAACACGCAAAAAAATAATTTGTTTCATCACTTATAAAAAAAATGACTTATGACGTGCACCCTCACGTGCTGCTTAATGATCTCTGTAGTTGTGACTCCTCAAAGTGAGGGTAGGTCTTTAGTTCGGCGACCTTTTTAAAGCCGTAAGACATAATAAAAACAATTACACTTCCAAATATAACAGAACGCACGAAACCGTAAATTATGTGATAATTATTATTATTCTTAGCGTTATAAGTGGCATTATAAAAATCTGTTTGATATAGCTTGAAACAAACAGATCAACTTATAAACAAAAAGAGCTTAATTTTTTCAAATTATCAAACCTGATCAATGTATGTCGTTTATGTGGATTGATGTAATGTTTGTTAACGGATGTTAAGAATTTTGCTTCGTTTTTATCTACATTTATACATCCGGAATAATGGACAAAAGTATCAGTACACATTTTATGTATATAATTTGATATGTCTTATGTTTTATTTGTTATGCAATTACTTACTGCTTTCGTAAAATAAATAAAGGATTGCTGTTTTGCTTTAATTTATATTTAATTCAATATTATAATTTCTGAAACCTGTATAGCATTAAACCACTAAAGTTGCCGTAGTATTACATTTTACAGGGGCATGCCGTAACAATATTAAAATAAATAACAAAGCCGGCTTTTTTATTAAAATAAAAAAATACTTCATGCATTAACATATTTTAACGTGGTCTTCATTGTAAGTTATCTTTTAATTTTATTAAGGCTTTTAAATTTTTGTATCTTTAATTTTTTAATTAGTGAATGTTCATGTATTATATCATTGTTTATTATGTTATTGTATCATTACTTCCAGGTTAATATTATAAAATCGAATTAATATTATTATTATTATATAAGCCTTGATTATCTATACATTTTGTGGTTTGTGAATTGATGATTGTGGTTTAATCAATGTAATGTCATACTGAGTACATAAATAAAACGCACTGAAAAAGAATGATCCATCCTATTTTACACGCGTGTGAATCTAGCAAATATTGTAAGTCCGCGATGTGTGCTGTATTCGTGTATGTGTGCGTAATCTGGTCGTAGTAGAATGGGGTTTTGTATTATGACCTATGCACAAAGTGTTAATAAACGCAATATAAACGTGTATTTTTCGTAATCAGTGTATCTAAGATAAGTAGTTATTTTAGTTCGTCTTACTAGCAACGATTTACGGACGCCATACGTAAATACAAAATTTGAATGTCGGAAAAAAGATAGATAAGTCATTCAAGTCAATCATTAAGGAAACGCGGTCATTAGGATTGTGTATAAATAACTACCAACAGAATTATTAACCTCAGATTATTAGTGCGCGCAGGTTCATAGTTTAGTAATTTTGTCGATATGCGTTTTAGCTTGTTTCCACGCCCGTTTAAATAGAGTGTGTAAAGGTCCTTAGATTTGTGGCTGTCATCACGCACGCGCAAAGATCACATTGAAACGGGTTTAAGGTGGAAAATTTACAATAGCAATACCTTAATACAATAGTAATATGGCTATCCTGGTTATGACTGATCTCCTTCCAAATCCTTCTATGCTAGTACTCATATAGTGCTATGCCGCTGCCGTATTGTCCCGCCATTGCCGTATTGTCCCGCCATTGCCGTATAGTCCCGCATTGCCGTGTGTGATAATAGCGATGGTAAAAGGATCTCTTGGCTTCTTATTTAAGAATTTAAAAAAATACACTATTCGAGAAAAAGAGCAATTTACTTTATTTAGGTTTGTTAAGGTCTCCGTACAAATAATGATGAAACACACCCTGTACACGTTTTGGAACACTTATTTTATATTATTCTCTTCTTAAAGGCGGGCAACGCGCCTGTGATTTCTTTGGTGTTGCAGGTGCTCATAAGCAACGTTTATTACTTACTATCAACTAAGTAAATAATCATCGTAATACATAAAAGACTACATGAATTGCATGAATATTAATTAGAAGTTCTTTTAGTAATTTTTCCTTTAAAGTGTCTCTGGTAGTCTTAGACTTTTTTATGTTTATAAACATGGTACTTTCCTCTACAGGTATATGTGTAATATAAAGTCAACGTAAGTGTTTGGTCGATAGGCATTATTATTATGTTCAAAATTATTAAAAAAAACCATTTGGTGGATGATGAACTTATTTGGGAAATAATGACATGTTCTCTTCTAAACAAGCTGGTTTTTTATCTGCTCGTGGTAAAGAAACTAGGCTTCTGGACGTAGTTAATGATTTGTTTAGAGCACAAGACGAGAGAGAGGATTGGCAATACGTTTATGATATTCTTGTGATAGATAAAACAAGCGCCTATAAACTGCGTTGATGATTACTACCACGCAGATCATGTGCTTGTTTGTAAACTTAGTAATATGAAAAATAATATTAACTAAAACTAAACTAACTAAAATAATAATAACAATCGACTTAAATATACTGATAAGTGTTGCAGTCAAACTTCATGTCTATTCTCAATAATGATCGTTATTTTCATAAATAAAAATTGTTTACACTAGTCCTGCTTTGTATCAATGGTTGCATTGCATTGCATGCAATTTCAAGTTTCATCACGTAGCTGGCGTCTGCCTAACTAAGCTCTTGCATTCGTGTCCCTCCCTGCATTTGTTTGGCGTCTGCGCCATGAGCGCTTAGATTTATTTAATGCCATCTCTACTATTTGCTGTGCATATAAAAGAGATGAAAATAATCCTCACTAGTGCTCTCCCGATGCAGAACCTAACCGCTTGTCTCATTCCACTTTTAGTGTAGATATATGAAACTGTCTGTGAGTTAGTCGTTTACTAGTATAGTGTGGGTAGAGCTTTCATGAGCTTCTCTTGCGTTATGTGCTCCTGGTATTACGAAAACGAGACTTCAAAATCTCTCAAGAAATCGTAATTATTTCAAAAATTCAGCCTTACTCCCGACAAACACAGTTCTAGCCTCAGTCAGTTCATGAAATTTATTTTTACAAATTATTGTATAAATTTTAATTAATAAAAATAATTACTACCGCTAAGTCGGACATAAGAAGATTTTATACAAAATTAAGAAATTCTTAAATTAATGAGGCCTTTTTTTCATTTAGTTGTTTTGTAGAATTTAAGCATTATAACGTAATAAACAGACGTATATATGGCAGGGCATGAATAGGCTGGTCATGGACTGTTGTGGTTTAGGCTGTTTTATAGAAAAAAATGCTTAATTTTCCTGCAAATGCACTGGCAAAATCTTTGAATACAACATAAGTTTAGCAGATTTGAAGCAAGAAGACCAATATTTAGACACACCACATACAAAAGCTATTATTTCCTATTTCATTTTTCTTATTTCTTTTCAATTATAGTATTATAGGACCTGTAATAATGTTGCTTTGATATTCTGTCTGAAGGGCTAGTTTTCTTAATTTGGGCATCGGTCTCTCACAATAATGTAAATGTTTTCTGTAAGTTGTTGTGGAAAAAATAAATCATTATTTATGATGTCTTTTTGGCATAATAAAATTTGTCACAAATGTTTAACTGAGAATAGTTAATTATAGTAGTTGTAAATTTTACCTAGATATTAAATTATGAATAACTGGCGAACACTATTGGGACAGCACATTTAAACATTTTAAATGACGAAGGCCACTTTTAACTTTAGAAGAACTTTTACAAGAGGCATAGAACAGCTCAAAACAGAGATGTAAACCCTTAATGTGAAAGTACATAAGAAATTGTACACAGTTAAGTACCTTTTTAATATTATTTCTAAGTAATTTTGTCTTATTCCCTTCATAAAATTGACCTAATAACCGAAAATGAATATTATTGTTGTTGATATTGTTATTATAAGATTGATTTCCTAGTCACTGTTATCCAATTGATTCTAAGAGTTGTCCTCAATGGAGTCGAAGTAGGACAATGCCAACTTAACAGTTAATTTGCAAGACACTAACTTCAGCTACAGAAAATGATCACATTATAATTGACGCTATTCAAAAAAGTTGACAATCAAAAAAAGATTATGTTTTATGCAGCTGCAAATAAAAGTATTAAATTAATAATTATGTCTCTATTATTAATTGTTTTTCAAAGCTAAAATTAAAATGCTCCTAACATTTTTTATTTACCTTGAAATACAATATATTTTCAAAAACAGAAATAATACTACAACATTTTATTTATAATGTTTAATCATTCACCTTTACATAAAAGATTAAACGTGTTTCTACTCGTACATACATTGCATTGCCAAATCACATGATGCATCAAATTGAACAAAGGTAGATTATTGTAGTATACATTTTCATAGAATATGTACATATTACCTTGTGAACCTTGCATTGGTAGCTGCAACAGGCGTGCTCTCTGGGCTCCCACGTTAGGTTGACAGGAATAATAAGAAAACCTTGATAGTGTTCATTCTTAAAAAAAATGCAATCAAGTTACTCTATGATAATAACAAGATGACTATAAGAAACTCGCTAGTGATGGAATTGTCAGATTTAGAATAAAGCATGGCCATTATTTTTAGTCGAAAAAATGCTCACATCAAACCTTGTGCTCATACTATAATAACAAACCACTATCTTCAGAGTGGCAACGGATCAACTCTAAATTACATAGGTTACCCTGAGAAAATAAATGTGTTAGATCTAAAAATACTTAAATATTATTTGAATAAGTAAACTAATTTAGATAACAAAGACCGTACAAATCTTTGGTTTTGAATTAATATACAATTAGTAACAAAACTCATACATTCTCTTTTTCAAACAATAAGTTAACGTAATTTATTATCGTCAGTTAATATTCCGAAGTCAAAATGAAAACGTGAGTATAAATTATGGCGTGTAATTAGAATTTAAATTAGGTAGCCGTCGTAATTCCACCTAATAACGCACTTAAAGACAATGTTTTTAAAGATAAGGCAAGACACATAGTTGGAAATATGAATATCGCGAATGCCTTTTTTGTTGTCACCGACTATAATTGCCCCTGGAACACGTCCACGCGCCCCGTGGCCCGCGGCTCCCTGAGCTTTCCACCTGTTTGTTTCGCGACTGCGCACTCAGATACGTTGCACTTCTAGCATCCCATGCTCTCCTGGTACGTTACAGTTCCTAGCGGTGCGGTGGTATTCTGTTCCAACGTCCGGTGTGCACAACTTAACTTGTTTTGAATTCACGTATTCGACGAAAGGTTTTAATATTTACAACAATATTATAAAGTAGATGATCGGGAAAACAAAAATGTCTCATTGGTTGCATAGATTTATCAAAAGCAGTGGATACTTTATTATACAAGATTTAATTTTACAACATTTACCTTTCTTTATTTTTACAAGTGGTGTCAAATACACAACATTATCTAAGCATACCATGAGTGCACCTTCGTACATTTGTATTAATTAATTATTATTATATTTAAAAATAAAACCATCATCCACCTTTTTTGAAATCATGTACGTCATGATCTCAAGAAAGGTGAAGATTTCAAGACTTCTGCGTCGTTGTATCACATTACGTGTAAAACACAGTAATTTTTGTAAACTTTTATTTTAATTTCATGATTTACTTGATCGTACACGAGAAAAAAGTGAAACACGTTATTTAAATAATTTTTACACTCAAATATTTACGCTCAAGCAGCTATAGACAACCATTTTTTATAACAAATTCTAACGCAAAAAATATTGAGCGCAGCATAAACAGCTTAAAATCAGTAATTAAGGTACTAAATATTCGACACATGTGTTTTATATATAATTATAATTAATTTTACAAGTTCATAGATAAGGTGTACTGTATTTTTTTTCGATCCAATTTCATCATGTAGATATACTCGTATGTGTAAATGACTTTCGTACTTTTGTCACTTTTAATAAGTTTTATTCATTACAGGTATCAATCTTATTTCTTATGTTGCCTAGTTAATTTAAATTTAATGTTCTTACGACAAAATATGTTGGTAACGAAAAAGTTTATTAGTTAAAAGCAATAAACCTATCATTTTTTTAATGGTAATCGAATTTCAAACAGAACTAAATAGCGCCAGAACAAAATTCGATGGATGAATATACGTTTTTGTCAATCGTATAGAATACACACTGCTCGTTTAATTTGTTTTACGATATTATTGTATATCTGTGGTTCTTTTTATTTACCTGACGTTGTTGTTGAGAACTATTGTTTTTTCGCGGTAATGGTATATTGAAAGCGTCTTCACAAATATATATATACATCATTCAATTTAAATTTTACGTTATCCTGATATTTTGTTATCCGTCCAATACTTTAATATACCTAAAAACTAAAAAACCTATATATGAGTCATGTACAACAACGTTGATATTTTTAAACTTCAAAAAAAAGAAGCTACAAACCCATAGTAAAAAACCAAATTACCTAAATCTGTAATTGATATACTGCTAGAATAATGTAGTTATGTTGTACCGGCAGAGTAGAATAGTAATTCCCCCTGTACCACGCGAAAACAAAAATTCCTAACTTCTCTTTACTTCCGTTGCGTGCTTTGCGTGAACAGATTGAGTTAAAGAGGGTTATTTAGTACAGATATATGTTATGATGAATTTGTCAATACTTACGCACGTTACGCATATATGTTATAAAGTTTTAACTCTTTAGGAGAAATCATACTTTAAAATAAGTCAGAAACAATAATGCGTCAAGTAAGAGAACAGTGTCACCTAGCTAATTCAGAATGCAATGCTTAAAATTTGTTTAATCAGCATACTCTAATGCTTGCAATTGTTTTATATTGTACATAATTTGTAGATGGAGCTAAAATGTCGATCATTGTTATTTAATGAGACATTGTAAAGACCACCCTATAATCTCTCTATTTAAATAGTATCTCGAAGTACACGTACAGTACCAATGTACAGTATATAACGTATTCACTGATATACTGTAGTAGCACACGCAGATATGGAACAAATCGAATTGTTCTTACACATGAGCATACCTAGGTGCTTGCAAAAATTTTGTTTCAAGCACTATATACGCTATATAGATGGCGCACAGCTTTATTATATCTTCATTGGGTGTTAGGCAGTATCTAAGATGGTTTATAAATAATAACTATTTATATAAATTGTTTCGGTCAAAAAAAATATAACCAAAAAAATTACAAAAGAGTAGAAATACATGAAATGATATTAAATTTCCATACACAATGTGCACACGAGTAAAACGTAAGCATTGGTATAGCGGTGCACGAGGCTCGGGGGGGGAGCACTTATTCGTCTGCGCAGATAGACTCGGGTTTTTTCGTTTCTCTGCTGAATGAAGACGGACGGATGTAGCGCGTGCCGCTTTAATTATAATATTGGTAACTTAGTGTCTACTTAACTGTTTTATTAGATAATCATAACCATATTATTACAAATTTATATATATTTTCAGAAAAACTTGCAACCCCCATATATTAATGTACATACTTGCTTTTGTTTTTAAAATATTTGCTAAAAACATATTTTCGGTGCTATGCCGACGTTGGCATGGCTACCACTGCACCGCTACGACGTTTAAAGTACCAGGATAACATGAAGCTCGAAGAGTGGAACTTATCCTAATATTTATGAGCTTACTGCGCAGTCGCTAATCGGGGGAAGAGCTCAGACACCCGCGGGCGGCCTAGCGAGTGGACTTGCTACGGATTCATAGACAACAGCTAAAGCTCCTAATGCGAAGAATGTTACGTATATTTTTCTCTATATATAAACATATTCTTACATTGCTATATGTGCCACATTGACCTAACAGAGCTCAGTGGAATATTTTGAATAGATAAAATGAACAAATTTACTTCGAATTTTACCTTTTTTAGATTAAGATTATTGAATATTAGTATTTTATGCAGATGCACACAGAAATATGTCAATACTTAAATGTACTCTGATATTATATTTTTCTTCGTTACGTATATTGGGCTGTGATAGGACATGACGTGATATTATGTGTGTTATAAAGCTAAGTACTGAATTATTTCACTGCTACGTCGTAGTCAACAGAGTACGCACGATTTAGCTTATTAATTTTAAGTTTATCTTGTCCTGGATAAGAATTTTTAGATGGCTTATTTTAGATGAAAGAATAGAAAGTAATTTTAACAATTATTTGTGTTAACGTTGCTAAAATACCATTTCACAAGATTAAACATATGAAAAAAAAAGTAAACAAAAATGACTGGCCCATGTGGGGATCAAACCCGCGACCTTCGCGTTATTAGCACGACGCTCTAACCAGCTGAGCTAATGGGCCCATGTAAAAGATGATAAATTACGGGTACTGTTTACTTATACCCATAAATTGAACACAAAGTAAAATACTGTCAAAAATTAATATACAACACAAACTAAATTTAAATCTGAATATTTATTCTGTATTCACTTTATTATGTGTTATTTTTCGTCCAAAAAGACTCATATAATTTTTATTGGATTTTATCACAAAAAAAGACGACTGTATCAAGTAAGTCAATTTAAGCAGTTGTGTTACGGACATCATACAAAATGGGAATCACAAAAACAACACCCAAAAACAACAAACACAAATATTCATCATATAATATTTGTCTTCGGTGTGGATCAAATACTTAGCGCATAAGACTATTCAATACAAAGAAAAACACGATATCATATGTTTGTTGCTTTATAATTAAATGTCGTTTTAAGTATAGATTAATTTTAGTGCAATTACTGCGATTTCTTTATTTTACATTAAGTGTATGATAGTCTGCATATAATTGTAGTTTATTTTTACCTTCAGTAATTTGAGTCTTAATAATTGAGTCTGAGAATAATTGAGCTGTAAATTCTAAAAGTATTGTTACTTATTGCATTTGCCTTAATAAAAACTGTAACTATATAAAATAATGGCAAGGAGTTTATGTTTCGTCAGAATGTCATATCAGAATGATGTATATATTATTTTAGATTATATTATATTTTTATTGTTTGAAAGTTTTATTTTTGATAAAATACGGTGTACTATTAATGATAATACTATTTTCCAAGCTAATCTGTAAACTACGTTTATTTAAAATTTTTTAATCAACTTTAAAATTACGAAAACAAGAATTTTATTGTAAGAATTCTATCAGATTTAATACTAGATATATTTTGTGATACGACTGTAATATCAAGTTCTGTTGTAATGACCGATAAGAGAATATTTTGTAAAGCTTGTTAACATTCAAGCTTTAGCAGCGATTAAAAGTACGTAGCTCTGGCGTCGCTCGTAGTTATCACCCGTAGCAAATACAGTAGCACGCATATCTATCAAACAAACTCCGTCGCATGGAATTTTGTTGTTCGTAGCAGTCGAAGCTAATCGTGTTATTTCAATTCGTCAAGGTTACTTAGTACACTAGTGTTGTTTATTTTATTCTGTTCTGAAATTCTCTGACCAAAATCTACTTTATTTTCGTGAAAAAACACAACACATTTTGTATAATAATCGATTCATTTTTAATACGTTGAATTACGATTTTGTCCGCACTGTATTACATCAGATCTTCTATATAGGTTTTTGGTGACTGTAAGGTAGACTCTTTGATATTAAGATATGAAATATGAAATGCATTTTCGATGAACTGGTAGATGGCGTTGGTCCAGGTATAAATATTTTGTGTCTACATATAAAGAGAAATATACTAGAGTATACATTCACCCGAGCAAATTAAATTGTAATTAAAATAAATATTCTAAAGGAAGGTTAACTCATTTCCTATATAATGAAACGAGGAACAAGTAAGCTGCAGACTTACAAATATCTTTTCCGGCCTGTAATGATAAACTTGCAGACAAATATCTTTCCCGGCCTGTAATGATAGTTTAAAAAGTTACATTAATCAATTATTTTTTCTTTAAAAATGACTTGATGGCGTTTTTAATGTACTCGACATTCAATGAAACTTTTCTATTATTATAAACCCTCAGAGTATACAATTTCATTAGGAAAGTTACGAGATTTTTGACACGAGAACAGAGTTTCATTAGTGCACCTGTACTAGTGATTGTAAATGCCGATACTAGTGATTGTAATTACGATACTGCAAATGTTATAAATTGCATACTTTATATAGCTACCTACAGTAGTTCACCTCGGCAGCAGCAACAGGAGTATTCCTGGAGCTCGAGCGTTAGTTGTTTTACGAGGATTACAGAATAACAAGAGATCCTAGGTAGCTTTCAAAGCTCGAAAACATTCGGACAAATCAAGGCATGTAACGCCTCGATTAATGGAAAGTTGAAGTAAATTAAAAATCTTATTTAAAAATAGTTCTGTATCAAAATTTATATTTCTGTTCTTCTAGAACCTATAAAATAAATGATTGTATAATTAAATAAAATTTGTAAAGCCAAAAAAAACGATTTTTCAACAATGTTTATCAAGTTAATTAATTTTGTAACGATTTTACTTTTCAAAATATGAACGATTTTAAAACGTATTTTGCTAAAACAAATCTTGTCTTGTTCTTAACTGAATAATTTAAACTATAAATTTAAAAAATGGAAGATAAAAATTCTTCCTATATACATTTCAATATAAGCTAGATTTGTATTTTTGTACGTTTGACGAATAAATTAGCTTTAGTTTAAAGCTTCACTGAATGAAGGGTTTTAACAGTATGATGGATTTTTGATATTGACAAATATCAAAAAGTAATTTTAATAACTGCAATAAGCTTTATTATAATTACACTAATCATGTCGTTGTTTCCATTTTTAATTTCAAAGGTGAATTATATTGGAATTTCTGTCTAAATATACTGAAGTAGCGACTATACGCACAACTTAGCCACCTATCTCGTTTGTGTTTATTGGCAGTTACATGATAAACATCTGCTGCTATTACATCTCTTTCTTTTTACTAACCATTTATATACGAACGCTAACAAGACTAGCCATCTCTTTCCATTCAGGCATTAACCATAAAGATTATATACTTGCGTCTTTGTAATTTGTACATGAAAATGTCTTTGTGTAAATCACTTACAACCAGTACAGGTAGGGCTTTAGATCTCTCTTCTCTTCACGTGTCATAAACTCCTGGTCTGACTACGAAGACTTAAATAAAAAATAAATGTTTTGTGTAGCTTTTCTAAGAAAGTAAGAAAGAAAAATAAAAGCATTCGTCAACCTTGTTGAGGTAAAAATATTTAAAAAAGATTATAGAAAATACATACAAAAAACACAAGATAAATAAAATATGCGGTAAGGTCAATAAGGTGCTTGCCTGAGCATGGCGTGCATCAGGTAATGAAAATGCATTTGATAATTGGTCTGCTCATAACACAACTGAGCCATGACAAAATGCATTAACACAATCGGCTCCAACTGATACTAAATAACAAACGTACATAATCTGACCAGCGCAATGGCGTAATCCTATCTAGTGCGCCAAAGGGCCGTCAACCGAAGGAAAATATATGATATTAATGAGATGAATATTTGTATTTATCCTGTGTCTATATATGTAGTGTTATTTATATGTATTTAAGCATTATATTTGTAATACATCTGGTGTATATTATTTTTGTAATACTTATCTCGAATTTAAATCAACGTATCTAGATGTCATATGAGTTCTTTTTTATTGTTAATATTATACTAAGGAGTTCGTTTTGTTTGACTACGTCGGCTACTGTATTTACTACGAGTATCAACTACGAGTGACGATAAAGCTATGGCTATCTTGTGGCTGCTAAAACTTGAACACTAACATAAACTTATAACCCAATTAAACTTAAGTTACCTTAATTTTAAAACTGTTGTTATTTTTTTAAATCAATGTAGATACCTATTTTGTGTTGATAAGATGGCCTTTAATTATATTATCAAAACGGCTTACAGATTATTATTAATGGTAGCGTTCTTTATCGACGCTCAGGTACCATCAGACAAAAACAAAGAAATAAATAAAATAGGTAATTAAAAAGAGTTAGAATCAAAGATTATAAAATTTTATTTTATTCACCATCCTGATGAAACATTACTCTAACTGCTTATCTTATATTTCAATGATTATTAATAGTTTTACTTAAAACAATGACGATAGTAATCAAATTTTTAATTAATTTAGCCATAAATCAAGTCTTCTTGAAGCTATATATACTCGTATACCTAGGACAAATAGGTAAGTCCAACTTCAAGAAAGACCTCGTTTTTCTGGCTTGGTCACTATTTGGGACGATTTACCAGCTTTTCACCACGACCGTTTCAGCTTGATATTATCGTATGTGATCCAATTATCGTTGCCAGTCACCATTGGCTTCCAAAATGGGTTGAATTCGTTTCGTTTCAGCAGCATATCGCAAGCGTTGATTCGGTCCAGAAGATTTTTACGGCAAACCAAACGGCACCCAAACATCAAGCTTTTTTTATATCCGGCCTTCTGCAGATGGCTTAAAATAGTTTAATGACAAACTTCCATCTCTCGCGAAATGTCACGAGATGCCACATGCCGGTCTGACTCGATGTTTTCCATGATTTGATCAGTATTCATCGTTACAGGTCTTCCGCCGGCTGGCTTACCCATGGTGTCGATTTCATTGGCTCTAGATCGTCGAAACCATTCCTCCACGGTTCAAAGTGTTATAGTACCATTCTCCAAAACACCATTAATCTCACAGAATGCTTTTCTAGCGGATGGCAAATCCACTTAACTTTAAACAAAGGAAAACTTTAAAATAGTACGAATTTCGGCATTAGTGAACTCCATGTTTACATGTCTATAAATGTTGAACGCAATATCCGAATTAATCATGCATAGCTTCGTTTTGTAGATTTGGTTAAGAACTTCTAAATGATGTATATTATAACAAGATACAAGCTCTGTAGCGCTTTATTACATAGCCACAAAATTTAAAAGACAAAAGGTGGAAGGGAGATATTTGACAACCTTTATATAATAGTGGTACTGATGGGACAAAATTCAAACTATTTTGGAAGCTGATATTGTGCTAATTTATTTTGCAAATTAGTAATCATCTTGTCATTGTATGCTTAAGTGTAACTAGATTTATTCAGATATACAAGCAAAATAATGTTTAAAAAAATAAAGTTTAATACAAATGTCTAAATAATATTGCAAACTCCAACACTTATATATGATAGTGAATGTTGGTTATAGCAAAAGACGAGTAGAAAAAATGCTGTTGTAATGAGAGCACTTCGAGGTATATTTAGAGTGAGTTTAAGAGATAGATGAAAGAATAGTGTAGTAAGAGTTGTGACACCAATAAAGAAAGGAATATTAAGATGGTTTGAACATGTATAAATAACGGATGACAGTAGAGTGACTGCACAAATCTATAGAGTGGAAGCTAATGGAAGAGTTGGTTATAGGACGACCTAGGCGAACATATTTTAACCAGGTAAAAGAGGAGCTATGTAGATACGAGCATGCATGGAAGAATAAATGCAAGTAAATGAACCGAGAGAGGCCAAGATCGTAACAAGTAGAGATATAGTATATATATATATATACTATGTATGTATATTTGTTACATACATACATAGATGATACATAGTATGTATATTTGTTTCAAAAACCATTTTAAACTATATATTTAAAAAATCAATCTTTAATTTGTGTTTTTAAATAAAATCACAATAAAGGTAAATGCAGGAGTATTTTTTAAAAGGAACTTTTTTCTTAGCTTATGATAATTTAATTTGTCACTGGCCCAAAGGTTTCAATCTTTCAAATTATTTAAATAATTTTAATTTTTCACTTGTCGTTTTTTCATTTAATTTCTCTACATTCGCTTAATTTTTCAGGAACTTAGCTAAAGACTGAAACTCAAAGACAAAAAAAATATGGGTTGCCTAATAGATAATACTATCTGTATTTTACTATGTATATAAGTATTTATGCGTGCAAACCGCGCTGTAGAGACAGCCGCGCGCTCAACAGCGCGGCATGCACTAAATTATTCCAGTATTTGATTTCTCTGGCGTATTTATAATACGGCTGCGCAATGAGAACCTTGAGAAAAGAGGTGATATTTTGTTGCGGTGGCTTCTTACATATAAAACTATGTGCATTGAATCGTACAACATTAGTTTTAAACAGGCAAAATTAGTAATCATCAAATCACCCACTATTAGGCTATGACACTATAGGCATAGGTTTTATGTTTATTATCACGTGCAAACTGCCTGTTATATGAGTGCTCGCTGGGCAATATTGGTTTAATGTTTGGGCATAATGGCAGCTGTCATTCCTGTTCGCAAAACGATACTTCTTGTTTCAAAATGAGATGGATCGCGATGTGATAAGTGATAAATTTGCAAATAATCCTGTGTATTTAAATCTTGTTTTTATTTTTTATGCAAAACGTCTACTTGTACTCAATATTCACATGCATTGAAGCTAAGTTTAACCAGGTTTTGATTACATGCTAAGAAATTGTTACTATGAATAGCGTCGTATGTACAATATCATGATCATATTCAGTCGTACCTCTAACTGGCTGAGGATTTGTATCTACCCTTTTGTACCTATAGATTATTATGGCATCTTAAATGCACCGTCATTATTATGCCCTAGGTGGGCATACTAATCACGGCTTAAAGAATTTATGTACATATAACAGCAGATATTTTTTGTTTCATTCGCTTTATAGCTGCTTAAATCAAACATATTTTAAATAATGTGAGGCGATCTCAATTTTTAAACTTTTATGGGCTGAAAATTCATATAAAAACAATCACAAAAAATTCATCAAATAAACCGTTTAGTATATATGAAATTTGAATAAAATAAAAAATACATAACCAGCAAAATAAAATAATTAAAATGGTTATACTTTATTTCAAGTAACTAAAAATAGCTGCAAATCTATGTTATAGACATTAATTTAATTAATCTTGTTTGCGTATAATTATCATATTAAAAAAATATTTTTTTAGATTATTTTGAGTTATTTAAGATTTTATTTTACCGCTTTTACCGCTTTTACGCATATTTCTTTTAAATAATCTAAGTTTGTAGTAATAAACTGCGAATTGAATTATTTTTGTTTTTAATAATTAAAACGATATTTTCCTGAGTTTCAGTTTTTTATTACTCATCTTTCTTTAATGAGAAATGATTAAAAAAAAGATAGCCAAGCCACAAGTTCAAAAATAATTATAATAAACCTTTCTTTTAATCATTTTTTTTAAATTTGACTATAAAATTTATAGAGATAGAAGATTCTCTTTGATTCTTGTTATAATAATCACTTACGTTATTGTGTAAGCTGGTCTCTATTAAAATATGTTAAGCAAAACTAATATACAAGCACCTGCCACTTGCCAATGACTAGGGCGTTTTATATAATAAAAAAAGAAATAGGCATGAAATTTTAATAGTTTATACAGTAAAATAAATATGTCAAGTATGTTGCAAAATAGAATGGTTTCTATTTACATTTTGAATTTTTATACTAATAAAGAAAAACAAGAAGATAAAATACTCAATGTTTGGTTTGTACACTTAATACTATTATGTTTTTCAGATGTAAATACTTGGACGGTATCGTTAAGAGTTTTCATTACACATACATATTAACGGTTTTGTACTAAATCTTTTTTATTTATTACGGTATGTAAATAATTGATCTCCTATAGTTATTTCGTCCTTCTCTCACTAGTGATAACCGTACTAGTAAAATAAACTTGTAAAATAAATAGTTACTACAAAAGTTACAAATCATACATCCAAACTTATAAACATTAATAATATTATATGTTACACCTTATAGCTTATAAGTGTTTAGCGTTTAAGTGGATTTGTCTTCATTATCACATCATCCGTAAGACGTAGTACGTAAACTATTCCACTCAGATCTGTTTAGTTCAACATGGCGTATATAGCCACGTGAAAATATATATACTTAATGAGAAAAACATATTTAATAATCTTCGAAATAGAAGTTCTATTGCCGTCTATGCGTCCACACGCTCGTCGGCTCACGGAACTCTGAGCTTTTCCCACGATTGACGACTGCGCAGTAAGCTCATAACCTTTGGGATACATTACAGTCTTTGAACATCATGTTATCCTGGTACTTAAACCTCCTAGCGGTGCGGTGGTAGCCGAACTGATGTCGATTTAGCACCGAAATTATTGTTTCAAGGAAATATTTGAACAACAATATACAGTTGATGGTTAAGCCACACATTAACCTTAATTTTAAAATATTTTGCTTCTGTTACATACAGATATTTGATAATATTCTGTAGAATTTTAAACAGAAAAAAATATTTGTGAGCTACAAAAAAATGTGTCCCGTGGGAATAAAATATTTATTACCCATACTTACAGATAAACTGTTCCTGCTGTCATATATATAAAGCTGTCACCGATAATGATAAAAATGTAAAATTCTGTCAATACTTATTAATTCACATTGCGGTTACAAACTAAAACGGCTTTTAAAATAATAATGTAATTGGGGTTGCAAGTTTGTCGCAAAAATTAAGCAATTAAAACACCAATTACTTACTATTAAAACAGCCAAGTAGGTAGTAAGAACTATTACTATAATTGAAGCGACGCGCGTTACACACATCCGTTTTCAGCTATAAAACGAAAAATCCCAAGACTTTAACTGCGGTGTCGAATGAGCGCTCCCTCCGGAAACTCGTGCACCGCTACACATCGTCAAAAATTTGAACCTTCGATCTGAATAAATGTTTTGATTTTCGAATTGATTCTTTAAAATTACAAATATTAAGAAAAAGTGGCAGATATAAGAAAACTTGATTTAAACTGTGTTGAGCAAGAATTTTAACATCTAATTTAAGTAAATGTTTTAATTTTTAACTTCATCATTTACAATTTAATCTATATTTTAACAAAAACGTAAAGCCTGACAACTCGTTTCTTAATTTCATGAAAAATACGTATAATCTTGATTGCGTATCAAACGTTTCTAAGTCAACTACGTTAAAAGGAACAACTATCGACTTGACTTTCGCAAGACACATTACAGCAGAAACACTTCCTTTCAATTCATATTTCTCCTATCATCGTCCTATCCTCAACAAAATCACAATCAAATCACATCAAATAGGAATTAGTTAAGTTTAAGTTTACATGTACAATGTTTTAGTAAACAAAATATATTTCTATAGTTAAAATTAGTGCAATTCTTATTTTCATTCAATTCCTTGTTTCTATTGTGAAATTTAATTATATTCATATCAATAAATATTCTACCGAGAAAAAGACGTTGTCACGTAAAATCTTCGCCCGTAAAACCGACTTTACAGGCAACCATTTTTTTATGGAAACATTAACATCTTGCGTTTTATGCTATGCACATGTGCAGAGTAATCTATATACTTTCGAGATGAATTTATGTGCCTACCTTCCAAAATGATTCATCCGGGACCGCCGCCTTTCTGTACACATTTGGTCTTGCTGCAGTGTACATATTTTGTCTATGGTACTGAACCCTTTTCCGAAACCGTGTTGTTCAGAAGATTTGTAAGGTATCGAACCTGCACTCAAGCCAGATCATAATAACCCAGGGAAAGATGGAGGAGGTAGTTACGTAAAAAGATATTGTCACTTTTCTTAAATCACAGCACCTCTTCGCTTCCGCTCCATGCTCCAGGAGTAATAAGCGTCTTTCGCCGTTAACAGTTTGTCTGTTAACAAGTTTGATAACGGATACGTGTAACTCTTTATGGTACATTTCGATCTCCTTCAGTACCTTGGCTTTGGTCGACGATAAACTGTCAACTTGTTGTCAAAAGAAAGTTCTTACGAATAATAAAAATACAAAACTAGCTTAAAACACTCGAAGTTATTAATTTTTCTAATGCATGTGTAAGATTTGTTGTACATCGAGGTGTTTATATGCGTGTACCGCGCACCCTTGATACCGTCCGCTTTCAAAGGAAGTTCGCTCAGTAAGTTGGATTGGAGTGAATCTGCTGACCACCTCTTATCTCCTGGTACATTTGCACCGCCAATACATTGTTTCTGACGCTGGCACATGCGCAGTATAGTCCAAACCACGTGCATTCTGCGACAAATACGTGGAACCAAAATACCTCTCTAGAAACCGTTAACTGAAAATGGCCGTAAACGTCTTGAAGCTTTTATTATAACCACGTGGCAATGTTAACCCAAATATAAACGGAACACTTAACATAGGCTATTAAAAAGAAACATCATCAGT
>JACJUM010003259.1:17620165-17638183 GCA_020976665.1 Heortia vitessoides
GTGTGCAGTGTAATCTATACACTTTCGAGATGACTTTATGCATTGTACTAATTTGATATTTTCGATGTCTTAACGTGGTTGAAAGTATGTAATAACGCCAATATGCGGTTTTATACCCATTATTTTTTCTAATATATTAAACCAAATTATAATTTTACAACAGATGTACTAAAAACATGAGGCTTTATCAGCAACTGAATTCTGGAACAATACAATTTTTTTGTACAATTAGATACATTACTACTTTCTTAAAAAAAGTTTTATCTACCAGATCATCGATGAGAGATTTGTCAGGCTCCGCTTTCCAGACTCCACGACATTTCAATTTGTAATCTTATATATTTTTAGGTTTAATGTAATCTGTTGGAGTAAGGTCGGTGAATATCACAGATATCCTAGTTGAAGCTCACCTACAGTGGTGGTTGTTTGTTGTCCAGTGTGTTGTCTTGCGTTGTCGTAAAGCAGCAGTGGACTAGCGTGATTGACCACTCACGTTTCTTTAGCAGCTAATTCTAAATAAAAAAATTAAATTTAAATCTAACTATTAAACTGATATTCAAAGAACTACGTGTAATAATTAATGTATCAAATAATCAGTCATAATAAATTACTCTAATGAATTAATTAACAAAAAATAATCAGAGTAACTGATAAAAGTGTAATAAGCGAAAATAGCAATAGAAATAAACGAAATAAAATACACGTGCGCAACCGTACACATTGCGCACATACTAATATAACATATTCTTGGTATAAAGCTGCAAGAGACTCAGGTATGGAGCGCTCATTTGTCTTCGCGGTTAATTCCTCGGGTTTTTTTTATTTAACATCTGAATGAAGACGGACGTGTGTACCGCGTGCCGCTTTAATTATAATAAAAATTCTTACTACTATCTACTTAAATTTTTACTATTTAGTTTTGTACTGGTACTTTTTAGTAAAATAGTTCAGTAGATAGTTAGTGAGATTTGTGTTTAAATTGTTTTTTACATTTTAATCTACTATTACCAATTCAAAGATTTTTACAAACAACTTTTCTTAGTGTGGAAACGCCATTTAAATTAGAACCATTTTTAGCATTGTACATTTCTTCAATTAGCGGTTACGGCTATACGTGCATCTTATAAAAATAAATACATTTATATCATTTTTTTTGCATTTCTGATACGTTTTCTCGTAGTATCAATCACAAATATTTTTGGTTCTTATAAATATTATACATACTTTTGTCGAATATTCAAAAAATCTATAATTGTTTGAGGTTCATTTCATGCATGTATTTGCTTTTGTTGTTCAAATATTTCCTTAAACTACAACTCGGTACGACGTCGACGTTGGTTCAGCTACCACCGCACCGCTTGGACGTTCAAAGTACCAGGATGACATGAAGTTAGAAGAGTGTAACGTACCCTCATGTTTATAAGGTTACTGCGCAGTCGCCAATCGTGGGGAGGGCTCAGACACCTGCGGGTGGCCTAGCGAGTGGACGTTCTACGAAGGGGTAAAGCTCAGCTCAGCGAATGTAAACACCATTTCGTATGTTTTTCTTCATAAGTAAACATATTCTCACGTTGTCACACACGCCATGTAACTAAATAGAATCGAACTAAATAGATCTAAGACATTGTTTAGGTAAAATGAACTTAATTAGTTCTATATTTACTATTTTCAGGTTATACTACACTACCGATATATTTCAGAGGAAAAATTCAATGTTCAAAATGTACTTTTTACACAGCCGGTACTCGTATTAGCTACGGACTCCCTTTTTGGTAATTGCACAAAATGTGTGGCACTTACATAGAACATTGTCTTTAGTAATACGTACCATAATAGCAAGTTGAGTAGTATTCAGGCATGTAATGGATGATTTCGAGACCCGCGGTGACCTGCACCCGAAACACCCTCTTTGCCTCCAAATATTTACAAATTAGCGTCGCTTATAAAAAAATTTTGAACAATGTACATATTTTTAAAGATTCATATAAGACCAGCCCGCTGAATCTGTTTTGGATAAAGCTATCAGTCCACAAGTTTATGTAAAATGGTGTCCCGTAAAATTATCGCAAAGTGTATCGTAGATTTTGGAATAAGCTCTTTAATACACTTGGCATGGTTCGTTTTGAAATCAGGTCTGTAATATACCTTGCATAATGAAGTGAAGTTCAATACGACCGCATTTTGAATTTTAAATAATAAACGTTTATTTTTACTAGTAAAATCATTGATGTCAAATGAATCTGGCCTTTTCAGCAAACGTTTTTATGGAAACATTAACATCTTGCGTTTTATGCTATGCACATGTGGAGAGTAATCTATATACTTTCGAGATGAATTAATGCCTACCTTCCAATATGATTCATCCAGAACCGCCGCCTTATGTACTTGCTGCAGCGTAAATATTGGTCTATGGTACTGAACCCTTTTCGGAAACCGTCTTGTTCAAAAAATTTGTAAATTATCGAACCAGCACTTAAACCGGATCATAATGACCCAGGGAAAGATGGGGGAGGTAATTACGAAACAAGATATTGTCACTTTTCTTAAATCACAGCACCACTTCGCTTCCGCTCCATGCTCCAGGAGTGATAAACGTCTTTCGCCGTTAACAGTTTGTCTGTTAACAAGTTTGACAACGGATACGTAACTCTTTATGGTACATTTCGACCTCCTTCAGTACCTTGGCTTTGGTCGACGATAAACTGTCAACTTGTTGTCAAAAGAAAGTTCTTACGAATAATAAAAATACAAAACTAGCTTAAAACACTCAAAGTTATTAACTTTTCTATTGCATGTGTAATATTTGTTGTACATCGAGGTGTTTATATGCGTGTACCGCGCACCCTTGATACCGTCCGGTTTAAAAGGAAGTTGGCTAAGTAAGTTGGATTGGAGTGAATCTGCTGACCACCTCTTATCTCCTGGTACATTTGCACCGCCAATATATTGTTTCTGACGCTGGCACATGCGCAGTATAGTCCAAACCACGTGCATTCTGCGATAAACACGTGGAACCAACATACCTCTCTATAAACCATTAACTGAAAATGGCCGTAAACGTCTTGGTTCTTTAAATAATACATAATTATGTCAAATATTTAAAAATATTTGTAATTATATAATAATAATATAATAACAAATTTATGTATTTATATAAATTTATGTAATTGTATGAGGCTTATTGTCTGTACCTGCTTTTGTTGTTTTATGAACAATTTACATAGAGTTTTCGACGATTTCGGTACAACTTCGACGTTGGCATGGCTACCACCGCACCGCTAGGACGTTCAAAGTACCAGGATAACATGAAGTTAGAAGAGTGTAACGTATCCTGATGTTGATGAGCTCACTGCGCAGTCGCCAATCGTGGGTAGAGCTCAGACACTCGCGGGCTGCCTAGCGAGTAGACGCACAACGGAGGTAAACAGTATCTAAATCTCCTAATGCAAAAAATATTACGTATATTTTTCTTTATACGTAAACATATTCTCACGTTGTCATGTACGCCATGTCGAACTAAATAGATACAGGACATTTTGTAGGTAAAATTAAATCAATTTATTCTATATTTAATATTTTTAGGTCATGGTTATTGAATATTTGTATTTCACGCAAACAATATACATATTTAAAAAGCTTCCTTAAAGACCAGCGCGCTAAATCCATTTTTGGGAAAGCTGTGTTTTTTAGCCTGCAAATTCATGTGAAATGGTGTCCCGTAAAATTATCGCAAAGAGTATAGTAGATTTTGGAATAAGCTCTCACTTGGCATGGTTTGTATAGTAATAATGTTTGCAATATACATTGCATAATGAAGTAAAGTTCAATACGATCATATCATGAATCTTGCATCAAATAATCGTAAAGCATTTATTTTTACTTGTAAGATCCTTGATATCAAACAAAAAATGTTAATGTTTTAATGGAAATAAAATAATGGTGGTGAAAACGTCGAGCAAGCTCGAACTGTATGCTATGCTCGTGTGCAGTGTAATCTATACACTTTCGAGATGACTTTATGCATTGTAAAAATGATTATTTATTTTATACACATGTATGACTCTTTGTTTTTGGATTGACATGTCGAAATTAAAATCTTATTTTATGAGAGCTAAAAGAATTTTAGCATTGTTAAAATTAAATATACATATGTATAGTATATATATCCCATGAATTTTACTCTTCTTTATACTTAAACAGTACTGTTAGTGTGTAGTTAGGTTGACTATAGATTTGACGAATTTTTCTGAAATATATATTTATAAGTCGAGATAAAGATAAATAAAACCTTGCTTCTCCTTTAGACTAAATATAGACAAGATAAGATTAAAATTTTTGAGGATCGTGCTGAAATTCCGCATATGTATATGACGGACAAAGGAATAGTCCTCAAATTTTATTCCTGTACTTGGACAGAGATACTGAGTTGTCATAATAACACCTCTATGTTCTAAAAAAACAATACGGCACCGCTGAAAAGATTTAAGCACAGCCTACCTGCCAATCTAATTCATCCACAATCGCCGTCTTCTATCTAACTTGCTGCAGTGTAAATATATGGTCTATGGTACTGTAAGCCTTTTTCGAAACCATCTTTTTCAGAAATTTTATTAATTTATCGAACTTCTACTCAAGCTGGCTCAAAATGACCCTGGGAAAGATGGAGACGGAAATTATCTCCTGGTACATCTGCACCGCTATACATGAGTTTCTGCGCAGTATAGTCCAAACCACGTGCATTCTGCAACAAACACGTGGAACCAACATCTTTATAAAATAATAAACTGAAAGTGGCCGTACACCTTCTGAAGCTTATATAGGACTGGTGCATGTACTGACTGCATCCTTTTTTAAATATTGTGAACTCTATTTTCACTAATTTTAAATTCAATATACAATTAATGTTTACTTTATTAAACTGCACTAGTTGCACTTCATCTAGTTTCCGGCTGCCTGTTTTTCTATGTGCATCACCATGCGTATATGGATACATTACATCTATAAACCGTTGATAGAAGAAGTAGAATTATCCTCCCTTGCTATAGAAATTTGTATTAGTCTCGTGTTTTCGATGACGGTGCTGCCGTATTCGCCAAATTCTATCTCTATCTAATATATCTAGGTTTCTAGTGTCTGAAACTGCCAAAACTCCAATAGTAGGTAGGTAGTCGGTTCTGCCATAATATGCAGATACTGATTCCTCATATGTCTGTAGCAATTTTTTTTCCTTCATCGTCATCATCTTCATATTAGATATAAGTAGTATACTGCTGGACAAAGGCCTCCCAAAGTAATCTCCGATAGGGCTGGTTGTATGTAGCCTGTGTCCGGCGCGATCCAGCGGTTTTAATTAGATCGTTGTCCATCTTGCGGGTGGAGGCCCTACGCTGCGCTTGCCGGTACGTGTTCTCCATTCCAGAACCTTACGACTATTTTTACAACCCTTCTTTCCTTGAGTTCATTAAATTAGCCTATTTCGGGAGGTTGTAAAAGTAAATCCAAAATGTGTGCTATTATTAATTTTCCAATAACGAGCTCGTACCTTGATTGATCGCTAAGGCGTTGTGGATTTAAGTCGCTTCAACCTGAGTTGAGTTGTCATACCTTTATTTTGGTGCAAAGTTGGTTGAGTTATTTTATCATATATAAAGAAATAATACGTAACGTAAAAATAAAAACTTCGTTTCACGATCCCTTACACTATTTTTGCTTAAGGCTGCGCTGTTGCATTTAGAGATAATGTTTGTCTCATCGGGGTCACCATATGTAATGCATTGCGTGGGTTTATAATAGAAAAGAAAAGTATTATCACAATTTTTACTAATAATTACTCTTCATTCTCAGAAACGTGCAGAGAAATAAAAGTCCGAAGATCACTGAAGATTTATATTGGGCACTGTTTTATGTACACAATAAAGTTATGTAGCGCGAATTACGGAGGGCGTGGGCTTGCGATCATTCTGTTTAAGCATCAAATTATTATTGTACCGGGGTGCTCTTTTAATCCAGGAATGCTTGAAGGAGGTTTGCTTTTCATAAAATAAAAGATATAAATACCGTGCTAATCGTAGCCTAAGTTATTTTTAATTTTTAAGTAGTTTGTCTTTAAACCACGCACATAATACCACTTACCTCACCAAACCTTACCAAAATACTCATTGCGCAGCCGTCAAATCAACATGTCGGAGGGCACAAATACAGGAGTAAACTAGTGCACGCCGCGTTGTTGAGCGTGCGGCCGTCTCTACAACGCGGCGTGCAAGCGTAAATATTTACTGGATTTTGAGTTTGAGTGTAATGCAAAGTTCCTGTAAAAACAAAACGGATGTCGAGAAATGAAATAAAGAGATGAAGTTATTATTTAATTTATTAAATTATTTAAATGCAATTTCTTTAATTAATTTGAAAGATTGATTCAATGACATGTGAAATTAACTCTACTGTGCTAATACTATACTATAAATGTTAGTGAGCTCTTCTCTTTGAATATATCGTTCGTAATACTTATTAACGCAATATTTGATTTAATTATTATAAAGTCATTTGTAATATAAGTAGTAATTTATTTTATTCCTTGATTTTAAATAATAGTTTGCAATATGTTATTTGAGATATTGGATGAATATTTTGAACATTTAATTGTTAAAAGTGCTCTTGCTGTCAACAGTTTTGGTATAATTACTAATTATCGTATACTGACTCTATAGTCGATATACCATAATTAGTGATAATATTGCCAGATTTATTTGCAAACCACATTGATTGATAATAATATCAGTTATAAAATTCAGGTAATATAAGTGTAATTGTTAGGATAATACATAATTAGCTTTTATACGACATTACTACATTACTTTTCATACTACATATACTCGTACTATTGTAGTATCAAGTGCAATAACAGAAGAGAGATTATTTCATCGTTACTTGTTATCAAATTTTGTTAGGTTTTCTGAAGCTTTAGCAGCATTTAGGTTTTAGTAGCCACAAAATGTTCGTAGCTCTGTCGTCACCCGTAGTTAATATCCGTAGCAAATACAGTAGCACGCACAGAGAACAAAGCAAACTTCGTAGTATGTTCGACTATTTTATCATAGGAGGCGGACCTTTTTTATTTCTTACATTGGATGCAGCTAGGCAAAACAATAACAATATTTAAATTAAAGTGGGTCCTAATTTATATTAGTTGACTTCTAATACGTAAATATTATGCAAAGATATGTGAGACGTACTTTTGGTGAGGTTAATTTCTATATTCTTCTATAAAACGGATAAATAAGAAATAAATAAACTTTTCCGGTCATGCAGCGCGATTTGATAATACACTATTATAAATTTAGAGAGTAAAAAAATATTGACTTAGTCCTTCCAACTTTTATAACTTATAGTAATAAGAATTCATAAAGTGCGTGCAAATCGTTTTCAACATCTCCGACACAAATAAATATAATGAAAACAAAAACACTTTGAAAATTGTTCAGTAATAGATTTGTTTGGTAATAGATATCTGCAAGATATCAGCCAAGCCAGTAATATAATGTCAGGTAGTCTCATCAATGTCAGGTTTAATTTAGAATAATTTCTAGTATTATTCCTATACACGCATTTGATCTAAGGCAAGAGAGAGAGAAACAATTACGTAAACTCACGCATGTCTTGTATACCCTTTTAGTTTCTATACTACTAATATGATTTATTTTTAAATATTTTAAATAAAAAACATGTGAAAAACAAAATTTTTTAAAGAGTCATTGGGATAATACTGATACTGATGACAGTAAAAACATTCTATCAGACACAAAAGCACCCTGGCTTGAAAGAGATGACGAATATACTTGTGTTATATTTATTCCATCTTTGTAAAACATTGCTAGATAGAGACATAAGCCAAGATATGTAGCTGCACAGTATAAAAAACATGTATTCATGGCGCAGCCATCAAATAACCTCGTGGCAATTAGGTTAGTGGAATTCAGTGCCACTGTGGTGTCGAAAAGTGGAGAAGCGCTGATGTGGCCTAATGTGTGTCCATACCTAGCGTATATCGAAGGCGCACTTCAACAATACGTACACTCATGAGTCTAAATTCTTATTATATAATTTAAAAGATGATGAGCGGTAAAAACTCGGCAAAAAACACAAACATAAATTCCGATAAAATAGATGAATTCACAACAACATTGAGAATGGGTTTTACTTTATATTAGATATATTCCTTTTGAACATAAAATTAAATATTTGTTGTTTCCATTAAAAGACAATAAACCAAAAACTAATCTATGAATACAGGAATATATTCTTCTTATAAAAATCTGAATTTGTGAGTACACAGTTTACATTTTTTTTCTTTACATTTGTTTTATGGTAATTAATTATAATCAATCAATTTCTTTGCATTTAAGGAAAATCAACTAACTACTTGAAGTGTCCAATGTACTGCAAACATAGTTTTGCACTGTTACACCAGATTGCATACGTTTCTGAGCCTTTCTCTAATACGAAACTGAACTAACTAACTCGGGAGTATGAACGAAGTAATGCGTAGGGGTCTGACATTTTGTTCTCAAATCTTCTACCCATTCTTGCATAACTACAGTATCATCGACATTTGAAGGTGAATGAGTATTTACCACTTACATTGATGGTAAATCCTTGCCATTTAAGTAGCCATTTAGTTGAAAGTAATTTCTAAAGTGGAATGAAACGGTGTCGAAGATATGCGAAGACACTTTTTAAATAAATAGCCTGTAAAGTCTGTTTCTGTAATTGGACCTAAATAGAGGCATTGTCACAGACACTTCGTTGTATCGATAATCAATATGTCACCGCTTAAGAGATTTAAGCACAGACCATGTTTTGACCTGAATCACCAATAAGTCTAAGGAATAATTCATAATTATTTTTTTAAATTAACGTCCATTAACATAACTTAGTGTAGTGAATCAAGCCACTAAAACTGTTACTTTTCTTTCTAGATAATACCATATTTCATCGAAACTAATCAAAGAAGTATGTATGGCCAGTTAAATGTGTAGCACAAATTTGCATAAAATACAAAAAGTGCGCCTAACGTAGCCTCCGTATCGCGGTCGCAATACGCGAGGCTCGGGAGGGGCTAATTCAACATCACGGCAGAAGTCTCGAGTTGTTTGTTTTTACAGCTAAATGAATGTGTGAATTGTATTTGTTTTTCTTAGGGGACATATTTCTCGCTTTTTTAAACCACAAAACATTTTATTTCTGATAAAAACTTTACATAATAGTGTCAAAGATGTGTAACAAAAGCAGAATATTATATATCACTGTAAATGTATGAGGCTTATTTTATGCACATATTTGGATTAGTTGTTCAAATATATCATATAAAACATCATCATCACCGACATTGGCTCGGCTACCACCGCACCGCGAGGACCTTTAAAGTACCAGGATAACATGGGGTTTAAAGAGCGAAACCTATCTCCATGGTTATGAGTTTACTGCGCAGTCGCCAATCTTGCGGTGAGCTCAAACACCCACGGGCCGCAGAGCGAGTGGACGCGCCGTCGTGATATGTACGAGTACAACTATACATCATCTGAAACTCCTAAAGCGTTGAATGTATTTTATATTTTATGAGGAAATATAATTTCCTAAACTTTATATGCAATGTTGAAATAAATAAATAAATCGTTATAAAAATTAAGTGCAAACCAACCCAGTATTAATTTTTTTAGCTCATGATTATCGAATATCTGTATTGTATCTTTATATAAGAATTACATGTTTGCTTGGGTTGAACTTCTAAACTATTGAACCGATTTCAGTATTTTTTGTCTTACAGTTTATAGTTCACTCCAGCTTGAGAGGTGGTATAGTTTATATCTCAATTTATAGTGGCAATATTTTTTCATGAGAAACATAAGTAAATAGTAAAGAAAGGACAACAGCTAGTTAAATGACAATATTGGGTTGTAATAGAACGTGACGTTATATGTGTGTTAATGAGATTAAACTATGTCAACCATAAGTAAATCTAGTACTATTAAATTAATATCAGTGGTGCTATGACGTACAAAATGATGTTCATTATGAATGACTTTTTATGCCGATTCAACGTTTGTAGGTAATATTTGTACAGTAAAAAATAGATTAGATAGATAGACTTACTGCATATTTATGCATGTCTTGTCTTTTATGAGAAATCTGCCTAGGGGTTGTAAACAAACAAAAAGTAAAGGTTACCATTATTACTATTGGGTTTATTACTTTATTATTGTTTTTTTACATGATGTCATTATTAGGAAATGTATTAATATGAATTTTGCTTTGAAGAATCTGATAATTTTTTCAATCAATTCAATTAATCTTAGATGCCAAACTTCTATAAGAGATAAGTAATAGTAAAAACTACTGAATTAATTTGAACAAAACGATAATAATACAGCTTATTTATTAGAGTAATACAAAGGCTATAATTTTTAAGATTTGTAAATCGATACGGGACATCGCTAATTAATTTATTACTTACCTTATTCAATTAAATAGATTAAGAATTATTCATTTCTCAAGCAAGCCAATTAAGTTTTTGCTCTATTAAATAGTCATTGCACTTGTAAGAATAAGTTTTTATACTAAACTGTTCACAGTTACTCTTTGAATAAAGGCTTCTGACCTAGAAAGGGGTAAACACTAGGTCATACAAAATCGATAATGGGGGTCTCTCCCTCGTTATTGATTTTGACTCGCCAGACGGAGCATCAACCTTCGAACTTTGTTGCTGCTGCATATAGGTACTGCATTTTGTTTTAGTACCACAAAGCAAACTTTCTAGTGAACCTCGTCAATACACTTTATATAACTGTTTCGGAATACAGATAATATAAGTAGAAAATGAACATTCATTTTATGTGCCAAATTTTTTAATGCATTATACTTAATGTAACATCCATTATAAATATAGAACGTTACTTAAATGAAAATTATGAAGTATATAATATCAGTATTTTTTTCAATTATTTTTAACATTTTATTTCAGGATAGAAAAATTGTACGTTACAAGTTTGTATATCTTTAAGGATCGTTAATCGTAAAATCAAAACGTATTTGGCATTATACAATCTACCTTAATTGAAATATTGATTAATAACAACCACTTTTAGTAATTAACCCAAATGACGTTTACAACAAATAATCCATAGGTTTAGTTGTGTGATGAGCTGCCGATCATCAGATGCAACTCTGTTCCCTGATGCACCTCATCTTAAGGCAGGCACCTTATCAACCTTTGGCCCGCGTAACATTTTTAGATATTACTTGTTTTATCTGTATAGTCAAGCAATTATTTTTTATTACTTTGCTAATGTTGTTAGCGTTTGTACATAAATGCTTAGTAAAAAGAAAGATATGAAAATGCAACAGGTGTTTTTGATGCAACCGCTAAAAAACATAAGTAAGAGAAGTAGTTCAGTGTCTGTGGTGATAATTTACGTTTAGTTGGCAGTTCAGCACATGTGGATAGAAATTCCAAATTAATTTACATTCGACTTAAAAATGGAATAGACAACCTGATTAGTATAATTATGAAAAAGCTTACTGCAGTTATTAAAATAAATTATTTATCAATATCAAAAATGCATCATTCTAACCATCATTCATCATGCAACCCTGCACCCAGTGAAGATTTAATGTAAAGTTTTCTACGTTAAAAGTGTACAAAAACACAAATATAGCTTATAAGTTCCTTTGTTTGACCTTTGGGTTGCTTTCAGCAACTGCTAGATTGACGGCATTTAATTTTTTTTATGAATTTGAAATATATTACGTTTACTTTATTTTCAAAATTAATAATATTACATGAAAAGTAGTTTAATCCAGTACATAATTTACTATTTTATAAGCTTCATTAAAATGTTGCTAAACCTTATCTTACTTATCTATCAAAATGATTAAAATATAAATTTTGATTAAGTATCTGTTTTTAAATAATTATAAAATCAGATGTATATTTACACGATTGAAGTAAAGTTACTTTGATCAAGGCATTACTCACCTTGATTTGTACGAATGTACGCAAGCAATGAAAGCTATCTAGGATCTCTTGTTATCTCTGTCACCCTGGTACCTACAACTGACGTTTGAGCCCCGGGAATACACCTGTTGCTGCTGCCGAGGTGAAGTATTCCACATAATACATACTGAATATAAACTACACAACTTATCACATTTGCAGCTTCATGCAGTACGTAGATGACAAATGTTATCCTTACATACATTAAACAAATCTTTATTCATAAAAATATTGTATCATAGTATTTATCTGAGAAATTTTGAAATGAGGTCCGTAACTTCCGAGTTTATTTATTACAAAAGTACAAAAATACATATGTATCTTGTTTACATAGTTTTGTTTTAGGTTCTAAGTAACTTGATTAAATCACCTGATGGCGTCTAAATAATTTACACATAAATGCGCTATGCAATGACTGCCATGTACCTTCATTTATGTTTGCTTTCCAATCATCCAAGGAAGGAATTTTGGAATGAGACCTAGTTAAACTTCTATCTAAGTTGGATGCCGCTTAAAGACTATCTCTTGCTTTATGTTGCCCCGGTAATGTTGGACGCCGGTGTTAGAATCTAGTTTCAGTTAACGAAAATGTTTCAGATTCAGTTAACGAAAATATTAATCAATTTATAGACGTAAATAGAACAAGACATGCTCGTGCAAACCAACAGAAACGAAGTGTTGTTTAGTAAATGGCTTGTACCTGAGTATCCTTAGCCTGTTTTAATTTTATGGCACTTTTATATTACACTAATATATAATACTATAAAGGGATCGAAATAAATCAAAATAATTAAACCCAAACATTTGTTACTGTCAATCGAGACTAAATAGTGGCTGCACGCATCTCTGCGTAGTGACAACTCTAGCAGGTCTGATGATACACGTGAACATGATAGCTGCGGAATGAATTTATCTCTACAAGATTTATTGGCGCATTCTGTCTTTTGCACCAAGTAGGTTCCATCCCCAGTCAAAACAAACTTGTATGATAATAAATATTTTGTTATTTCTCTGTTGTCCGATATCTAACAAGTATTAGACATATAAGACAATATTATATATTGTAGTTCTTATAATACAATTACTTTGAGCCATTTATATTGTAGTCAGGTCAATAAGTTATATACAATAAGCTGATTAGCATTTAAGGAATCGCCTAACATAACTATTGTGTAGTTAATACACAATAATTATGTTTGTTATAGATGGCGTTGTTTGAGATGGCGTCCAACATTATAAACATAAGTACACACAGCGCTAAACAACGACGACTACGTGCTTCCATTCATTAGGTTCAAGCGCCCCGACCCGCTAACATTATTTTCGTTTTCTTACAGACTTGGTGAAAAAATCATTAAGATATACTTAAAACATGTATATTTACAAAACTCAAGTATATGAAGCGAATTATCTCAGAGTTTAATCAATGTATAAGATGTCTAAATACATTACTATCATTAAATAGATAACAAACAAGCCACACATTGGCACATGACCTGATATAGTTAACGCTTACAAAAGTCTCTCTTAAAGGAGGAGCCAGATTTTATTTGTCTATATTTTGACTTATCTATTTATACTTCAGAGAAAATCGTCAAATCTATAATCAACCTAACTACACACTAACAGTACTGTTAAAGTATAAAGAAGAGTAAAATTCATGGGATATATATACCATACATATGTATATTTAATTTTAACAGTGCTAAAAATTTTTTAGATATCAAAACAAAATTCTAATTTTGACATGCAATCCAAAAACAGAGAGTCATTAGTACATGTGTATAAAATAAATAATAATTTTTACAATGCATAAAGTCATCTCGAAAGTGTATAGATTACACTGCACACGAGCATAGCATACAGTTCGAGCTTGCTCGACCTTTTCACCTCTATTATTTTATTTCCATTAAAACATTAACATTTTTTGTTTACTGAAAAGGCCAGAATAATTTGACATCAAGGATTTTACAAGTAAAAATAAATGTTTAATAATTATTTTATGCAAGATTCATAATGTGATCGAATTGAACTTTACCTCATTAAGCAATGTATATTGCAGACATTATTTCTAAACAAACCATGCCAAGTGAGAGCTTATTCCAAAATGTACTATACTCTTTGCGATAATTTAACGGGACACTATTTAACATAAATTTTCAGGCTAAAACACAGCTTTCCCAAAAATGGATTTAGCGCGCTAGTCTTCAAGGAAGCTTCGTAAATATGTATATTGTTTGCGTGAAATACAAATATTCAATAACCATGACCTAAAAATATTAAATATAGAATTAATTGATTTAATTTTACCTACAAAATATCCTATATCTGTTTAGTTCGACATGGCATACATGACAACGTGAGAATATGTTTACTTATAAAGAAAAACATACGTAATATTGTTCGCATTAGGAGATTAAGATGCTATTTACCTCTGTTGTGCGTCTACTCGCTAGGCCGCCCGCGAGTGTCTGAGCTCTCTCCACGATTGGCAACTGCGCAGTAAGCTCATCAACATCAGGACACGTTGCACTCTTCTAACTTCATGTTATCCTAGTATTTTGAACGTCCTAGCGGTGCGGTGGTAGCCATGCCAACGTCGAAGTTGTACCGAAATCGTATTCTATGTAAATTATTCATAAAACAACAAAAGCAGGTACAGTCAATAAGCCTCATACAATTACAAATATTTTAAATATTTGACAT
The DNA here is from genome assembly GCA_020976665.1 of Heortia vitessoides. Lineage (NCBI taxonomy): Eukaryota > Metazoa > Arthropoda > Insecta > Lepidoptera > Crambidae > Heortia > Heortia vitessoides. Next base: position 17,634,921 of record JACJUM010003259.1, read on the forward strand.
AATTATGTTTTATTTAAAGAACCAATATTATTTGTAATGGCATCTACGAGAAAACGTAACCAAAATGCAAAAAAAATATTAAGTCTCCATTTCAATTTGTTGCTCGGATAATGCACTTTCAACGAAACATTAGCTAGCCGTCGAGTTCTTATTGACCACTATTTGACTATGTAATATATTAATATAATACTTATGATGTTTCTTTTTAATAGCTAATGTTCAGTGTTCCGTTTTTATTTGGGTTAACATTGCTACGCGGTTATAATATAAGCTTTAAGACGTTTACGGCCACTTTCAATTCATGGTTTATAGAGAGGTATGTTGGTTCCACGTGTTTGTCGCAGAATCCACGTGGTTTGGTCTATACTGCGCATGTGCCAGCGTCAGAAACAATGTATTAGCGGTGCAAATGTACCAGGAGATAAGAGGTAGGCAGAATATTCACTCCAATCCAACTTCCTGAGCCATATTCCTTTGAAAGCGGACGGCATTAAGGGTGCGCGGTACACGCATATAAACACCTCGATATACAACAAATATTACACATGCATTAGAAAAGTTAATAACTTCGAGTGTTTTAAGCTAGTTTTGTATTTTTGTTATTCGTAAGAACATTCTTTTGACAACATGTTGACAGCTTAACGTCGACCGAGGCCAAGCTACTGAAGAAGGTCAAAATGTTTCATAGAGAGTTACACGTATCCGTTGTCAAACTTGTTAACAGACAAACTGTTAACGGCCAAAGACGCTTATTACTCCTGGAGCATGGAAAGGAATTGAAGTGGTGCCGTGATTTAAGAAAAGTGACAATACCTTGTTACGTAAATACCTCCTCCATCTTTCCCTGGGTCATTATGATCCGGCTTGAGTGCAAGTTCGATAACTTACAAAACTTCTGAACAACACGGATTCGGAAAAGGGTTCAGCACCATAGAAATATGTACACTGAAGCAACATACACAGAAAGGCGGTGGTTCCGGATGAATCATATCGAAAGGTAGGCATTAATTCATCTCGAAAGTATATAGATTACTTTGCACATGTGCATAGCATAAAACGCAAGATGTTAATGTTTCTATAAAAACGTTTGCTGAAAAGGCCAGATTCATTTGACATCAATGATTTTACTAGTAAAAATAAATATTTATTATTTAAGATTCAAATTGCGATCGTATTGAACTTTACTTCATTATGCAATGTATATTACAGACCTGATTTCAAAACAAACCATGCTAAGTGTATTAAAGCGCTTATTCCAAAATCTACTATACTCATTGCGACAATTTTACGGGACACCATTTTACATAAATTTCTAGTCTGATAGCTTTATCCAAAATAGATTTAGCGAGCTGGTCTTCTAGGAATACACTACATATATTGTTCAAAATTTTGTTGTAAGCGACGCTAGTTTGTAAATATTTGGAGGCAAAGAGAGTGTTTCGGGTGCATGTCACCGCAGGTCGAAATCACCCATGACATGCCTGAATACTACTCAACTTGCTATTATGGTATATGCTACTAAAGATTGAATGCTCTATGTAAGTGCCACACATTTTGTGCAATTACCAAAAAGGGAGTCCGCAGCTAATACGAGTGCCGGTTGTGTAAAAAGTACATTTTGAATATTGAATTTTTCCTCTGAAATATATCGATAGTGTAGTATAACCTGAAAATAGTAAATATAGAAATAATTAAGTTCATTTTACCAAAACATTGTCTTAGATCTATTTAGCTCGATTCTATTTAGTAACATGGCGTGTATGACAACGTGAGAATATGTTTACTTATGAAAAAAAACATATGAAACATTGTTTACATTCGCTGAGCTGAGCTTTACGCCTTCGTGGCGCGTCCACTCGCTAGGCAACCCGCAGGTGTCTGAGCTCTCCCCACGATTGGCGACTGCGCAGTAAGCTCATAAACATCAGCGTTTGTTACATTCTTCTAACTTCATGTCATTCTGGTACTTTGAACGTCCTAGCGGTGCGGTGGTAGCTGAACCAACGTCGACATCGTACCGAGTTGTATTTTAAGGAAATATTTGAACAACAAAAGCAAAATACATGCACAAAATAAACCTCAAACAATTATTTATTTTTTTAATTTTCGACAAAAGTATGTATAATATTTATAAGAACCAAAATTATTCGTGATTGATACTACGAGAAAACGTATCAGAAATGCAAAAAAAAATTATATAAATATATTTGTTTTTATAAGATGCACGTATAGTCGGAACCGCTGATTGTAAAAATATACAATGCCAAAAGGGTTCTAATATAAATGGCGATTCCACACTAAGAAAGCAATAAAAAAAATTATGAAATAGGAGTTATAAGTTTGTTTGAAAAAATCTATGCATTAGTAACAGTAGATCAAAATGTAAAAAACAATTAAAACACGAATCTCACTAACTATCTACTGAACTATTTCACTAGTAAGTACCAGTACAAAACTAAATAGTAAAAAAGTTAAGTAGATAGTAGTAATAATTTCTATTACAATTAAAGCGGCACGCGCTACACACGACCGTCTTCATTGAGATGTTAAATGAAAAAACCCGAGGAATTAACCGCGAAGACAAATGAGCGTTTCCTTCCTGAGTCTTTTGCAGCCCTATACCAAGACTTTGTTATAATAGTATGTGCGCAATGTGTACGTGTATTTTATTTTATACATTTCTATTGCTATTTTCGCTTATTATACTTTTATCAGTTACTCTGATTATTTTTTGTTAATTAATTCATTAGAGTAATTTAATATGACTGGTTATTTAAAATATTAATTAATACACGTAGTTCTTTGATTATCAGTTTAATAGTTAGATTTAAATAAAATATTTGAGATTCTTCTTATTTTTAATGCCTACAGTTCTATTTTTAAACTTATTCATCTAAAATATAATAAACTAATTTACAATAAGCTAATTGTATATTAGATAATAATAAATCGAGTACAAAAGTATAACAGTGAACACGGCTAACCGACTCGTAGAACTAACACCTTTGTAATATCAAAACATAGATGTATGCTTCCTTTTGCAAATATTTGCTTTCAGACTTGTAATTATGGTATATTCTTACAAGTTTACATTATACAAACACCGATTTTGCGTATATAAAAGTATATTTTTATATAAATGTGAAGAGTTATTATTTATAAACCATCACTTGGACACGGACAGACGACGTTTGATACCTCGAAATTAATGCAGGTTTATGAAAATACGATGACAATAAATAAAATGTACTTCATAGTACTAT
>JACJUM010003259.1:17638283-17654535 GCA_020976665.1 Heortia vitessoides
GCGTTATTAGCACGACGCTCTAACCAGCTGAGCTAATGGGCCCATGTGAAAGTTGACAAATAACAGGTACTATTTACTCATACCCATGTATAAAAAACCAATTAAAATACTGTCAAAACTTATTATACAAAATAACCTAAATCAAAATTTGAATATTTATTCTGTATCCACTTTCTTTTGTGTTATTTTTTGTCCAAAAAGACTCATGTAATTTTTATTCTTGGGTTTAATCACAGAAAAAGACGACTGTATCAAGTAAGTCAATTTAAGCAGTTGTGTTACGGACATCATACAAAATGGGAATCACAAAAACAACACCCAAAAACAACAAACACAAATATTCATCATATAATATTTGTCTTCGGTGTGGATCAAATACTTGGCGCATAAGACTCAATACAAAGAAAAACACGATGTAATATGTTTGTTGCTTTATAATTAAATCGTTTTAATTATATATTAATTTTAGTGCAATTATTGCGATTTCTTTCTTTTATTTTAAATTTACGATAGTCTGCATATAATTGTAATTTATTTTTACCTTCAGTAATTTGGGTATTAATTATTGAATCTGGGAATAATTAAGTTGAAAATTCTAAAAGTATTATTACTTATTGCATTTTCCTTAATAAAAACTGTAACTATATAAAATAATTTTTTAATTTGAGGGCAAGGTGTTTATGTTTCGTCAGGATGTCATATCAAATTGGTGTATATATTATTCTTAATTATATTATATTTTTATTGTGTTTGAAAGTTTAATTTCTAATGAAGTACGGTGTACTATTAATGATAATACTATTTTCAAAGCTAATCTGTAAACTACGTTGAGTTAAAAATTTTAAATCAGCTTGAAAATTACGAACACATGAGTTTTATTGTCATAATTCTATCAGCTTTAATACTAGATATATTTTGTGATACGATTGTAATATCAAGTTTTATTGTAATGACCGATAAGAGAATATTTTGTAAAGCTTGTTAACATTCAAGCTTTAGCAGCGATTAAAAGTACGTAGCTCTGGCGTCGCTCGTAGTTATCACCCGTAGCAAATACAGTAGCACGCATATCTATCAAACAAACTCCGTCGCATGGAATTTTGTTGTTCGTAGCAGTCGAAGCTAATCGTGTTATTTCAATTTGTTGCGGTTACTTACTACACTAGTGTTGTTTATTTTATTATGTTCTGGAATTTTCTGTCCGAAATTTCCTTTATTTTCGTGAGAAAACACAACACATTTTGTATAAAAAACGCTTTATTTTTAATACGTTGAATTACGATTTTGTCCGCACTGTATTGCCTTACATCAGATCTTCTACATAGTTATTTGGCGGCTGTGAGGTAGACTCTTGGATATTAAGATCGTCATTGAAATAGCTGCCTGAATAAAACGATTATTAATCTACCTAACTTTACTAGCGTGCAGTTGCCAAGAACAGCTTAAGTTTTAATACAAGGCTATTCTTATCGTGTGATTGTCTTTTTAATTATAACATTCTTCTAAATTCCAATCACATGTCTAAAAGTTTTAGCGCCATCTACACATTGCGCATCAATTAAGAACGTTGCACCGTCGCAGGTTCTAACAATTTAGGAACCATTTAATATGAAATGCATTTTCGATGAACTGATAGATGGCGTTGGTCCAGGTATAAATATTTTGTGTCTACATGTAAAGAGAAATATACTAGAGTATACATTAACTCGAGCAAATTAAATTGTAATTAAAATAAATGTTCTAAAGGAAGGTTAACTCATTTACTGTATAATGAAACGTGGAACAAGAGAGCTGCAGACGCTTACTGAAGCCATTTAAAATTATTTTCATTATAAATATCTTTTCCGGCCTGTAATAATAATAATTTAAAAAGTTATAATCATAAATGATCTTTTCATTATAAATGACTTGATGGCATTTTTAATGTACTCGACATTCAATAAAACTTTTCTATTATTATGAGCCCTTAGGGTTCATAATAATAGGACTTTCATTAGGAAAATTATGACACGAGAACAAAGTTTCATTAGTGTACCTGTACTAGTGATTGTAAATGCCTTACGATACTGCAAATGTGATGAATTGCATACTCTATATAGCTACCTACAGTAGTTCACCTCGGCAGCAGCAACAGGAGTATTCCTGGAGCTCGAGCGTTAGTTGTTTTACGAGGAATTCAGAATAACAAGAGATCCTAGGTAGCTTTCAAAGGTTGCAAACATTCGTACAAATCATGGCATGTAACGCCTTGATTAATGGAAAATGTAGTAACTTTACATAAACTGTGTAAATACGAGTACATTTGATTTTCTGAATCATTAGGTACTTGAAAACTTTTTAATTGAAGTGAATTTAAAACCTTTTTAAAAAATAGTTCTATATCAAAATTTATATTTTTGTTCTTCTAGAACCTATAAAATAAATGATTGTATAATAAATTAAAGACGAAATGATTTTTCAATAATGTTCAATATGAACAATTAAAAAACGTATTTTGCTAAAACAAATCTTGTCTTGTTCTTAACTGAATAATTTATACTTTAAATTTAAAAAATGGAAGATAAAAATTCATCCTATATACATTTCAATATAAGCTAGATTTGTATTTTTGTACGTTTGACGAATAAATTAGCTTTAGTTTAAAGCTTCACTGAATGAAGGGTTTTAACAGTATAATGGATTTTTGATATTGACAAATATCAAAAAGTAATTTTAATAACTACAAAAAGCTTTTTTATAATTACACTAATCATGTCGTTGTTTCCATTTTTAATGTCAAAAGTCAATTATATTGGAATTTCTGTCTACATACACTGAAGTAGCGACTATACGCTCAACTTAGCCACCTATCTCGTTTGTGTTTATTGGCAGTTACATGATAAACATCTGCTGCTATTACATCTCTTTCTTTTTACTAACCATTTATATACGAACTCTAACAAGACTAGCCATCTCTTTCCATTCAGGCATTAACCACAAAGATTATATACTTGTGTCTTTGTAATTTGTACATGAAAATGTCTTTGTGTAAATCACTTACAACCAGTACAGGTAAGGCTTTAGATCTTCTCTTCACGTATCATAAACTCTTGGTCTGACTACGAAGACTTAAATAAAATGTTTCGTGAAGCTTTTATAAGAAAGGAAGAAAAAAAAATAAAAATATTCATCAACCTGGTTGAGGTAAAACCATAAAAAAATTACAGAAAATACATACAAAAAACACAAGATAAAGAAAATATGCTGTAAGGTTAATAAGGTGCCAGCCTCAGTATGGCGTGCATCAGGGAATTAAAATGCATTTGATCATTGGTCTGCTCATTACACAACTGAGCCATGACAAAATGCATTAACACAATCGGCTCCGATTGATACGATTCAACAAACGTACATAGTCTGACCAGCGCAATGGCGTAATCCTATCTAGTGCGCCAAAGGGCCGTCAACCGAAGGAAAATATTAATAAGATAATTATGTAATGAATATTTGTATTTATCCTGTGTCTTAGTGTTATTTATGTGTATATAAGTATTATATTTGTAATACATCTGGTGTATATTATATTTATAATACTTATGTCGAACTTAAATCAACGTCTCTAGATGTCATATGTGTTATTTTTTATTGTTAATATTATACTAAGGAGTTAGTTTTGTTTGACTACGTCGGCTACTGTATTTACTACGAGTATCAACTACGAGCGACGATAAAGCTATGGCTATCTTGTGGCTGCTAAAACTTGAACGCTAACATAAACTTATAACCCGATTAAACTGAAGTTACCTTAATTTTCAAACTGTTGTTATTTTTTTTAGTCAATGTAGATACCTATTTTGTGTTGATAAGGTGACCTTAAATGATCAAAACGGCTTACAATTATTATTAATGGTAGCGTTCTTCATCAACGCTCAGGTAACATCAAACAAAAACAGAAAAATAAATAAAGTTATGAAAAAGAGTTAATATCAAAGATTATAAAATTTAATTTTATTCACCATCCTGATGAAATATTACTCTATTTTTTTCGATTTCGATATTATTCGATTATTAATAGTTTTACTTAAAACAATGACGATAGTAATCAAACTTTCAATTAATTTAGCCATTAATGGCTGAAGGTAAGAATAAATCAAGTCTTCTTAAAGCTATATATACTCGTATACCTAGGACAAATAGGTAAGTCCAACTTCAAGAAAGACCTCGTTTTTCTGGCTTGGTCACAATTTGGGACGATTTACCAGCTTTTCACCACGACCGTTTCAGCTTGATATTATCGTATGTGATCCAATTATCGTTGCCAGTCACCATTGGCTTCCAAAATGGGTCGAATTCGTTTCGTTTCAGCAGCATATCGCAAGCGTTGATTCGGTCCAGAAGATTTTTACGGCAAACCAAACGGCACCCAAACATCAAGCTTTTTTTATATCCGGCCTTCTGCAGATGGCTTAAAATAGTTTAATGACAAACTTCCATCTCTCGCAAAATGTCACGAGATGCCACATGCCGGTCTGACTCGATGTTTTCCATGATTTGATCAGTATTCATCGTTACAGGTCTTCCGCCGGCTGGCTTACCCATGGTGTCGATTTCATTGGCTCTAGATCGTCGAAACCATTCCTCCACGGTTCAAAGTGTTATAGTACCATTCTTCAAAACACCATTAATCTCACAGAATGCTTTTCTAGCGGGTGGCAAATCCACTTAACTTTAAACAAAGGAAAACTTTAAAATAGTACGAATTTCGGCATTAGTGAACTCCATGTTTACATGTCTATAAATGTTGAACGCAATATCCGAATTAATCATGCATAGCTTCGTTTTGTAGATTAGGTTAAGAACTTCTAAATGATGTATATTATAACAAGATACAAGCTCTGTAGCGCTTTATTACATAGCCACAAAATTTAAAAGACAAAAGGTGGAAGGGAGATATTTGACAACCTTTATATAATAGTGGTACTGATGGGAGAAAATTCAAACTATTTTGGAAGCTGATATTGTGCTTATTTATTTTGCAAATTTGTAATCATCTTGTCATTGTATGCTTAAGTGTAACTAGATTTATTCAGATATACAAGCAAAATAATGTTTAAAAAAATAAAGTTTAATACAAATGTCTAAATAATATTGCAAACTCCAACACTTATATATGATAGTGAATGTTGGTTATAGCAAAAGACGAGTAGAAAAAATGCTGTTGTAATGAGAGCACTTCGAGGTATATTTAGAGTGAGTTTAAGAGATAGATGAAAGAATAGTGTAGTAAGAGTTGTGACACCAATAAAGAAAGGGATATTAAGATGGTTTGAACATGTAGAAATAACGGATGACAGTAGAGTGACTGCACAAATCTATAGAGTGGAAGCTAATGGAAGAGTTGGTTATAGGACGACCTAGGCGAACATATTTTAACCAGGTAAAAGAGGAGCTAAGTAGATACGAGCATGCATGGAAGAATAAATGCAAGTAAATGAACCGAGAGAGGCCAAGATCGTAACAAGTAGAGATTCATAGTATGTATATTTGTTTCAAAAACCATTTTAAAAGATATATTTAAAAAATCAATCTTTAATTTGTGTTTTTAAGTAAAATCACAATAAAGTTAAATGCAGGGGTATTTTTTAAAAGGAACTTTTTTCTTAGCTTATGATAATTTAATTTGTCACTGGCCCAAAGGTTTCAATATTTCAAATTATTTAAATAATTTTAATTTTTCACTTGTCGTTTTTTCATTTAATTTCTCTACATTCGCTTAATTTTTCAGGAAATTAGCTAAAGACTGAAACTCAAAGACAAAAAAAATATTTGCCTTGGTTGGTAGGTTGCCTAATAGATAATACTATCTGTATTTTACTATGTATATAAGTATTTATGCGTGCAAACCGCGCTGTAGAGACAGCCGCGCGCTCAACAGCGCGGCATGCACTAAATTATTCCAGTATTTGATTTCTCTGGCGTATTTATAATACGGCTGCGCAATGAGAACCTTGAGAAAAGAGGTGATATTTTATTGCGGTGGCTTCTTACATATAAAACTATGTGCATTGAATCGTACAACATTAGTTTTAAACAGGCAAAATTAGTAATCATCAAATCACCCACTATTAGGCTATGACACTAAAGGCATAGGTATTATGTTTATTATCACGTGCAAACTGCCTGTTATATGAATGCTCGCTGGGCAATATTGGTTTAATGTTTGGGCATAATGGCAGCTGTCATTCCTGTTCGCAAAACGATACTTCTTGTTTCAAAATGAGATGGAACGCGATGTGATAAGTGATAAATTTGCAAATAATCCTGTGTATTTAAATATCTTGTTTTTATTTTTTATGCAAAACGTCTACTTGTACTCAAGATTCACATGCATTGAAGCTTAGTTTAACCAGGTTTTGATAACATGCTAAGAAATTGTTACTATGAATAGCGTCGTATGTACAATATCATGATCATATTCAGTCGTACCTCGAACTGGGAGGATTTGCATCTATCCTTTTGTACCTATCGATTATTATGGCATCTTAAATGCACCGTCATTATTATGCCCTAGGTGGGCATACTAACCACGGCTTAAAGAATTTATGTACATATAACAGCAGATTTTTTTTGTTTCTTTCGCTTTATAGCTGCTTAAATCAAACATATTTTAAATAATGTGAGGCGATCTCAATCTTTAAACTTTGATGGTCTGAAAGTTCATATAAAAACAATCACAAAAAATTCATCAAATGAACCGTTTAGTATATATGAAATTGGAATAAAATAAAAAATACATAACCAGCAAAATAAAATAATTAAAATGGTTATACTTTATTTCAAGTAACTAAAAATAGCTGCAAATCTATGTTATAGACATTAATTTAATTAATTTTGTTTGCGTATAATTATAATATTAAAAAAATATTTTTTTAGATTATTTTGAGTTATTTAAGATTTGATTTTACCGCTTTTACGCATATTTCTTTTAAATAATCTAAGTTTGTAGTAATAAACTGCGAATTGAATTATTTTTGTTTTTAATAATTAAAACGATATTTTCCTGAGTTTCAGTTTTTTATTATTCATCTTTCTTTAATGAGAAATGATTAAAAGATAAAAAAATAAAACCAAGCCACAAGTTCAAAAATAATTACAATAAACCTTTCTTTTAATCATTTTTTTAAATTTGACTATAAAATTTGTAGAGATAGAAGATTCTCTTTTATTCTTGTTATAATAATCACTCACGTTATTGTGTAAGCTGGTCTCTATTAAAATATGTTTAGCAAAACTAATATACAAGCACCTGCCACTTGCCAATGACTAGGGCGTTTTATATAATAAAAAAAGAAATAGGCACGAAATTTTAATAGTTTATACAGTTAAATAAATATGTCAAGTATGTTGCAAAATAGAATGGTTTCTATTTACATTTTGAATTAGTATAAAGAAAAACAAGAAGATAAAATACTCAATGTTTGGTTTGTACACTTAATACTATTATGTTTTTCAGATGTAAATACTTGGACGGTATCGTTAAGAGTTTTCATTACACATACATATTAACGGTTTTGTACTAAATCTTTTTTATTTATTACGGTATGTAAATAATTGATCTCCTACAGTTATTTTGTCCTTCTCTCACTAGTGATAACCGTACTAGTAAAATAAACTTGTAAAATAAATAGTTACTACAAAAGTTACAAATCATACATCCAAACTTATAAACATTAATAATATTATATGTTACACCTTACAGCTTATAAGTGTTTAGCGTTTAAGTGGATTTGTCTTCATTATCACATCATCCGTAAGACGTAGTACGTAAACTATTCCACTCAGATCTGTTTAGTTCAACATGGCGTATATAGCTACGTGAAAATATATATACTTAATGAGAAAAACATATTTAATAATCTTCGAAATAGAAGTTCTATTGCCGTCTATGCGTCCACACGCTCGGCGGCTCACGGAACTCTGAGCTCTTCCCACGATTGACGACTGCGCAGTAAGCTCATAACCTTTGGGATACATTACAGTCTTTGAACATCATGTTATCCTGGTACTTAAACCTCCTAGCGGTGCGGTGGTAGCCGAACTGATGTCGATTTAGCACCGAAATTATTGTTTCAAGGAAATATTTGAACAACAATATACAGTTGATGGTTAAGCCACACATTAACCTTAATTTTAAAATATTTTGCTTTTGTTACATACAGATCTTATATTCTGTAGAATTTTGAAGAGAAAAAAATATTTGTGAGCTACGAGAAAATGTGTCCCGTGGGAATAAAATATTTATTACCCATACCTACAGATAAAATTTTACTGCTTTCATATATATAAAGCCGTCACCGATAATGGTAGAAACGTAAAATTTTGTCAATTATTATTCATTCACATAGCGGTTGCAAACTAAAACGGCTTTTTAATTAATAATGAAATTGGTGTTGCAAGTTTGTTGCAAAAATTAAACAATAAAAACACCAATTACTTATTATTAAAACAGTCAAATAGGTAGTAAGAACGATTATTATAATTTTTGTTATTTTTACTTATCTTACCAACTTTTATGACTTACTCTAGTGAAATATATTATTATCTAAAGAATCGTTTAGGTAACTATTATAGTATTAGAAATTTTTAGATTAAATAATACCTATTTATTTTATTATTGTTTTAATTGACAATGGATACTTTAAATGTAAATGGATTTAAACTCACATTTTTATGCCATGCAATCTAGTAATTTAAGATAACTCCTAAAATTACTTTTAAAATTGACAAAAGTGTGATTACATGATGTAAATTTTAAGTTTTATAACGCTCACACGTACTTCTACTTGATGCTGCCATATGCTGTAAAAGTACAATTACCACAATTTTAAACAGTACCAGAACCTTTATACAATTTGACTATAAATCTTCATCCTGATCACGCACATTTCATGGGTCAAATCAAAAAATACAATAGTTGTTTTTAAATAACATTCGTTAAACTTTTAAAGGATGCACAAAGTTTGTTAATGCCCACTTTCAAAAGCAGGTTTTTCATTTGATTGGCAGCCTTTTCCCTTCTTCTTTTTCTCCTTCGGTCAATCAAAAAATAATAATTTTTCATAATTCATCTACAAATGAACAAATATATGTACATTGTTGCATATCAATCTGTCAGTCCAGTTTCTTAAAACTATATTAAAAATACTATATTTACTAAATTCTATAAATCTATGCAAGCAATGTGATGCGTTTGTATCCCTGATCACCTATTTAATCATATTGCCCAAAATCAAAAAATTCAATACCTATTATCTTTTTAGGTAAATTCAAAACAAGTATTGTGCACATCGGTCGTCGGATCGGCATACCGCCGAAAGATACCTTTGAAGCTGGTACTTTTGATAGCGTGGTATTTAAGAATTGTAAAGTTGCTGAATCGTTTCGAGTTTGATGCACTGAGAGCGGTAAGACGAATGATTTTATTTCAAAGCCAGTTTAACGAGGATTCCGGCTTTAAAGGTAAATAAACCGAAATTATTAAAAATTAGTAGTATGCATAATAGATTAAACTTATATCATACAAATTATTATCTATCCCAAAAAAGAAACGTTAAAAATGTGCTCGAACAAGAATACTGATATTTTATACTCGTATTTGAAAATTGATATTTTACTTTGCTAGAATTGTTCTGTTGTATTGAAGTATATTGTAACACTGATATGCAAAAGCAGCAACGTGCGGAGGGTGACGCTCCGTCTGGCGAGTCATAAATAATATCGAGGGAGCGACTCTTGCTATCGATTTCTTCTGACCCAATGTTTACCCCTTTCAAGGGCAGAGAGCCCGATGATGAAAACGTAAAAAATAATTATATATGTTACAATGATAGCCCAAATTATGGTAAATAACATAATTTACTGGTACAGGCTAGGATTTACCGACTTGTTGGTAAATGTTAGGAATACTAAAAGAAACAAATAGGACGGAAAAGATCACCTCATAAAAGATACCACGTACTCTTCTATGCCACACCTTGAGCGTGATTCAGAGGCGTGGAGAGGCGAGGCAACATAGTAAGCTGAGGTTCAGGTGCAGGTGAAGCAAGCCGCAGACGCGGAATGCCGTTTGTGTAGATTGACACGTGCGGGACCGACCCTACGACACCTAGAAGCCGCGAGAGCCGTAACTAAAAATCTAAGCGATTTTTGTAAACAGCGAGAAGTAATTATCTTTTTTGTAGTATTTATAACATTTAACAATTTCCCGATTATTCCCTTTCCATCTGTCTTTCTCCTCCTTCCCATTTATGGCTTTAATTTTAAAGCGTTTTTTTTCATTTCTTACTATAATATAATAGTGATATCTACAAAACATATAACCTTTTCAAACTTTCGAAATCTGTTGATACACGTAAGAAAGCCGACCTTAAACAGATGACCACGATTTTGATATCTGGTTGTTTCAAGTTTTTGGATTGGCCGAATTTGGTTTTTTCTTATTTGGCTCATGTAATCATTACTCTCATGATTCCTGTGTTAGTCGGCGAACAATTTTGTGAATTATCAATGTCAATTCTATCATTTATAAAACAGACGTAGATATTTATTATATAAAAAAATTAACTATTTAATATTTGTCACATTATTTTATAGTCACTTGTAACCGTTGAAGTTACTTAGTCAAATGATAATATTTAGAAATTATTGTTGTTTTATGTAATTTCAAAATCTTTGGACTTTTTTTACGTTATTTTAGTAAAGTCATAGTAACCAATGACTCCAAAGTGGTTAGTACTAACAAGTTAAATCATTTTTTTTATCGAGGAAGGCTGTAGACTATTTAATATTACGCTATAACCAATAGCAGATAATAAATAGAAAATGTAGTAAAAATTAAAAACTAATTCTAATTTCAAGCTTCCGTTGCATGCATTGCATAAAAAGATTAAGTAACGGATAAAACATGTAATGCATCTGTTTTTTTATACTTTTACCATTTTGCATGCTCCAATATCTTATGTACACTAAAATTATAAAGAGGAAAGATTTGTATTTTTGTATGTTTGTAATGAATAAACCCAACAACTACTGAACCGATTGCAATTTTTTCACCATTAGAAAGCTGCATTATTTAGAAATAACAGAAGCTATATAATATTACGCTAGGTTTTATAGTTGTGCAGCAGTAACTGAAAAGGTTACAAAAATAGGGGAAAAGTATTGTTAAATCAATATGGGCCGCTAGTTATTGATATAGATATCATATTCTTGAATAATTCTGCAACAATATTGCGTGAATTAAGAGAACAGCGTCATCTAGTGGATTATTTATAATACACTGCCTTAAAATTTTTAACAGACAGTATATTCTAGTGCTCGCAAAGGTTTGATATCGTACACAGTTTGCAGATGGCGGTAAAACGTCTTTCATTGTTATTTAATGAGACAAAATACACGCTCAGTATCGATATAAAGTGTATATCGTTATGACTGGTATAAAATAGTACTATGAAGTACATTTTATTTATTCTTATCGTATTTTCATAAACCTGCATTAATTCTGAGGTATCAAACGTCGTCTGTCTGCTAGTCTAAAATTCAATATTAATCGCACAACTTCATATCTTTTCATTGGATGTTAGGCAGTATCCAAGTGATGGTTTATAAATAATAACTGTTCACATTTATATAAAAATATACTTATATATAAGTAAAATCGGCGTTTTTATAATGTAAACTTGTAAGAATATATCATAATTACAAGTCTGAAAGTAAATATTTGCAAAAGGAAGCATACATCTATGTTTTGATATTACAAAGATATTAGTTCTACGAGTCGGTTAGCTGTGTTCACTGTTATACTTTTGTACTCGATTTATTATTATCTACAATATAATTTACTTATTGTAAATTAGTTTATTATATTTTAGACAATTAAGTATTAAAAAAATAGAACTGCAGGCATTAAAAATAAGAACAATCGCAAATATTTTATTTAAATCTAACTATTAAACTGATAATCAAAAAACTACGTGTAATAATTAATATATCAAATAATAAGTCATAATAAATTACTCTAATGAATTAATAAACAAAAAAAATCAGAGTAACTAATAAAAGTATAATAAGCGAAAAAAGCAATAGAAATGTATGAAATAAAATATACGTGCGCGACCGTACACATTGCGCACATACTAATATAACATAGTCTTGGTATAGGGCTGCAAGAGACTCAGGAAAAGAGCGCTCATTTGTCTTCGCGGTTAATACTTCCGGTTAATTCCTCGGGTTTTTTCATTTAACATCTGAATGAAGACGGACGGGTGTAGCGCGTGCCGCTTTAATTATATTAAAAATTCTCACTACTATCTACTTAACTTTTATACTATTTAGTTTTGTACAGGTACTTACTAGTAAAATAGTCCAGTAGATAGTTAGTGAGATTTGTGTTTTAATTGTTTTTTACATTTTGATCTACTGTTATTAATTTATAGAATTTTTCAAACAAACATAACTCCTATTTTATAATTTTTTATTGCTTTCTTAGTGTGGAATCACCATTTAGCTTAGAACCCTTTTAACATTGTACATTTCTACCATTAGCGGTTACGATTATATGTGCATCTTATAAAAATAAATATATTAATATAATTTTTTTTTGCATTTCTGATACGTTTTCTCGACACAAATAATTTTGGTTCTTATAAATATTATACATACTTTTGTCGAATATTAAAAAAATCTATAATTGTTTGAGGTTCATTTTATGCATGTATTTGCACAAATATTTCCTTAAAATACAACTTCAGTACGACGTCGACGTTGGTTCAGCTACCACCGCACCGCTAGGACGTTCAAAGTACCAGGATGACATGAAGTTAGAAGAGTGTAACGTACCCTGATGTTTATAAGGTTACTGCGCAGTCGCCAATCGTGGGGAGAGCTCAGACACCTGCGGGTGGCCTAGCGAGTGGACGCGCCTCGAAGGCGTAAAGCTCAGCTCAGCGAATGTAAACAATATTTCGTATGTTTTTCTTCAGAAGTAAACATATTCTCACGTTGTCATACACGCCATGTCGAACTTAATAGATCTAAGACATTGTTTAGGTAAAATGAACTTAAGTATTTCTATATTTACTTTTTCCAGGTTATACTACACTACCGATATATTTCAGAGGAAAATTTCAATGTTCAAAATGTACTTTTTACACAGCCGGCACTCGTATTAGCTACGGACTCCTTACGGCCTTTTCAGCAAACGCAAGATGTTAATGTTTTTATGGAAACATTAACATCTTGCGTTTTATGCTATGCACATTGCACATGTGCAGAGTAATCTATATACTTTCGAGATGAATTTATGTGCCTACCTTCCAATATGATTCATCCGGAACCGCCGCCTTTCTGTACACATTTGGTCTTGCTGCAGTGTACATATTTGGTCTATAGTACTGAACCCTTTTCCGAAACCGTGTTGTTCAGAAGATTTGTAAGGTATCGAACCTGCACTCAAGCCGGACCATAATAACCCAGGGAAAGATGGAGGAGGTAATTACGTAACAAGGTATTGTCACTTTTCTTAAATCACAGCACCACTTCGCTTCCGATCCATGCTCAAGGAGTAATAAGCGTCTTTAGCCGTTAACAGTTTGTCTGTTAACAAGTTTGACAACGGATACGTGTAATTCTTTATGGTACATTTCGACCTCCTCCAGTACCTTGGCTTTGGTCGACGATAAACTGTCAGCTTGTTCTTACGAAAAAAAAGTTCTTACGAATAATAAAAATACAAAACTAGCTTAAAACACTCGAAGTTATTAACTTTTATAATGCATGTGTAATATTTGTTGTACATCGAGGTGTTTATATGCGTGTACCGCTCACCCTTGATACCGTCCGCTTTCAAAGGAAGTTGGCTCAGTAAGTTGGATTAGAGTGAATCTGCTGACCACCTCTTATCTCCTGGTACATTTGCACCGCCAATACATTGTTTCTGACGCTGGCACATGCGCAGTATAGTCCAAACCACGTGCATTCTGCGACAAACACGTGGAACCAACATACATCTCTATAAACCATTAACTGAAAATGGCCGTAAACGTCTTGAAGCTCATATTATAACCGTGTGGCAATGTTAACCCAAATAAAACGGAACACTGAACATAGGCTATAAAAAAGAAACATCATAAGTTAGTGTATTAGATTAATATATTTCATAGACAATAAGTGGCCAATAAAAACTCGACGGCTAGCTAATGTTACGTTGAAAGTGCATTACCCGAGCACACATTGAAATGGAGACTTAATTTTTTTTTGCATTTTGGTTACGTTTTCTCGTAGATCCCATTACAAATAGTATTGGTTCTTTAAATAATACATAATTATGTCAAATATTTAAAATTATTTGTAATTGTATGAGGCTTATTGTCTGTACCTGCTTTTGTTGTTTTATGAACAATTTACATAGAATACGATTTCGGTATAACTTCGACGTTGGCATGGCTACCACCGCACCGCCAGGACGTTCAAAGTACCAGGATAACATGAAGTTAGAAAAGTGTAACGTGTCCTGATGTTGATGAGCTTACTGCGCAGTCGCCAATCGTGGGAAGAGCTCAGACACTCGCGGGCGGCCTAGCGAGTAGACGCACAACGGAGGTAAACAGCATCTTAATCTCCTAATGCGAACAATGTTACGTATGTTTTTCTTTATAAGTAAACATATTCTCACGTTGTCATGTACGCCATGTCAAACTAAATAGATATAGGACATTTTGTAGGTAAAATTAAATCAATTTATTCTATATTTAATATTTTTAGGTCATGGTTATTGAATATTTGTATTTCACTCCAACAGTATACATATTTACGAAGCTTCCTTAAAGACCAGCGCGCTAAATCCATTTTTGGGAAAGCTGTATTTCAGCCTACAAATTTATGTTAAATGGTGTCCCGTAAAATTATTGCAAAGAGTATAGTAGATTTTGGAATAAGCTATCACTTGGCATGGTTTGTTTAGAAATATTGTCTGCAATATACATTGCTTAATGAGGTAAAGTTCAATACGATCACATTATGAATCTTGCATAAAATAATTTCTAAACATTTATTATTACTTTCAAAATCCTTGTTGTCAAATTAATCTAGCCTTTTCAGTAAACAAAAAATGTTAATGTTTTAATGGAAATAAAATAATGGACGTGAAAACGTCGAGCAAGCTCGAACTGTATGCTACGCTCGTGTGCAGTGTAATCTATACACTTTCGAGATGACTTTATGCATTGTACTAATTTCATATTTTCGATGTATTAACGTGGTTGAAAGTATGTAATAACGCCAATATGCGGTTTTATACCCATTCTTTTTTCAAATATATTAAACAAAATTATGATTTTACAACAGATGTACTAAAAACATGACGCTTCATCAGCATCTGAATTCTGGAACAATACAAATTTTTTGTACAATTAGAAACAGTACTACTTTCTTAAAAAAAGTTTTATCTACCAGATCACCGATGAGAGATTTGTCAGGCTCCGCTTTCCAGACTCCACGGCACTCCAATTTGTAATCTTATATATTTTTAGGTTGAATGTAATCTGCTGGAGTAAGGTCGGTGAATATCACAGACATCCTAGTTGTAGCTCACCTACAGTGGTGGTTGTTTATTGTCTAGTGTGTTGTCTTGCGTTGTCGTGAAGCGGCAGCGGACTAGAGTGATTGACCATTCACGTTTCTTTAGCAGCTAATTCTTCCGTCATGATTTGCGGTTGCTAACAAAAGACAGAGAGATAGTTAAATCTGGTTAGTGAATTAGACCGGCGCAAATTTGCAAGTTTGATTCACTCAATTTATAACGTTCCAATTTTTCACTTTACCGATTTGCTTCAAATGGAGTAAAATAGTTTTGTCGCCTATTCCGAATTCTGCAGCTATCTCACAGTGTTGGATCCACTTCCATAATAGCTGTAATTCTTCATTTTCTACTTTGGTCTCTGGAAGTCCACGGGGTTATTAAGGTCCGTATAAACCACACCACCGTCGTACACATCATTAAGACTTTCGAGCTGTATCTGCAGAACTGGTGCCACGGTAGACTCGTCCACGTGCATATAGCGATATTTCATGTTTCTTATTGTACGGTATTAAATAAAGCAATTGAAATAATGAGCTAAACGTAAATAAAGTACTGTTTACAAAACTCATATGTACCAGCTAAATAAATTTATAAACTTGAATTTGTAATTCTAACCAAAAAAGAAGATATTTCAGA
>JACJUM010003259.1:17657889-17706311 GCA_020976665.1 Heortia vitessoides
ATCGTATTCTATGTAAATTGTTCATAAAACAACAAAAGCAGGTACAGACAATAAGTCTCATACAATTACAAATAATTTTAAATATTTGACATAATTATGTATTATTTAAAGAACCAATACTATTTGTAATGGGATCTACGAGAAAACGTAACCAAAATGCAAAAAAAAATTAATTCTCCATTTCAATGTGTGCTCGGGTAATGCACTTTCAACGTAACATTAGCTAGCCGTCGAGTTTTTATTGGCCACTAATTGTCTATGAAATATATTAATCTAATACACTAACTTATGATGTTTCTTTTTAATAGCCTATGTTAAGTGTTCCGTTTTATTTGGGTTAACATTGCCACGCGGTTATAATATGAGCTTCAAGACGTTTACGGCCATTTTCAGTTAATGGTTTATAGAGAGGTATGTTGGTTCCACGTGTTTGTCGCAGAATGCACGTGGTTTGGACTATACTGCGCATGTGCCAGCGTCAGAAACAATGTATTGGCGGTGCAAATGTACCAGGAGATAAGAGGTGGTCAGCAGATTCACTCCAATCCAACTTACTGAGCCAACTTCCTTTGAAAGCGGACGGTATCAAGGGTGCGCGGTACACGCATATAAACACCTCAATGTACAACAAATATTACACATGCATTAGAAAAGTTAATAACTTCGAGTGTTTTAAGCTAGTTTTATTATTTTTGTTATTTGTAAGAACTTTCTTTTGACAACAAGTTGGCAGTTTATCGCCGACTAAAGCCAAGGTACTGAAGGAGGTCGAAATGTTCCATACGTATTCCACACGTATCCGTTGTCAAACTTGTTAACAGACAAACTGTTAACGGCCAAAGACGCTTATTACTCCTGGAGCATGGAAAGGAAGCGAAGTGGTGCTGTGATTTAAGAAGTGACAATATCTTGTTACGTAATTACCTCCTCCATCTTTCCCTGGGTTATTATGATTCGGCTTGAGTGCAGGTTCGATACCATACAAATTTTCTGAACAACATGGTTTCGGAAAAGGGTTCAGTACCATAGACCAAATATGTACACTGCAGCAAGACCAAATGTGAACAGAAAGGCGGCGGTTCCGGATGAATCATATTGGAAGGTAGGCATATAAATTCATCTTGAAACTATATAGATTACCCTGCACATGTGCATAGCATAAAACGCAAGATGTTAATGTTTCCATAAAAACATTAACATCTTGCGTTTGCTGAAAAGGCCGTAAGGAGTCCGTAGCTAATACGAGTGCCGGCTGTGTAAAAAGTACATTTTGAACATTGAAATTTTCCTCTGAAATATATCGGTAGTGTAGTATAACCTGGAAAAAGTAAATATAGAAATACTTAAGTTCATTTTACCTAAACAATGTCTCAGATATATTAAGTTCGACAAGGCGTGTATGACAACGTGAGAATATGTTTATTCATGAAGAAAAACATACGAAATATTGTTTACATTCGCTGAGCTGAGCTTTACGCCTTCGAGCGTATATTAAATAGCCTTACAGCCTTCTTCGATAAATAAATTGTATAAATTGTACCATATATACAAACAAAGTAAATACCCAGAGTTCGTCTACGAGGTTAACGAACCAGTGGCATTGTCTTGATTCTGCTTTATGGTTTAAATTACATTCGCCTATTTTATATGGAGATCGTAGGCTTAGAACAAATATGTAAATATGATATTGTGTAATTAATTTTTATATTTGTGATTCTTGTGTTAGCAGTTTAAGCGACTTATCTCGCAGTCAGGTCACTTTATAGCAGGAAAGGCTGTGTGAATTGAAATAAAAAAAATGCTATAAAATATACGCGACTGGGTTTAACTTTTAATACATTACAATAAATCATTCATTCTCGCTAACCTTATCGTATGATTTAACTTGTTAGTACTAACCACATTGGAGTCATTGGTTACTATGACTTTACTAAAATAACGTTAAAAAATCCAATAATTTGAAATTACATAAAGCAACAATAGTTTCTAAATATTATCATTCGACTAAGTAACTTCAACGGTTAAAGTGACTATAAAATAATGTGACAAATATTAAATATCTTTTTTATATAATAAATATCTACTTTTATTTTTATAAATGATAGTATTGACATTGATAATTCTCAAAATTGTTCGCCGTACAACACAGGAATCATGAGAGTAATGATATACATGAGCCAAATAAGGAAAAACCAAATTCGGCCAATCCAAAAACTTGAAACAACCAGATATCAAAATCGTGGTCATTTGTTTAAGGTCGGCTTTCTTACGTGTATCAACAGATTTGTTGTTGTGAAGTTTGAAAAGGTTGTATGTTCTGTAGATATCACTATAATATTATAGTAATAAATGAAAAAAAACGCTTTAAAATTAAAGCCATAAATGGGAAGGAGGAGAAAGACAGATGGAAAGAGAATAATCGGGAAATTGTTAAATGTTATAAATACTATAAAAAAGATAATTATTTCTCGCTGTTTACAAAAATCGCTTAGATTTTTAGTTACGGCTCCCGCGGCTTCTAGGTGGTCGGTCCCGCACGCGTCAATCTACCTGTTCCTCAGCTTACTATGTTGCCTCGGCTCTCCACGCCTCTGAATCACGCTCAAGGTGTGGCATAGAAGAGTACGTGGTATCTTTTATGTGGTGATCCTTTCCGTCCTGTTTGTTTCTTTTAGTATTCCTAACATTTACCAACAAGTCGGTAAATCCTAGCCTGTACCAGTAAATTCTGTTATTTACCATAATTTGGGCTATTATAGTAACATATATAATTATTTTTTACATTTACATCATCGGGCTCTCTGCCCTTGAAAGGGGTAAACACTAGGTCAAAAGAAATCAATAGCAAGGGTCGCTCCCTCGATATTGTAACCCCGAATGTAAGAATATTAAGCAGATTATTAGCGCGTATTTATCAGAAATAAATTATATACTTTTAATATATTGAATTTGTTGGGTATTAGTAGCCTTTTGTCATAACGACCACTTGTCATTCATCTGAAATATCTCCTTTTTTGGTTAGAATTACAAATTCAAGTTTATAAATTTATTTAGCTGATAACAGTACTGTTTGGGTAGAAAGAAGAGTAAAATGCATGGAAATTTATATACCATACATATGTATATTTAATTTTAACAGTGCCAAAAAATTTTTAGTTCTTATAAAACAAGATTCTAATTTTGACATATCAATCCAAGAACAAAGAGTCATAAATGTGTATAAAATAAATAATCATCTTTAAACTGCATAAAGTCATCTCGAAAGTGTATAGATTACACTGCACACGAGCATAGCATACAGTTCGAGCTTGCTCGACGTTTTCACGTCCATTATTTTATTTCCATTAAAACATTGCATTTTTTGTTTACTAAAAAGGCCAGATTAATTTGACATCAAGGATTTTACAAGTAAAAATAAATGTTTAATAATTATTTTATGCTAGATTCATAATGTGATCGTATAGAACTTTACCTCATTAAGCAATATATATTGCAGACATTATTTCTAAACAAACCATGCCAATTTCAAAATCTACTATACTCTTAGCGATAATTCTACGGGACACCATTTAACATAAATTTGCAGGCCGAAACACAGCTTTCCCAGCGCGCTGGTCTTCAAGGAAGCTTCGTAAATATGTATATTGTTGCCTTGAAATACAAATATTCAATAACCATGACCTAAGAATATTAAATGTAGAATAAATTGATTTAATTTTACCTACAAAATGTCCTATATCTATTTAGTTTGACATGGCGTACATGACAACGTGAGAATATGTTTACTTATAAAGAAAAACATACGTAACATTGTTCGCATTAGGAGATTAAGATGCTGTTTACCTCCGTTGTGCGTCTACTCGCTAGGCCGCCCGCGAGTGTCTGAGCTCTTCCCACGATTGGCGACTGCGCAGTAAGCTCATCAACATCAGGACACGTTACACTCTTCTAATTTTATGTTACCCTGGTACTTTGAACGCCCTGGCGGTGCGGTGGTAGCCATGCCAACGTCGAAGTTATACCGAAATCGTATTCTATGTAAATTGTTCATAAAACAACAAAAGCAGGTACAGACAATAAGCCTCATACAATTACATAAATTTATATAAATACATAAATTTGTTATTATATTATTATTATATAATTACAAATATTTTTAAATATTTGACATAATTATGTATTATTTAAAGAACCAATATTATTTGTAATGGGATCTACGAGAAAACGTAACCAAAATGCAAAAAATAAAAAATAAGTCTCCATTTCAATGTGTACTCGGGTAATGCACTTTCAACGTAACATTAGCTAGCCGTCGAGTTTTTATTGGCCACTAATTGTCTATGAAATATATTAATCTAATATACTAACTTATGATGTTTTTCGGTAATAGCCTATGTTCAGTGTTCCTTTTATATTTGGGTTAACATTGACACGCGGTTATAATATAAGCTTCAAGACGTTTACGGCCACTTTCAATTCATGGTTTATAGGGAGGTATGTTGGTTCCACGTGTTTGGCGCAGAATGCACGTGGTTTGGACTATACTGCGCATGTGCCAGCGTCAGAAACAATGTATTAGCGGTGCAAATGTACCAGGAGATAAGAGGTGGTCAGCAGATTCACTCTAATCCAACTTCCTTTGAAAGCGGACGGTATCAAAGGTGCGCAGTACACGCATATAAACACCTCGATGTACAACAAATGTTACACATACATTAGAAAAGTTAATATCTTCAAGTGTTTTAAGCTAGTTTTGTAATTTTGTTATTCGTAAGAACTTTCTTTTGACAACAAGTTGACAGTTTATCGTCGACCAAAGCCAAGGTACTGAAGGAGGTCGAAATGTTCCATTAAGAGTTACACGTATCCGTTGTAAAACTTGTTAACAGACAAACTGTTAACGACCAAAGACGCTTATTCCTGGAGCATGGAACGGAAGCGAAGTGGTGCTGTGATCTAAGAAAAATAACAATACCTTGTTATGTAATTACCTCCTCCATCTTTCCCTGGGTCATTATGATCCGGCTTGAGTGCAGGTTCGATAACTTACAAATCTTCTGAACAACACGGTTTCGGAAAAGGGATCAGTACCATAGACCAAATATGTACACTGCAGCAAGTTACACAGAAAGGCGGCGGTTCCAGATGAATCATATTGGAAGGTATGCATTAATTCATATCGAAAGTGTATAGATTACTCTGCACATGTGCATAGCATAAAACGCAAGTTGTTAATGTTTCCATAAAAACATTAACATCTTGCGTTTTCTGAAAAGGCCAGATTCATTTGACATCAATGATTTTACTAGTATAAGAGTAAGAGTAATAAGATTCAAAATGCGATCGTATTAAGCTTTACTTCATTATGCAATGTATATTACAGACCTGATTTCAAAACAAACCATGCCAAGTGTATAAATGAGCGTATTCCAAAATCTACTATACTCTTAGCGATAATTTTACGGGACACCATTTTACATAAATTTCCAGGCTGATAGCTTTATCCAAAATAGATTCAGCGAGCTGGTCTTCTAGGAATCTTCGAAAATATGTACATTGTTCAAAATTTTGTTGTAAGCGACGCTAATTTGTAAATATTTGGAGGAAAAGAGGGTGTTTCGGGTGCATGTCACTGCGGGTCGAAATCATCCAATACATGCCTGAATACTACTCAACTTGCTATTATGGTATATACTACTATAGACTGAATGCTCTATGTAAGTGCCACACATTTTGTGCAATTACCAAAAAGGGAGTCCGTAGCTAATACGAGTGCCAGCTGTGTAAAAGTACATTTTGAACATTGAATTTTTCCTCTGAAATATATCGGTAGTATTACCTAGAAATAATAAATATAGAATTAAGTTTATTTTACCTAAACAATGTCTTAGATCTATTTAGTTCGACATGGCGTGTATGACAACGTGAGAATATGTTTACTTATGAAGAAAAAAGTACGAAATATTGTTTACATTCGCTGAGCTGAGCTTTACGCCTTCGTGGCGCGTCCACTCGCTAGGCCACCCGCAGGTGTCTGAGCTCTTCCCACGATTGGCGACTGCGCAGTAACCTTATAAACATCAGGGTACGTTATACTCTTCTAACTTTATGTTATCCTGGTATTTTGAACGTCCTAGCGGTGCGGTGGTAGCGTCAGGTCAGGTGTCAATTTTTATTGTGATAAAAAATAAATTTGAAATTAATTACTTATTTATTTATAAATACAGTTGAACCTATTTTACAGATAAAATTTGTATTAATTATAACATTGCATATTCTGTCTGGTTAAAAGCAACCTTATGCCTTTAATATAGCCGTGGTATGGACTTACGCATAATAGTACAGATTTTACAGTAGTACACAATAGTCTCTAACTTTTTGGGTTTCGGAGACCACTTGGGGCCTATGTTCAGCAGTAGATTTCACACACTCAAAAAATCCTTCAAATGTAACTGAGATACATGAAACAAAAATATTGCAAGCACTAAACCACACTCATTGCACATACTGCGAACAGCATCATTGTACTTTGCAACTACAGTAGGGACCCTCAAGAGTGATGTAGCTGAACAAGCCTCCGTTGATTAATATTAAATATTTATTAAACCTGGAAAATAAATGTCCGAATACGCCATCATACTAATGTAACAGCTCATTCCACTGGAAATTTGAAGTATTGGTACCCTATAAGAGAGTAAAGTATAAATACAATTTATTATTTGTAATGATGATTTTGAACACTACGCTACAATATATATTGTAATTAAATATAAAAAATCGAAATTTACTTTCTTGATGAATAATAAATTATCTAATGAAATAAGAAAGATATGAGCAACACTTCCACAAATAATACTCATGTATTACTACTGGTAGACTTCATTCAAAGGTTGTCTGCATGGGTACCTTAATCTCACCCATCTACATATACAGTCAATCAGTCATTTTAGCATTGCTGTGTGCATCTGGCTTGAAGTATGAGAGAAGCGCTGAAGTTAATGTGATATAACTTCAAGCCACCAGGATGGTAACGCGGTTTTAGTATCCTTGTGAGAACACAAGTGTCTATTAGCTGCAGCGACGCTTATTATGAAGCGAACCGTACGCGATAAGCGAACGTACGACTTAGTCATATAAAAAAGTTAGTCATATATTTACTTTTATTATTATAATAGTTTTGTTTTTATATTATTATGTATTATAATAGTTTATGTATTATAATAGTTTATATTTATGTATTATAAACTTTCTGACCTGCGCTCGTCGACTATAAGGCATGATGCTCAATATTGAAAATATTTGACACGATGTGTTGCGATTCTCGTCTCCCTGATACTAGGAACACATAACGCAAGAGAAAGCTTTTAGAGTATTACTCACACTTATTTGTGAACGACTAATACACAGACATTTTCATGTATCTACACTACAAAAAGTGGAAAGGGGCAAGCGGCTAGGACATGTGTTTAAAGTGGAAGTGACTATTATTTTCGTCTCTTTTATATGCACCGCTGCTATAAGAGATGATAGTCAATGCAACATAGCGTACTGTAAAGATATTGAAGTGTTCACGGCGCAGCTGCCAAACACACACATGGAAGGACGTAGACGAAAAAGCTCATGTAGACACGCGCCAGGGCGAGTGTTGACGTCTTAAATTATTACATCGCACAGTACGACTAGCGAGTTCTATATGGATCTCAGATCTCCAAAGTCTATTATTAAAATGGCGATTTATATTTTAGAACTAACACCACATTTGACTTTTTCATTGATCATTGATGTTTGAGCCGAATGTTGTTGAAAGATGCTTTTGTGTTTTTATCAACGTTTGCGCTTTGTTTTAATCCTAAAAATAGGCATTTAACAGTTGACGGTATAACATTTATTTATTCGGTGAATATGATACGACGTTTCAGGTTAGTAAGAAATGTTTCTAAATTAATGTGAATATAACTATACTATGTTAATCTTTACAAGCTTTACCAACCATATCAAATAATAATTAATACTATCGAAAGTAAAGGCTTAACGATAAAAACTTTTCTCTTAATGAAAAAAGATAAAACGTATAAAAGATCATTTTAGTGATAAGCTGCCTAAGATTAAATTGCTCTAACCTAGCTTGAGGATAATAGTTAGTTAGCACTTTAACGGCTAGTTTTATTAACTCCTACTCCTTAAAGTTAATGGAACCTTGGTAACCAGCATTGTTTCTTGCAGGTTCCTTTCTGGTTACTTGTGTAATGAACCTGCATAAAACTTAGTTGCGAGACCCGTCTGGTCCCCATAAACTTGTATAAGGTAGGCCAAATGTATGATCCTGTGGGGTCATCAGTATCACATTAAAAACATAAATATAAAAAATGGGGCCAAGTTCAAATGCGTGGTTGTCGACTTTACCGACAAAAAAACTAATATCTAAATGGGTGTCAACTTCTGTAGATAATCTTATACTTTATTTAAAAGAACATGCAACATTTTAAAATAAAATTAAAACACAAAGCTTGTAACTTAGGATCAATTGAAACCCTAGATTTAACCTTGCTAGTTTTCATCTACTAGTTAAACATATCTTATATTTGGCTAATCAACTTATCTATTAAAAAAAAGGTTGCTTATAAAAACTTCGTAAAATATTGTAATAATAATAATGAAATTTCACCTCACAAATATTGCATTTCCACGAAATCAACGTGTTCCTTCATAAAATATCCAAAGGCTTTTCGTCGGTTATTCAATCTAACTGTACAGCATTTGCACATTCATCTTTCAAAATTAAATAAATAATCTTAAGCACGTCAAACAAATATTTTACATAGCTTGTTCACAATTATAAGTTACCAGTCGTGTCAATCTAGGTTTAGGAAAAACCTGTATTTCAGCATCAAACGCCACTACCCATAATTTCGTCATTTATTTTATAGACTTAATTAAAATAAAATACCATAATGCAAAATATTACCAAGAGACAAGATATTATTAACAAATAAGTGATTATGATCGCAAAACTTTTTTCATGCATGTAGATTGTATACCTACTTACAAATATGCGCTTTACAATGTGAGTAAAATATTAAAACAGTCTATATGTGTGTTATGCTTTATAAACATATTTTACATATTGAATCAAAATTCTAATTCTATTAATAACTACAGAAACAAATTTTTAATGGCTTTAAAACGCGTTCTAATTTCCTTTTTACAGTTTTTGTTCAATGTTTTAATTACCATGCGGCCGGCAACCGCACTTAAAACTGATAAAGATATTATTATATACACATGTTTTTAGTTTTAATGGTCCAATAGCATGCAATTTAGCAATAAGATGTTATTACGTGCCTACATTAGATTTTTCCTACTTTTGTTATTATATACTTAAATTATGTTAAAACAAAACTAAAAATGGCCTATGCTATATGAATTTAATTTTTCATTGAGATTTTTATCTATTTTTGTTAGCTCTAAAACCCTTTTATAATACTTTCGTGATTATACTCTATTAAAATATTTTTTAATTGTCTAACATAATTTGTAAGAAACAATTTTGTAAAGTGATTTTTTTCTTTCTAATTACGTAAGCCTTAATTTTCTGTTATCTTGACTTTAAGATTTTTATAAAAATAACTATAATTAATATAATTTATTTTATATATTAACCAGTCGTCTTTAAAAAACTTACCAGAATGTCTCTAGATAGAAAAAAAAATTTTAACGTAAATTGTTATTATTTTATAAATTGCTTTTATTTCTATTCATTATTACAAAAAACTTATTTTGTGCAATCCCTAACGAGGTCACAAAATCAACCTTTAACCTTCACAAATTGTTCCTCTAATGTAAAAAATGGTGTTAGGTTAATTACATGAGGTTAGATCTCATACAAAAGGTTGCAGGTCTGCATTGATATTCCACTCTCACTTACTTCTACCGCCAAGTAGCAGTGTTCGCATGATATGATTTTTGGTATGGTTTCTTTCAAAGATGTGGTTATGTTGACATAATTACGATAGATGGACATATGATACCGTCAAGTATTTTTATAGATATAAATATGTTCTTTAATATTGTAGTATATACTTTTGTTCTATCATTAATCGTTTTCACAGCGCATGCGAACAAAATTTCATAGCTTGACACTTGATTACATTTTTGAAATTTTATTAAAAATGTAGCCTATGTTACTAAGGAATATTCTAATAGTAAAACAATTATTCGACTTAGGGCATGGGCAGAGTAGAATAGTACCTCCCCTGTACTAGGTGTCGTAAGTGGCGACTAAGGTATCAGAACCGGCAGATGGCAGTATATCCATGCAAAAGAGTCAGCTGAAATGTACAGGGCGGGGATGGGCAGCAGCTTCTCCGTCGCGAAAGTTGCGTTTTGTTATTGCCAACATGATCAGCGCGACAAATATGGGCTACATACCCTCTCTTTTGGGGAGGCCTTTATCCAACAGCTGACTTTTAATGGCTGGTATGATAAACACAATTATTGACATCTGTCCAGTTTTTGAGTCTATTTGTGTTGTGTGTGTAGGTAATGAAATATATTTATAACTTATTAAAGATATCGACAACACTAAGGGATTGGGAATTATGTAAAGTACATTTAGTAAGAATGCTCTTTAGTATCTAAATAATCAGTGGTTAAATACTGAACTTAAACTAATTCAGATATTTAGTAAAAATAAATAATTGTATTCTTTCATATCGTAGCCAACGAGATGAAAATATTGCCCTTTACTTACTTTACGGTACTTAAAAGTTTTTTTGAACAAAAATATAGACAAATGTTAAAAGAATCATCAAAAAAAATTTCATGACTTAACTGGAAAATCACACTATTCATAAAACTCAAACTGCTCCATTAGCGTACGTTTTTCATATTTTTTCGCCCGAATAAAAGTCATTCTCGTCACCGCACTGAAATGACGGCCGTTTGCTCCACGGCACGACGTTACTGTGCTTTTAACAGACCGTACACGCGGTGATTTGGCGGCTGCACTTTGATCACTTCTCTCACTCTCTCTTATATGTATATTGAGTATGCAGCTATAAATATTGCATATATTTCCGTCTCTCTATCCAGCCGTGTATATAAAAGAGACAGAAACCATTATCAACATCTCTTTCTATCTAAAGCGGTTGTTGAATGCTACGTCTTCTTCTACTATTTACAGATTATGTACTTCTGTATCCACTAAGCTTCAATAGTATTAGCATAGCTTCGAAAGTTCTCTTCACCGGCTCTATACTCCTGGTCACGCGTGCAGCAAAATGTTAAGTGCAGCGAAACGTTTAGTGCACTTGCATTGAAACTGCATTCCAGATAAAGGAACTAAAGAATATTATACTAAAAGAGATACAAAAATTCCATGTGGTTATTTGTTTAAAAAATAAGGAAATTATCATAAACTACCTAATTCAGCAAACTTTGAACCACTTAATAGTACATAAAACACATCAGCATGATAAATTTGTAGAATTTGTTTAAGACATAAATTAAACTTTGAACGTGAAATTTGAATTCATTTCAATTGAGAACCTTATTTCTTGTTAGTTTATTGGATATTAAGATCAAACTATACTATATAAACACTCATTTGCAAAAAAAACGGGTGGTTTGGATTTAATTCTTCTTTAAATGTCTTTGTTATAATTAAATGTTCATGTTATTTCATCGTGAATTTCTCTATACATATTTATCTTTAATATTAAATTCAGCATTTCTTAATGCATGAAATCCCTAAAAGAAATACTCATATTAAACTCAATAATACTATATAAAAACTGAAAATCTCACACAAAAATATTACATCATTCAACTTCGCAGCCTTTTGTAGTAAAATCAGCGTCATCTTGCTACGTACGTTTAAAATTCATTTCTTTTGAATGGTTCGGATTTAAAAGTTGTAGAAGAACTTAATCGTAGTTCAGGTATTATTCGTAGTATGTAGATGGCACTCTTATTTTTACATACGACTGAAAAGCGTAGTTAATGCCATCTATATTTACCATGCAGAAAATATATTTTCTCGACATACCGTTAGCCTATCCTGGCCTTTGCATCGTTTTAGTTGCATAAGTAGTGTTTAGATGGAGCTATACTTGGTATAATTCTTTTTAATACTTTAAAATGATTGATACTTTAAATTGGTTTTAGCTCACATTTACATAAAAAACGTAAATTTGTGTCGATATATGTAGAAATAAAATTCTAGTTCAATGAGCCATCACGTGCGATTGGCTCTCTTGATAATTTTTTGTCTGAATAAAGATAAATTAAATATAACTATACTTAATATACCTTATCTTCAGACTTATAACACTTATAGTTAAGCGCTTCTCTTTTCTATAATCAACTATTTTAGTAAGGTTTAACAGTGACAAACTAAATAAAACATTAAATTAGACTAAATAAAACATAAAAAGCGGGGATGACGTCCTTTTGGGGCCCCGGCAAGGATTCGAACCCTGGACCTTCCAGTCATAAGTTGGTGCTCTATTCACCTGAGCTACATATAGCTATAATTTACAATTCAGTTACGGCAGCGTAGAAACTAGTTTTCTCTGTAAAGTAGACACTGTTCTGTAGACTGTATACTCTGTAAAATAGTTTTTTCTCTGCTGGTGCCCCACGATCAATATAAAAACAAAATTTTATAGAAATTTTAATATCGTTTTGCAAATATTGAATAACTCACTGAACCAATTAACTCAAATATAAAATTGATTAAAAGAAATGAAATGGAATCAATTATTTAGTTTTATACTATTTTCATTTAAAACTAAAACATCAATTCCAGTGATCATTCATGCATCATAAGACTTTAATCTTGCACGACGCGCTACGGAGACGGCCGCACTCCCCGCAGCGCGACGTGCACTGAGCTTACGTCAATATCTACGTGCTTATTTGACGGCTGCGCAATGAACGCCTTTTAAGTATTGGATACTGCTGCTGATGGGACTCAATTATTATAAAGTTTGTCTAAATTATTCGCTTATAAAGTAGGTGTTATAGCATAACTTAAATAGATTGCTCTCTCATGATGCATTTATTACCCCTCCTGATCTACATATGTTCTTCTTTAGTTTTTATCAAATTTTATCTTTATTTCTTAAGTTTGATACCTTTATCTTATTTTATTTTATTTTTTTCTAAAAAAATAAAGGTATCTTATATTCATTATAAATGTGCATGATAATTTATCGGCCTCAGATTATCAGGAATAATGTAACATTTTCCTACTTTTATTGCCATAGAGGTTATGGCTGTTAAATTAAATTTTATAATTAGAAGCAGCATATTGTAATAATTTTAAAATTCACAAAACCTAGGTTACAAAAAAGAAGTAAATAATTTTTTTAGTATATCCAGTTTGAAATATTAAAAATAGCTAGTTGTATTTATGTACATAAAAGTTTATAGAAAAACAGTAAAATATGATAAACAGACTAGTAACATTCTGTACTATCAAAATATCAACTTGATGCATTAAGACAATAAACCACCTATGGATGATATAGTGATATACTATAGACTTTAATTATTACAAGTGTATATTAATCTTACAAAATTTCATCCACGTTATAATTTAGGTATTACTGTAACTAACTTAGGTATTTGGACTAAGGTTCTACGAGTATTAAACATAACTTAGTTGCTTAGTTTCAGATGTTTTAAGAGACTATACATAAGACTAAATGATAAACTAACAAATGTAGAAATATTAATTATATAATGAACAATATTAGTTTTTTCTATGTATCATTGCCAGTGTAAGTCCGGTGTCTCGTTATCGACACCGAAAAGGAATATCACTCTATATTCACCCTGCTCTAGATATCTCATTGTATTATAGATAGTTATTTTCTGTAAAACTTTGTAATGCATATTAGCTAAGACTAGTTATTCTCTGCAAAATTTTTGTCTTGGCAGAGACGTTTGAGAGGCATATCGTCTCTATGCGTGGTATACTGAAATATTTAGTAATAGCTCTCCATGTGTTTTCTATACGTCTGCGCTATGAACATTTCGACAATTTGCAGGTAGATATTACTCGTTTTCTGTCCTCTTTTGTACAAGCCGAGAGTATCTTTCACTCCTGTTATGATATATCTAGCTACTATTTTATAGGAAAGTTTTTAATTTCATATTTTGTTAAAAAAACCGAGAAATTAGTGAAAATCGTTATCTTTAGTAAAATTTTAAGAAAGAACATATCAATGAACAGCCTGTTTTTCACAAACACACGCTAGTGGTATTGTGCGATGTAATAATCTTGGGTCAGGCATCAGCACGTGCCCTGGCGCGTGTCTAACTAATATTTTTCATCTATGTTCCTCACATGTGTTTGTTTGGCGGCTGCACCTTGAACACTTTGATATCTTTAGAGGAAGCTCTATTGTATTGACTACTATCTCTTATACAACTTGTGCATCTAAAAGGGATGAAGAAAGTTTGTCACTACCACTTTAAACAATAGTCCAGGCCTTTGTCTCTATCCACTTTTTGTAGTGAAGATACAAATATGTAGGTAAAAATCTTTTCCTACGTTATGTGCTCCTAGTATCAGAGAGACAAGAATCACAACACATCGTGTCAAATATTCTCATTATAAAACTACTAGGTAACGAAAGTTCGGGTAATACAGGCTGTTGTTAGAATTTGGAAACCATTATGTATTATCATTTCATATTGCCGCGTCAATAAGCTTCTGCAAAATGTACATATGCATGCATTGGCATTATATTACTGACTTTCGCTTGTAGTTTTGGTAGCCTCAGTTCCAGAACAGCAAGCGAGGCCTTAGTAACCGTTAACCGTTAGGTCAGGTGCCTGCGTGTCGCTCCATGTGCTGTGTTAAACTATTTAGTAATAGTAATAAATTTACATGTCTTATACATTGATTTAGTTCTGAGATAAGTCGATTAAAACACTTGTGTTTTGTGAATCCATATTAATAGAATACACATGTTTTAAGAATACTTTAATTTTAAACTACTACTACTTTAAACTATGAACATTTGTGCGTTAAGAAAAAACGGCAATAGGTCTGTATGAAATCAGGTAGTGGGATAAGGCGCTTGAGGCGTTATATAGCACTGTGTGTATATATGTTTTTAATGTCAGATGCCGTCTCGTTGCCATGGTAACGAAAAAACTCTGAGATCTTATGCGGTTCTAGTATAACGAGGCGATCTATTTTGTGAATTCCTATTGAAGGAAACTCTTTTTTTGTTATGGTCATCTTTTTTGTTGTTTGTATATATATGAAAGCGGGACGTTCGAATGAATTTTGATGAGAACAATTCATGCATAATGTGATATTTTTGATGTCTTAATGCGGTTGAAAGTATGTAATAACGCCGATATGGAACTTCCTATTTCTACATATAGATTAAACCTCAATATGGTTTTACTACAGAAGTACTGAAAACATAGCGCTGCATCGAAAACAACGTTCTGAAACAATTCAAGTTTATTGTACTATTAGAAATAGTACAACTTCTTCACAAAAGTCGTAATGGCCATATCTCCAAAGAGAATATTTATCAGGCTCCTGTTTTCAGACTCCGAGACTCTCCGATTTGTTGTCTCATGTATATAGCGCAAAATATAATCGTAGCACATTAGACCAGTACGGTAAATATAATTTTAATTGAAACTATTTTGACTTGTAGTGGTGATCGTGGTTTTGGTGTAATTGTACACCATGAAACTATAAAAACGTCTAATTTAATCTATTTTCTTAATTACTTAACTTAGTAATTATAAAATGAAGTTAGCTTCTACTGTTTCTGTCTAAATTTTAACAAATTCCTAAAACAAAACTACGTAAACTCGGAAATTATTGAACTCATTTCAATAACTTTTTGATAAATACCATGATACAATTTTTTATACATAAAGATATGTTCAACTAATGTACGGATGTATTCATCCACGTGTTGCATGAAGCTGCAAATGCGATGAATTTGCATAGTTTACATACATACAACATGTATGCATGTTAAATAGCTCACCTCGCTAGCAGCAACAGGTGTATTCCCGGGGCTCAAACGTTAGTTGTGGGTACTAGGATGACAGGAATAACAAGAGATCCTAGATAGCTTTAATTTATTGCGGAAATTCGTACAAATCAAGGCGAGTAATGCCATGGTTAAAGTAACCTTATTAAATTTTCTTTAGTACTCGTATTAGGCAATTGAGAACTTTTTGTTTTAAATAAAATGAAACTATGTAACAAAAATACTTCACTAAAATAAAATATCTATCATCTCGATCGATTAGTGGCTTCGCATAAATATAAATTTTAATAAAGCTTATAAAATAATTAATTATATACAAGACTTTTAATGTTATATTATTTATTTTTTAAAATAATGCAAACATTTATTTTAAAACAAAAAAAACTTCTTTACTGAATAAAATTTAGTAAAGTTAAGTAAAATTAGTATTTTTTACTAAATAATAATACGGAATATAGTTTTAAAAAATTGATAGAAATAAATCTTTTTAGGTTTAGTTTAATATTTTTTGTACGTTTTTAACATATTAATTAGATTTACAAAAAAATCTCACTGGGGTTTGAACAGAATGATGCATTTCTGATATTAACAAATAAGTAATTTTAATAACTGCAATAAGCTTTTCCATGATTACACTAATGAGGTTGTCTTTGCCATTTTTAGATAAAAGGTGAATTATATTATAATTTCTGTCAACATTGCTAGTGTTGATTATACTTAGCACCGCAGATACTGAGCTACCGATTGCATCTCAAACACCTG
The DNA here is from genome assembly GCA_020976665.1 of Heortia vitessoides. NCBI lineage: Eukaryota > Metazoa > Arthropoda > Insecta > Lepidoptera > Crambidae > Heortia > Heortia vitessoides. The sequence continues at coordinate 17,674,689 of JACJUM010003259.1, forward strand.
TTGCATTGACATCTCTCTCGCTTTACTAACCATTTGTATACGAAAGTAAACTACACTAGCCATCTCTTTTCATTCAGGCATTAATCGCATAGATGACATATTTGCGTCTTTGCTATTCGTACATGAAAATGTCTATATTTAAGTCACTTACAACCTCTAGTACAGGTACGTTTTTAAATCTTTCTTCACTTCACGTCTCATAAACTCCTGGTACAGATGCGGCAAAATTTTGACGTGGCGTCAATTATGAAGACGCTAAAAACTATTTTTTCTAGCTTTGACTAAGAAAGAAGAAAGATAAACCTTTATTGACCTTCTTTGAGATAAAAACCACATTAAAGAAAAAAAATGTTGCACAATACACCCAGGACACAATATATAGAAATCAAAAAATGTTACATATAACAAAGAAAAAAAAGCGGGACCTTATTGACCTAACCACCCCTATTTTCTTTGTCAATTGGGGGCTTTATACAGCTAAGCCAAATGTTTAGTAGTAAGCAAACATGACAAATTTAATTAACATAATCGACTTCTACTGCTAAGAAACAAAAAATATACATAATCTAACGGATTCTATGGCGCAGATGAGAGTAATCCTATCTTGTGCGCCAAGGGGTTCGATCCCAGGCCAGGCAGATCCCAGGCTAGGCATATTGAAAATACACCTGTAGTCTGATATTCATAACAATAGTGCTTTAAGCGACTTATCTCGCAGTCAAATCAAAGTATGTGGTTGTCGTATGAGTTATTTTTATGTTGTTAATATGGAGCTCATTTTATTTGACTACGTGGGCTACTGTGTTTGCTACGGGTATTAACCACGAGTGACGATAAATGAGTACAATTTACAGTACATCTAATTATTAATTCCTAAAATTTTTAAGGAGTAAGGATAAATAAAAATTAGTTGCAGAAAATGAAACACTTCTTGCGATATTACATAGTAATATTTCGTTCGATATCGCAATTTTTACACTAAATTTAACAAGAAGTTAAAACACAATTAACTTTCATAAAAAAATAACTTTCAAAAACCCAATAAACTATAAAGTACAATGACCATAACATGACACAACGTGAATCAATAAAATCGAAGAGCCAAGAACTTAACATTAATCAATAACTTGACAAGATTTTGCAAAATAAGTTAATGAACATTTTTATACTATTGTTAAACATATCAGCTCATATTACCCAAACATGTAATTGCTTTTTAAATGACAGGTCATGATGATGTAAATGTGCACTCAGAGACGTCATTTAAACAGAGCGAAACAAATCTCTATTCATGAATCTGAAAATGGGACAAAACCGGTTTTAGAAGCCTATATCTCATGATATCGTGCAGTTTATCTAGCAAATTGGTACAATTATTCATCCAGCTAACATTTTTTACACAGATAAAAATACTGCAAAAATATCCAGCAATCTTAGGCCAATATTTCTGTGATATATTTGAGCTCTCCAGCGTATATTTTACACGGCTGCGCAATAAGTACTCTAATGTTTGTAGAAATCATCAAAGCACCACTATTAAGCTATCATTAGCACGGGTTTTATGTTTTTCATGCCGTGAGTGGATTTAGGACCAAGAATACTAGTACAGAATAGAATGAACAACAACGCCATAAGTGTAACAAGCACATGCGAAGAAATGAAAAACATATCGACTCGCGACTGCTACGAAACAACAAACGCACATACTACAGAGTTTGTTTCGTTTGATATGTGTGCTACTGTGTTTGCTACGGGTATTAACTAGGTACGTCGACGACAGAGCTACAATAAAAATTGAGAAACCCTAACTTTAACTGATGTTGTTTATTTTTTATTTAATGTCGCTTGCAGTTTAATTTTGGAAATATTATTATTATTATTAGCCTTAATTACTAAAGGTATATCATAAATATATAAGATAAATTATATGCAGAAAATCATATACGTTAAAGTTCATACGATATCGGAATTTTACTGAACGGAATTCTGAACTTCTGAAAAATCACTCAAAAAAATCATTTGAGCTTTTAAGGACAGTGATAATACTATGACACAACCATTGATACCATTTTACACTAATGGTAAAACCTTATTCTATCTTGACATATAATTGCTTTCTAAATGTCAGGTTATGATGATGTAAATGTGTAAATGAAAGACTTAAATTATTGGTATAACTGATCTAATCCTGCAGTGCAGAAGTTACTACTCAATTTTGCTACTTATATTGAGTAACTATTCAATTTTGCTACTTTCTCCAATGACATTTTTTTTAAATATATCAAATTACATATTGCATACTTTTAATAAAAATCGAGGTATAGTTATTTAAATTGAAAATATATTTTTTAAATAATTAAATCAAATATACTCCAATAATCATCACAAACTATATATGCAAAGAAAAGAGCTAACAATCATTTGAGCCTTTTAGTATCAGCAAAATCGAGTTATATCTAGTGATAGGATTTTTTAGTTTCAGAAAAAAAAAGTTTCTATCCCGTGTCATTCAACCGATGTTTTATACTTTCATATTAATTAAATAAATTGCATTTATTAATAACGACGTCTCTTTGTTTCATTTCTCGACATTCGTGATATATTTACAGGAACTTTGCACTACACTCAAACTCAAGACAAGTAAAATTTGTAAATGTACAGTACAAAGAGCACATTAATACATAGCATCATATTGACGCTTGCACTCCGCGTTGTAGAGTCGTCCACCCGCTCAACAGCGCGGCGTGCACTAGTTTATTCCGGTATTTATTCTCTCCGACGTGTTTCGTTCACGGCTGCGCAATGAGTACTTTGCTGATGGCAGAGGTGGTATTAGGTGCGAGGTGATATGGACTAGCTACTTAAAAAAATAAAAAAAGTTAAGGATACGATTAGCATGGGTTGAATATCGATTTTACGTTTAGGCAGCTGTCTTTCCTATCCGGAAAATAAAATTCTTTGTTTCAAAATATTATAACCACCGTCAAGTATACAAGATGAAGAATTAAAATGTATATATGAAAGTTTTATGAAGACATAACTTTTCATGACATTTCTTTTAAACGAATTATTGTTACTATTCTCGTGCATAAATTTATTATAATGCTATGCGATGTATCATATACAGTACAAATTATAGTGCCCATGTTGTGAATATTTCGTGTTAAAATATACAAGAACCAAAGAATATGAATGAATTAGCATCTTGTCTATACTTCCAAGATTTCTCTTATATCTTTTCATATTTTCAATATAAATATATGTAATATTATATAAAGGTTGCTAAACTGTCTTCTTATTTGAAAACAAAAAGGAAGGTTCTTGTGAAAAACAAAACGTTTAAAATTAATTCATTCGAAATTATAAATATTTATGTACGTGCAACGTACGCAGTTGATACCGTCCGCTTTCAAAGGAAGTTGGCTCAGTGAGTTGGGTTGGAGTCACTCTGCTGAATACCTCTTATCTCCTGGCACCGTTGCAACGCTAACACATCGTTTGTACGCTGGCACATGCGCAGTATTGTGAAAACCACGTGTATTCTGCGACAAACACGTGGAACCAACATAACTCTCTAGAAACCATTATATATTAGATTAGACAAAAAATTTTGATCTTTAAAATGATAGTAACTCTCTTTCACAAAAAAATATAAAAAAACTATCTGCCTATTATATATATATATATATAGATAGTCAATAGTTTCTTAAAAGGTGTGTTGGTTTCACGCGTTCTCGCAGAACACACGTGGTTTTCGCAATACTGCGCATGTGCCAGCGTCATGAACGATGTGTTAGCGGTGCAATCATACCAGGAGATAAGAGGTATTCAGCAGAGTGACTTCCACCCAACTTACCGAGCCAACTTCCTTTGAAGGTGGACGATATCAACTGCGCGCGTTGTTCACACATAAACACCTCGATGTATAACAAATGTTACACGCACTTTAGAAAAGTTAATAATTTCGAATATCTTAATTTTAATATTTTTGTTTTACATAAAAACCATCTTTTTCTGTTGTCAAGACAACAGTTTAGCGTCGGCAAAAGCCGATGTACTAGATGTGGTTGAAAAGATTTTTGGAGAGCTACACGTTTCTGTTGTTAAATCTGTTAGCAGCTTGGCCACAAACTTATAAAGCCAGGAGCATTGATCGGGAGCGAAGTAGTTAAGTACTTTAAGAATGGTGACAATAGTTTCTTACTTAACTACCGCTCTATCTTGCTCCTAAACCTCCAAGTAAATTTGTTGTTTTCTAGCGTCATTATGCGCCATCTTTAGTGTAGATTCAATAACTTACAATCTTTTGAACAAGAAACGACTTCGGAAAACGCTACAGCACTATAGACCACATATTTACACTGCGGCAAGATGTACAGAAAATATAATAATATCAATGAATTATGTAAGTATTTATTTTTACCATTTTTTCCTCATCATCATTCTATCAGCCATAGAAAATCTTGAAATTTCAAGTTTTAACCTTTTGCGCACTTGAGAGGATCACATTCATCTGCGTCATCGGGACCGTCCAAAATACAAATAATGGATTCTTTATTTTCCCAGACAAAATATTCTCAGAAAGTGATAATCACGATTCCTTTACTGCCACCAAGTGTCTATTTTAATCAAATTTTTTTTCAAAGTATTTACTATATATTACTTATTTTCAACTAAACAAACATATTTTTTGGCTATTTGGTATTATATTTATCCCAATATAAATATATCTATTAGGGATATATTAGGATTGGCCTATAACCATAGGATTGTGAAGGTCTAGCACGTTCAGCAATGGATGATCTACGGTCCTATCTATAGTTTATAAAATAAACTATGTATTGCCGTGTAGCTTAATGAGGTACAACTGACAGCCAGCGTCACTCCACTATTTAAATATTACAAATTAGCAAAATGTTTTTGTGCAGTCCTACACCAGTTGATACAGCCGTCATTTTCTGTGATTATAATAAAACTCAAGAATAATGACGTAAGTCTATACATCTCTTAACTAAAAATAACACTATAGATAATGAATACAGAATTATTATTCAAAATTTGATTTGTTTTGTGTTGTATAATAACTTTTGAAAGTTTTCTCCATGGTTTACAATGAGTAAGCTGTTCCCGTAATTTCTCAACTTTAACATGGGCCCATTAGCTCAGCTGGTTAGAGCGTCGTGCTAATAACGCGAAGGTCGCGGGTTCGATCCCCACATGGGCCAGTCTTTTTGTCCTTTCTTTTTACTTTTATATTTTTAATCCTGTGAAGTAGGGATTTTTCCTTTCATCTTAATCTTAAAATCCAAAACCTTATAAAAAGATTTTTATTTAGGATAAAATGAACTTGAACTTATCAAATGAGCTTACATGTACGTGCTTTATTGACTACGGCGTAGCAGTGAAGTCCAATTCTGATTTTAAAATTATATCATCACCGCAATTTACGATTATTTATTAATGATTATTCTATTTCTATTTTTTTAATAAAAATAATTTATAATGTAATACCGTCATTCATCCAAGTTATTATCGTTGTATATTATGCATCAACTATATATTGTGGTCAAGCTGTTTGTTTTGCCTAGAACCATATGCGCGATGGCTTCACTCCCTAGTCGTAGCATGAAATTGCTTCAATAAAATATAACAACTTCAAATATTGCTTATCTTATTATATTGCTTATCAAGCTCTGAATGAATAAGTAATATATAAACTTTCTGTATTAAGTTACGACGTCTCAAAAGATGACACATAGAACTCATTAACGCAAGGTCGACCTCATACAGTCGGTATTGGTTCCTCACACTCATCTATTTCTACCGCCAAATAGCAATGTTAGCAATGCTGTGTTCCAGTTTTGAAAGTGAGTCATGCAGTGACATTACTGGATATTGTAACACAATATCGTCAGGCCAGTCATAGTGATATAGAGGCGTTTACTCTCACGCCTACTATAGGTTTGTTTATCGACCTGGTATAAAAACAATAAAAACATATGCAGGCAATTTTGCCACGCTTACCATTAATTAATCCAGCTGTAATAGTAACAAGTATAGTTTCTGGTCGTTGTGATGATATCTATCATTTTTATTAATTAAAAAAACTAAACTATCTAGAAAAAAAATATGTTATGCAGTTAAACGTAGTATTACAATAATGTAGCAAAAAACACATACTATTTAATATGTTGTTTCAGAAAAATTTAAATAAATTATACATCGCATTTATATCATAATGCTTTATATACCAATACTATCATATTTTTCAAATGCAAATACGTTGATGACTTCGTTGAGTGTTTTTCACAAAAACAGTATACGAAGTGTGTATATTTAAAAATGCAATCATCAGTTTATAAGTTACAGTTCGTGTAACCAAACTAACAGACATTTATAACTATAACTTATAATATTAATAAGAGATAGAAAAAAAAACAGATAATAAACCTTAATGCTCACAAGTGCTCAGCGTATAAAAGAATTCATCTTCTTTATCATCTTATAAGCTGTAGGACGTAGAGCGTGGAATTGAAATTTGCAAAGAGGACAAAGCTTTGCAATTTTTGACAGCAGAAAAACTGATCAATAATATGAGGACATTGATCAATTTTTCTGCGGTCAGTTGCAGTTATGATACTAAAATGTTTGTTGAAATAAAACGTTCCTACAGAACCTAAAACGTAAAACATGTGAAGTCAGGTAAGTTGCTTGTTGATTCTATGTATTCTTATTTTTTAATGTACAGATACTACCTATAAACACTATAATGGGATAAATATATTAAATTGAACATTCGTTTTTACATCAAAGAACCTCCGATATTAAGGTTTTTAAATAATTAATTTATATACACATATTGAGTTAAATCTTATCACAACTCAATAACATGGTTTAATTTTAGAGAAAAACATACATATTATTTCCATTAGGAGCTTTGATGCTGTCTATGCCTCCGTGGTGCGTCCACTCGCTAGGCCGCCCGCGGGCATCTGAGCTCTTCCCACAATTGGCGACTGCGCAGTAAGCTCATAAATATCGGAATCACTCTTTGAACTTCATGTTAGCCTAGTACTTCAAACGTCCTAGCGGTGCGGTGGTAGCCGAGCCGACGTTGACGGAGCATTGAAATTGCGTTTTTAAGAAATATTAGAATAACAAAAAAAGCAAGTGTATATACAATGTGATAGATGTTTTGAAATATTTGAGAAAATTCTATAGTTTTTTTCTAAGAACCAAAATTATTTAATAAATATACAAACACAGTTAAAACACTAATATCTCTAACAATCTACTTAACTGTAGTACAATTACTTATATATATTATGATAGTAAGTACTATAATTATAACAAGATTGGCACGCGCTACACCCGTCCGTCTTCATTTAGATGTAAAATGAAAAAACCCGAGAAATGAACTACGAAGACAAATGAGCGCTCCCTTCTTGAGTCTCTTGCAGCCCACCAAGGCTATGTTATACTAGTATATGCTTAATGTAGACGGAACATATAAATATAATTTAATGTCATCATCATACTAGCCATCGGAAATCCACTGCTGAACATAGGCCTCCCCGCCGCACTGGGCAAGGGTGTTGGTAATTGCAAAGCGCAGCTTTCGCGACGGGGATGCTGCTGCCCACATCCCCACCCTATGCATTTAAGCTACACTGTATCGGATAGATATACCGCCATCTCTCGATTTTCGTATTTCAGTTGCCTCTTACCACACCTGGTACAGGGGTGCCATTCTACTTAGCCGGAACCTCACGGCCAAATTTAATGTAATCTCATACATTATATTTTTTGGTATTTTCACTTATCATACAAACTTTTTTGATTTGCATCGATAAAATATGCTATATTGTAAACAAAACGTATTTCTAAATTGATTTATTAGGGTATTATGACTTTATTTTTTCGTCTATTAGGTTTCCGGAATTTTTTTATTATAAGTTTAATAAAAGATTTAAATAAATTATTCTAGTTTTATAATTAATTATGTAAAAAAGTTGATTATATTTTAGATGATATTAAATCCTGTAGGTAACCGTATACCCGTGCTACAAAGAAAAAAGGTGCTAAATAACAAAAAAGTTTAATAAACATCCAGACGCAAATAAATTAGATATAAGAAAATAATTCTTAAGATAGAAGGCTTGGTTTGGCATGCTACGGTGTAAATTCTGCCTAACAGTAGGAGCTACGAACTATAGCTCCCTCTGGTGTTATGTATAATCCAAAAATTTCTTATGAAATTGACAAATGTTTCAATGAATTAATTAAAAATGTAAGTTTCAGAAACTCGATGTCTGTGTTGTAAACGTACAATTGCCACAATTTGAAACTCTACCAGAACCTATTTATTTATCATTATTAAACTTTATTCTGATAAAACGGTTATACCGTTTTATGGGTCGAATCGTTTAAACCTAAACAATTTGTACAAAATAGGTTTAAGTCCATTTTCAAGAGCAGATTTGTCATGTGATTGACAGTCCTCTCTCTTCTTCGTTATATCAGTAGAAAACAGCCAGTTTCTCTGCTGCTAACATAGTCAAGGTAATAATGAACTTCTCAATTATATTATTTTTGACTGACAAAATTATAAACACCGCTTTATAGAAAGGTTATTATTATTTTATATATTTATAAATGTAAATTATTTCTGTTTATAAACCATTCCTAAGAATCTGCCTAACACCCAACGAAGAGATGAAACGTTGTGCGCCATCTATTAAGTGCACTTAAAACAAAAACGTCGCAGACTCCAAGGTACGCTTATGCTTAAGAACTATTCGATAGATAATGCATTTTTGACTAGCCGATAGATGTCGTGTGTGTCTACTCAAAATTACCGCAGGTATATTAAAATACGATGACAATAAATAAATATGTCCACCTACGTATATGCTTCATGGACTGAATTATGCCAATCATTACGATATTTACACTGTATATCTACACTACGTGTACTTCGCCACATGATATAGTATTTAATTACAGAGATTTATAGATGGTCTCTACAATATCTTATTAATTAACAATGAAAGACATTTTAGCGCCATCTACAAACTGTGTATGATAACAAACTATTGCAAGCACTAGAATATGCTGAGTTTGTTAAAACAAGTTTAAAGCAGTGCATTTTGGATAAGCCTCTAGATGACGCTCTTCTGTTAATAATTCTCGCAATAGTGTTGCAAGGTAATTTTACAATAAGATATCTCCTAATTAAACTAAAAAAATATTAAAGTTTGATGAGGAACAAATCCATCACACATATCTATTGCGTAACTTAATCTATTTATGTATTATAAGGAATATAGACAAATTTTTACAACATTTTCTAATTTCTGCTCCTATTGGTTACTTTGTAATGTTATAGTTTAAAAGCTCCTTCGATAAATAGACTGTACTGAGTGTACAATAGAAAAAAATAAAGTAATACGTTAAGTAATAAGTTAAGATACTGCTAAGAGTTCGTCTACGTCATCTACGAACTCGTAGCAGTATCTTAACGCCGACATATAGATTAGATTAGTTTTGCTTAATGTTAACGGACCCTATAGCACAGATTGCAGTGATCCTATTTTGTACGGCAAATGTCGTGGGTTCACCCAAGACAAATATTTATATGATAATGTTTGTGTTTGTTCTTTGTCTTTGTATTGAATATAAAATATATTAAAGTATTCTATTTGTAATTCTTTTATTGACTATTAACGAACTACCAAGATAAATTATTCTCCTTACCAGGAGAAATTAAACCATGTATGTACATATTAATGAAAACGTATTTAATATATCCTGTAAAAAAATAAGTTGTATGTAATATATACGGTTGATAGAAAAATAAACACTAAATGTACACTTGCAAAGCAACATAACCAATGTGCCTAACCACCAAACTTATTTAAAGTGAGAATAGCATAACTTAGGACTACTTATGATAATAAAAATAAATAACTAAGGTCTGTTACTAAAGATAAAGTAAAACAATCAAACAAGCGAATCGGTAGAATCTATGTAAAGACCAACGTTGTCTCTTTGACTAGACTGGTTTTTTTAAGCTAATATGAAATTATTGTTTGGCATTAGATATATTGGAATATATGAGAATTATATATTCGTCAACTTTTTCTAAATTACAGATATGTGTATATTTTTCTATATAAATCTTTTGGGCTGGTTTCTTAAAATTACAATAAAAGTATTCATAGAAATCAATAGATCTATGCAACCAAATTATTAATCATCTACTTAATAATTTTGTTTCAAAAATTAAAAACCTGTTGCATGAAAACTTAAATTCAGAACAAGTATTGTTGTGCACACCGGACGTCGGACCGGCATACCACTGCACCGCTGAGAACTGTAACGTACCAGGATAGCATGGGATGCTAGAAGTGTAACGTATCTAAATTGATTTGAGTGCGCAGTCGCGAAACAGGTGGGAAGCTCAGAGAACCGCGAGCCACGGGGCGCGTGGACGTCTTAGGCAATTATAGTCAGAAACAAAAACTTGAAACGAATTCACAATATTCATATTGCCAACCTTGTATCTCCCTTATCTTTTGTTAAAGTTCATTATTGTGTTGTAATTTGTTCTACTTACACGCCATTATTTATACTCATGTTGTCATTTCGACTTCGGAATATTTGCTGACGATAATAAATAACATCAACATCTTTATTGTTAAGAAAATATGAGTATTATTAATGAGTTTTGTTACTAATTGTGTAATAATGATTATAGTGCCATGCTTTATGTAGCGCGCCTGTTGCAGCTGGACAGACGATAGAAGATTTTTTTTGTAATATATATAATTAATTCGTAAACCGATGCCTAAAGACTTCTAAAATATATTTTTCAAAGTTACTCCTTTTATTTTTATTTATATACTCGACTCAAAAACGTTTGTTTACTTACAGTATACAACATTTCACTTGGTGTAATTAAAACTTATAGATACATCTTACATAAAGTGCTTTCTGAGCGCAAGCTAAAAATACTTGTAATTATTAAGTTTAACAAAATACCAAAAAAGAAAAACTGGTAATGTATTCTGTTAATATCAAAAAACCGCGTAAATTTGTAAGAATACATTCTATACATCCATATGTACTGTTTTATAAAAAACTACAAAATGGATTTGAATGAATCTGTATAATAATATAGCTTACATACTCAAGTACATCAGTGTATTATATTTTTTTAAGATTTACAAAATGTAAGGACATAAGTGTTTTTTATACCTCAAATGCCTGCCAAGTTTCACCTGTAAATCTGTTTTTTGTCGTGTTGTGTTCACGTTATTATTCATTTTAAATCACGTCTCATCGACTCTCACCCTATAATACTAAAATGTTACAATCCCGGACGGAAATTTAAATTATAGCAGTCTGTAATTAGCATCTCCGCTGTCTGTAACGCCGTCACAACTAAACCACAGAGCTTATTTTGATATATTTTCGTGAACAAAGATAGATGGAAGCTTTAAAAAGAAAATAAATGACTCAAAGTACAAATTATGCGCAGGCAAAGTCGCAAGTATCAAATAGTACTAGTAACATATAGTAGATACACATAAACATACACGAATCACAACTTTAAATGCTTACTGAGGATAACAACCGAACGATTTTGTATATACAAAAGAGCTTGTGTCATTTATACTACTTTTTACAATAATAATGAAAAGAACAAAAATATTTACTATCTTACCAATAATTTTATTTTTAAATATGCGTTTTTATGTGTATTAATGAAAAACAGCAGTTACACATGGAAGTAACTGCGTCAACGATGCATTTGCAAAGTAAGGTCGGTAATACAGTTTGCCAGAAAGTGGCGCAAAAATCTTATGGTGCATTTGATAACATATTTATTTTTTATTAGCGTTTTAATCCTTTTCCCTAGTTATTTTTCAACGTTAATTTCTTTGCGGTTGTTTTTGAGAACCCACGCAAATTTCTTACATCGGCTTAACAGAATACTAGATTGAGGTTAGAAGTATTTTGTACGAGGATTGCAACATATTTCCCGCCATTTACTCAGTGAAAAGAGACATTTAAGCTCTCTCTTGCTCACAGTATTTTGTCAGTATAGGTGTCTTGAATTGCAGACCTAGCTAATAGAAAAAAGACCATCTCTTTTCCGCGCACCACCCTTTAGTTAGTAAATGTTAAAAACGTATACGTGCGACGATTTAGCCTCTTACTATGGTATGCTCTCCTGTTCATTGCAGTGGCTAACGCGAGTAGCCACGAAGCATGATTTTACAGCGCTTTTTTGCTTTTTGTGGGATTACTTAGAATCTAGCTATTTTTAAGCTTTAAAGATGTCATTTGAAAGAACTTTTGTTGGCAATTATACGTGTCAACTTTTTTAGTTTTCTTTTAATGAGTATTTAATACCCGAATTTTATATACCCGAGTTTTGTGAGGAGTATCTCAAAAACCATAAATCTATTAAATGAAAAAGTTAAGTAATTCTTTTGCATTAAAGTTATTAAAATGCAAAACAATCGGTCACTTTTTAAACTTAATTAATTGTTAATATAGTATGGTCCTAGTATAGATGTAAGCCGGTGGTAAAAACCTACATGGATTAGTCAATAAGTCTATTGAATGGTATCGATAGACATAAAAAACTCACACAAGAAGTCCCAACTTAGATAATGACGCAATACGATGACATGATAATTATATACTAAAAATATTATTATTATATCATGCTATTTATTTTCAATGTTTTGGGCATCGATTTTACCAATGTTATCTTTGCATATTGTAGGACTTCAATTCTTTTAAGTTGCATGAAGCACCCGATATTTGTACAAGTATAATTGACGACAAGTATACTTGCCAAAAACAGGTTTATCTTCGCTTTTAATATTCCATTGTTTTTAATTAATAGTATGTACCATTCTTATTAATATTTTATGATAAGTTTGTAACGTCTGCAAATACTAATATGAAGTGATAAGTTTTAATAATTTAATAACGGTCATAACAGAACGGAGTAGTTGCTAAATTGTAATTCTCTCGTGGTTACCACAATCTACTAACTGTTATTACAGCACAACATGAGGTCAATCCGTTTCACACTAAAGCTATGAGAAAAACACGCCCCTGAAAATTTAAAAAAAAAATAAAAGGTTTGAAAAACGAATAGTATTTATATATCTATTAAATTCAAATACACAAAACACTTTAAAAATAATGTTTTGTTTAACTGGTACAGGTGTTGGCATAGGAACACATTGTATTTTTATTTATCTACGAAATATACATTTAAGACTGACTGACTGACTGACAAATTAACATGGGGCCTAAACTATAAATGTTAGAAACGTACAGGGGTTGCTTTTATGACGTACTGGCACGTAACTCTGAAAAACGGTTTTTGAAAATTCACCACCTAAAGGGGTAAAACGAGGTTGTAATTTTGCTATGAAACTTTTTGCTCGCTTTGAATATATTTGAATAAAATTCAGTATATACCTAGGTTCTTTATTAAAAATCTTGAAACTCGTATAAAATATTTTTCCGCAAATGAGGCCTTAAAGGAGTAAAACGAAGGTGCAAACATATTATGAAAGTTTTACAACGTGACACGTAGTCTTTGGTGCATATTTAATTAATTTTACGGTTTCCGGAATAATTATTGGATAAATCTTGTTTTTATTATATGAATGAATATATAATTTTTACCTGTTTATTCTGACTTCACACATCTTATTAATTTATTTGCGCAATTGCTTCATCTTCTACAAATCCTGAGAATCCTTGTGAATTTTGCCCTGAGTCACTAGGGCTTCAGAAAGCTGCGAAGTACATTTTATATGGTCTCCATGGATACGAACCAGCGCATATATTACGAGATTCCATAAGATTAACGTTTTATGGACCTCATAAATTGCATTGTATTTTATATATTAGTACAGCCGCTTTAACTCCTACAAATCCTACAAACCCGTGTGAATTTTGCCCTGAGTAACTAGGGCTTCAGTAAACTGCGGAGTACATATAAAGCGTATCTATGGTTACGAATCAGCGTCTATGCTACAAAGTTTTTGGCGAGAAACGTTTCATTGACCTCGTAGGTAGTAAGCACCCCCTTATTTTAGCTAAGGTTATGAACAATATTTGATATAGATGTTTATTGTCCGGCTCGCTATTCCCGTCAATACAACAAACTCAGAATTTTTATTCATTACTTAAAGCGCATAAATGCATTTCTGGTCCTTGAAAATAGAATTGAAATATTCATTTAGTCTCAGTGAAAATCTTATTAATTGAACCACTAGAAAACAATGTAAAAGCTTCTTCCGTTTATTGATGCTTTGAAATATGTATGAGTGACTTTTTTATACATATTCAGACTGCCTACTTCCCTGTTTAGTTTACGTAGAAGTATAAAAAAATGCAAAATTAGAGTAAAAGATATACTTGTGTACATTCAAGATGTTCATTCAATTTTGTAAAAAAATTGGATAATTAGTACAGCATTTTGATGATGTACGAAGACACGAAGTTGTGGGTGGTTTAAATAAATTATATGCAATATTAGTATGAGTCGTAGTAGTATTTGTTCTGAGAGCCTGACGACTAAAAATTTCTGATGTCACTTCCGTCGACGTATTTACCATTATGAAAAAGCGCTTACCGGCAACGAATAGCATTTGTACTAATCTTGTCCAAATCTCTTTGACCTCTAAAACTATCATTCAGCAAAAACCTAGATGATTCCCAATTTCTTGCAACTCCAAATCTTTATTTCAGTGCATACTTAGATTTTACCGCACCTCTACTAGGAGAGCATAACATGTTAAGAGAGCAAATGTGACTGCCACTGTACTGTACTATCACAAATGAAGCAAGAATCCCTTATGCAACTAGACCGTTGATGGAGAGGGATGGCCAATACTATTGCCACCCCTTTTATACACATAGATTGTTAACGAGACGGAGTGAATGCAATATGTTCCGCAGTTATCAGCGACTACTCTGTATATATACCAAGTATCCAACATTTTTAAAGAAGAAAGATCAAAAATTCAGAGTTTATTGTTGCCACTTGGTAGTTCCGTGGTGTCTATTTATTTTTTTCAAATTTGTGTTGCCATATTAGCACACTCGTTTTACACGTTTAAATAATAATCAACCAACGTAATTTCATACCAACTAATTTATTAATATTCCTCAAAATAGAAGTAGACTAGAAAGGGGTTAGCACTAGGTCAGACAAAATTTAAAAAGAGTGAAAAAGCTGCCTCTTTCACTCTTTTTAAACATCACCCTAAGCACGTTGTTGACGTCGCGTTACTATGGATACAGAATCATAGCAAGTATAACGCTTGATATTTATGTGGTCCTAGTAGAAGAGGGCGATATATTGTGCGAACCCCGACTTGCACACACTCTTTGTACGACATAAAAAAAACACGAATTTCTAAGCGCGTGAAATCATGACACATAAACTCCATATAATACTTGATATTTTTATACTTATAACTTATTTGTATCTGGTTAAGTATATCATTATAGTTTTAAACTTGAAGGGGTGGAAGGGTATTTATAAATGAAAATATGATTATTATTGAAATTTTGAAAAATCATTACCATCTATTAATTGTCTTTACAAGTACATAATTATAATTATATTGAGTATGTATTCTGTAGAAAATAAACTTTTTTATAATAAATAATAATAGTTTTATTATTTTACTTTTTATTTTTAAGTGTCATTCAACATAAAAAAATGCCATGCAGGATGCAATTTAATCCTTCATTAAATAAATATTGAGAATTGATAATTTATAACTTTTTTACATATACGTCTTAACATAATAGATATTTTGTAAGTTTAAAAATTAGACTGCAAACCACTAATGTGTATAGTCGAATATAAATTGAATTTGTATTTGTAACAAACAGAAAAAATGGTAAAACCAAAAAACAATATTAAATAATTGTACAAGCTGATACATATTATCATAAATTCTAGCTTAATAGTACATTTCCTCTAATTGGTTACTAAATGTGGCGCTAAAATAGAAACACTACAATATTAAAAAATTTAGTAAAATGTTTATAATTCCAAGTTTTGTCTAAACCAATGTCTTCCTAGCTTAAAATCATAAAGTTATATCATAATAAAAATATATATAAGCGATGGTATTTAAAGCAGAATACCTTATTGACATTATTGTGACTGATTCATATGGAATACATAGAATATATACAGTAAGTAGTACTTTTTTTATGAAACTATGTAGATATACTATATAAAGTTTACTTGCTTAGCATAATTAGCAAATGCAAAGCATAATTTTTTCAGCATTAGTAAATAAGGTTTTTTTACGTAAAAAAGAGTTGATTATTTAAAAATATAGAACAGGTTATTTCAAATAGAATAAATCTATTAAACAAAAGATGACTATCAATGTATGAATATCATAAACACTATACATTTGTAATCTCGACGTGTTTCATTTACCAAGTGTATTAAATAATCGTAAAAATTTCGTAATACTTTTTTATTATTTTCCAGAAACAAATAAATTAAGTTTTATAACAAATGTCAAAAATTTGTTCGTTGTCGTGTTTTTATTTATTTCTTAACTAGATTAATTATCTCTATCATTAGATCTATCAATGCTATATATAATACAAAAATGGCTACTTAATTACTTTGGTTCAAAATTGAGCCATTCATGTTTCATGTACATTGCTGCCGACGACGGTACGACACGATCTGTAAAAATCTCGTTCGCGTAATACTAGGAGTGCAAAGCATGTTGAGAGAGCTTTTGCAAGTACCCACACTAGTATTCTAACGGAATAACAAATAAACATATTACTGTACGTACGAGGGGGAGAGTGCAAAGGGTGGTAATATTTCTGTCCTGTTTATATGCATACTTAAAAAAGGGATAGCAGTAAATGCTTTACGGCTGTGTGTGTGTATTAAAGTAGTTGGGGCACAGCTGTCACTTAACCAAATAGATGATCGATCCTTAAAAAGGGAGTGTAACACATGCCATGACAAAATTAATAGCATATATCAAATGCGTCATTGAGATCTAAAAGATTGACGAATCACGGATGACGACTACGGTAAATCTACTTAGAACAGCTTTAAAACGCGGTTTATTATTATATTATACTTTGCAATTGTTTCAAGACCTTCAATATGCGGCAACCACACTTAAGACTGATAAAGGTGTTATTACTTATATTTGTTTTTAGTTTCAATAGTCTGGAAGTGATTGCTCTTGATCGAGTGAAATTTCTGGTTGTAACAAGAGACAAATTCCTAGACTGGAAATATAACATTGAAAACATATCGAATAAAATAAAATAATAAAAAACTACAAAACCATTTTATCGCGCATACGTAGAATCCGCATTGAGATGTGGTTTTGATGATATGAGGTAATAGCACTGATTGGAATAGAGCTTTTGTGGTACAAAAAAAATAATTAAAACCGTTTGTACAATTTCGCCTGAAGAATCTTGCATACATATATTTACATTTACACTAAAAACTAGGACTGCTACCCCTGCCGTCACTTTACTTGTATGAGGACTGTCAGTTTGTTTAGCAACTTAGGGATCTGTTCGCTGAAGCTGAAAAAATGAATAATGAAATTTTGAGTGTATGTCATGTGATATTGTTAATGGTTTGCATACTATTATAGACTATCAATATTTACAATGCTAAATTTTATCCAGATCTATTTACCCGTATCTGCAGGAAAGAATATATTCATAGGTATGGGGAGGTCCTCATACTTATATCTATAGTCACAAACTTTCGTGTTTATAACATTGGTATTGATAATGATATCTGAGTACTGCAAGCCGGTGTGTTGAATTATTCTAATTACGAAATTATTTTTTTATTCTTATTTCTTACAACAGCTGTAACAATACCGATAACAAATAATAGTATAATTGCATTTTTCCAAATAAGAGTAAATTAATTTATATTAATTTTTACTACATATTATAAAAAAAGTACTACACCTGTTCTTGATAAACCTATTTTTGATGTACGTTATTTGCTTATATATATTATATGTATTTATTGCTTTTATTTATATAAATATGTATGTAACGTTTATGTATTTTGTATATATATTGTCTGCATCACTATATAAATATTTTTTTCTGTTTTGTGTAATGGTTGACTGGGAGATAATTTCAACTGTTTGCGTTAGCATATATTTATCTTTAAAGGACACTTTAAATACATTAGAGGTCATAAACATTTCTTGCACATTGTTATAATCTTGTATGCTACATGATCAAAATAAATATTATAGAAGTTATCGCAAAAAATACGGACGTGAGAATAACATTCTAACGCATTCTCGCATCGTCGACTGGACATGCTTGATACGATAGCCGAAGAATCTATGAGCATCGCAAAATATAAACTAAATTTATATGCATACTGGGGAGAAAACAGTATATAAAATTAAAAAAAAAACACGTGCGGCGCCTAAACGGGTTGCTAGTTCTGTAAATAAAATGTATAATTTATTGTTTGATTTGTTTCAATAAGTATTGTTTGCATAAACTGCTATACCTACATTTACTAAATACTAAACATTGATTCGTGCTAATTAAATGTTGGTAAATTGATTTTGACATAAGTTAGACTATGAACTTTTATGAGAGAAAAGTTTACTTTCTACCCATTTCAAATATATCTGATGTGTGTAATTATTTTCGTAGTATTCATAAAAATAATTTGGGTTTCACAAGTTAATCTACCCTGTAGTACTAAGAGCAACAGTTATGCGATTCTGTATCCATGGCAACCGGCGCCTGTCTGCAATATATCTAGATGCATACTATGCAACGACATCAACGTGCTTAGGGTGATGCCCTGTCTGGTCTCTTTCCTATGTTATTGATTTTGTCTGACCTAGTGTTTACCCCTTTCTAGGTTAGACTCCCCTCTAGCTTTGATAACCGGAGTAACAATAAACTATTTTTTTAATAGTATTAAACTAGCTTGATATATTTGCATAAATACTATCTACATAACAGTAACTATTTTAAAATAAAAAAAATATATATTCATACTTTAGAGCTTTAAAGCAAAGTATATTATTATGTAAAAAAATAAAACAGCTAAAAAGTTATCAAATTTGTACTGCCTTTTTCCTTTATTTATTTTCTTCAATTATTTACTTAAAGGTTTAAAATATCAATATAAAACAATAGAATAATTGCATTTTCTCACAATTACATTTTTGACAGTACTCTACTTTCTCTGGTCTTTCACTCGTTTTGTATAGGAATTTTTTACAATTTTTCAATTATTTTATAGATCAGAGTTAATTTCGCAAGAAAACAATAAGATTTGCCTTCTATATAGAAATGCTGTTGTGAAAATTCGCCGTTAAAAATGTACTTAATTGACAAACAGGAAATCATGTTACAGGATATCAGAAGATTTTAGTAGTTTTTTTTTCTCTTACAATTAACTTAGATAATCAGTGAGGAGTAATGTAATAGGGTTTTGTCTAACGCGTTCAGGAAGCATTTTGTGAAATAGATTTCAGATGCACATCTTCCTCGCCGCTCCTTATCTGAGTTAACACAATTTCCTATGTCTACTTACCTTTTGAGTTCTTTTCCCGATTATTAACTCTATTCCTTCCAAGTCTTCGTTTATAACAGCAATGATTAAACAACCTGCCTTACGAAGTACAAAAACATATCATGGCTTAAGTCAAAAAACACACTAAGAAAACGATAAAACAACTCGAAGTAGTTGTGTTGCCGTTTTCTTCAGTGTGTTTTTTTTGTAAGAAATAACGTGAACGTTTGCTTTAAGTCTGAGAATGAGATTTACTAATTATAATCTTTATATTCTTGGTGTATGAATTATTTGTTTTAATAATATAATGTGTTCATTTTCATAGGAAAAGGTCTAAAGAAATTGTCTACTTTAAATAAATGAGTAAATTACGATTTTGAGTATTCTCTAACAATGCGGCAATAGTTTCTGAGGGCATTGAACTAAATAAATAAAGTCTTCAAATTTATAATATTAGGATAGATAGTCGATAAATTTGTTTATGGCTAGTATCTTATAGACGTATATATCGCGGATGTATACATTGACAATGTATCATTAATAGAACGATCAAGTGAATGTCGACCTTTGCTCATATTTGGTACTAGAGAGAAGGAAGTTACTATGATAGAAATATCTTTGTAATTAAATCTCGAAGTTCACATTCCAAGTACATATTAATTAAAATGCTAAAAACATATTTTTCATTAAGGATTATAAGGGTTCTTTGAAAAACATAATTACATACATTATTTTTTACTTAATGACAACTAAATTTACAAACATAAGGAAGAATGTTTATTGCAGGCACAATGTGTAAAATATCTCGTATCCATGATACTAGGAGCACATAAGAGTTGAAGAGTTTATTTTAAACATTGCTCACACCAACACTTGCAAATGACCAATACATAGACATTTTCATGTATCTACACTGTGATTAAATAAAGGGGAGTTAACAAAATCTGTCCGTTACAAAAAGTGTGGTGAGTATTATATTCGTCCCTCTTTTATACGTGGTAAGGAATAGAGACGGCAGTGAATGCAATGTCATCATGGTGCAGCCGTCACTCTAACATATGAGGGGTCGCGAGTGAGCTCATTAAGCTATTCGTAAGGTCTTCTTTTCAAGGTTAAAGATTTACGTTTTAATTTTTTGTTTTATGCACAACCTTTTTTACTATGTAATTCTGACTTCATCAGCTAAAATGACCAGCGTTTGCAAAGATAGCTAGAGCGGTGAAACGAAGAATGGACGGTTTGATTGCTGCAGAGTATTACTTGTTTGCCTATCTGTTTTTGGTTTGCAAAATTTACATACATACATTCATATATATATAAAACTGTACAGACAAGAATTTTGTGTTTAAAATTGCTTCAATATCGTCTTTCTAAGAACACCCATCAAGTTATAACGCAATCTGTAAACAAGATAAAACATTTCAAATATCTACAAAAATATTATTAAAGACATTATAAGTCATTTCATTTTACTAGCTTTTTTTCAGTACTTGATGTAACAAGTGACATACCTAAGCATGCAACATGTTTTTAAATTGTCTATCTTACAAGGGTTTGAATGCAGGATAGATTGAAACAGTCTATCGCTATGCAATAAGATATGGGGTAATAACATTTTATTAAAATAATAATACATATGCAAGCCGTGAGGTACTGACTGAGTAGAATAGTACTTCCCCTGTACTAAGTTTATTGAGAGGTGACTAATGTACCAGAACCAACAGATTGTAGTATATACATCCAAAACAGTGCCAACACGCTTACCCAGCGTGGACGTTTTTGGCAAAAATTTCCCTTTCTTAGGTCTATGTCCAGCAGTGGAATTCTAATGGCTGATATAATGATGTCGATGAGTATGTATGTTTTTTGTGTCAGACGGCTCCCAGCGTAAAATACAATGTACGATAATATTACAACAAAATATTATCTGCTGCGCCTATAGACATTTTCTTTTAACCTATTTTTGTATATCCGCAATGTTAAACATTCCCGAATCCCCGATACCATGTCAGTTAACGATAGATAAACAATCATATGGCGATGTTTACTAACCATTGCTTGCTGAATATTATTTGAATGGCTAATATCGTTGATTTTATGGACTTTGGAAAGTTCAGACATATTGAGGTATGACGATAAATAATGTAAGGAGTATGCAAATTAATTCGTCGTTTATCACAGGAAACATGTGTGTATTCAAAAAGTAAAAATCTAGTTTAAATGAATATGGCGTATTTGCATAGTTACAGAGCGATGGGTATTACTTGCCGTTGTTTTTCATCCCTAGCGCTCAAGGTTGTAGCACTCTGTGATTGGTTAGCCCAGCGGGTTGAGTTATTCACAGCCAATAGCAGTAAGGCAAAGCGATGCGTTGACGAGAGCAATCCTGAAATTTAACAGTGTTTATAGGTACCCCGGTGGCTTAGTTGGATAGAGCAATCAGTATGTTGACTGGGAGGTCCGGGGTTCAAATCCCCGCCGGGGGCAATAGGGGAATGCAAATTCTCCGTTTTGCATTTTTTATTATTATTATAAATTTCATTCAGCTGATTACTATTAAAATATGTTTTTAGGCTTTCATTAATGTTTGTTGATTCAACTCGTGTGCTTTTGGTGCCTACGCTATGTTATAACGTGGGCATGTTTCTTTTTGGGCTTTTTATGTTAGAAAATTTGTTTCATCAATTTTTCCTCTCTTGATAGTTGTACAAGAATGAAGAACTTGAGATGTATTGAGATCTCAAGATAAATTTGATGAAGATCTTTAAATAACTTTGATAACTTTTTATTCATATAGAGTTGTTAGCCATATACTGTCCAACACAAATTCTTTTAATAAAGCACATTTATTGGCTGTGCGTTAATTGTCAGCTGACTAACAAATGATCACTAAAAACATTATAACGATTCAGTCTTACATTGGAATGTATATCTATAATTTTTTTCATGAAGTATCGGTTTAGCGTTATTGTTTATTCGTTGGGTTCTTTAAATAATCGCAGTTTCTTCACACCATGAACATACATTATTTATGAATGTGATAATTTATATTTGCACTAACTTTTTATTTATTTCAGAATTATGTCTTATAGTCATCTATATTGAGTTTTGAAACCTCGTTACAAATATAATCTATTACTTTTTAACAGTCAAAAAACCAGTTGCGGTAGGATACTTTAACTAATAACGAATTACAAGCCGTACACAAAAAATCCTTTATAATTATATGACACAAATATGTTACACATTTGGAATAATATTTTGAGAGTGCTAAGAATACAATCTCGCCACACTTCATTGAGTACAATTTCCGAAGGCAAAGTTCTCTGCATACACCTCGTTCCTGTTTGCTAGTGGCGACGCCATAGACACTTGTTGCTTTTATATTTGCCTCACTTTTTACAACACAAGCCATTTCATTTTCTTTATTTATTGATTTGCACATTCGTTTAAATCCTATTAATCCTGAGTCTACTAATAAAGTTGTCATAAGCAAAAGGGCAACCCTAAATAAAAGGGTAGCATTAAGCTGCTGAGTTCGTTTAAGCCAGTACAAAATAGTTTTTGTCGCGTATATTCCAGACGAAAAAATATTTCATAGACTCTCCTCGTTTTACATATCCCAAGCTGCAATGATACAAACAACTTCAGTATTGTTGGTCATCTGTCATTAGGTTTCCTTGTCTATCTTCGGTTTATATGGGGCATACAGTTGAATTTAGACATTTGATGGATTTTATTTCGGTAAAATCATTTATGATTTATGATTGATAAATCTATAGGTCGAGATAAAGAACATAATTTAGTCTGACTACTATAGCAAAATATACATCTTTCAACGAGAAGTCCTCTGAACGAAAATAGTTCATGTAGAAAAAAAGATAACAGCACATCGTATATGACAAGAGGCTTCTTCTAACAAAGGTCTCTAAAAGCGTTCATTTAACGTGGTCCTCGTGGCTACGATAGTAGAAGTGTGTGCACAATCAAATTTGTAAAGGCTGTTAAAATTAGCTTTCTTAACACATTTTCTATATGCTTTTATATTATCTATCATTGCTTTATGCATATGCTTTTATATCATCTATTATTTTATAAAATCGACTATTTATACAGGTTTATTGATTGAAGACTACGGTTACGACTTCGGCTGCTACGGTTATGGCTATAGTTGCTAAGCCGTAGCTGCGTAATTTACCTAGTAACGAAAAACTGACTCAAAATAAACTTAAAAGAAAGGCTGGTGGCGAGACATCTCATCAGACATATACGAATGTAGATGCATACAACCATACTAACATGGGGTGATTCCTTGTCTGCTCTCATTCCCTCGTTATTGATTCTGTCTGACCTTGTGCTTACTCTTTTCTAGGTAATAAAACCCGATTCTTTATTTGTGGGAAGACGCTTTAACTGTTTATAAACTAAACTATACCAGTTTTTAAGAATTTCTAAATGTAAGTTGCATTTTCAAGTAACCTTCTTGAACCTTAATTACCTCTAAAATTGGACAACAGTGTATTAAAAATCACAATAACAAAAAAGAGTACTGTTTTGCAGATGAGAATGACATGTACGTTTGGAGTAGGCCTGATAGAGTTCGCATATGACGGTTCGCCAATGAACTAATTAAAAATCCATGATAATCGTAGCTTAAGCCCGATTTGTTTGTTTGAGTGTTAATTTTGTTTGATTAAACTATTATTGATCACATTTGCCTGAATATATAGGAAAATAACTACAAAATTAGACATGTAATTTAACCGCTGGATTTAATAGGATCGCGCGTAGTATTCATTCGATAAAGCCTTCGTCTTGTCTTTGTCACTCATTGTCTTATCATTTATTTTTTGTTTATTTTAATAGAAAATGGTTTCTTGTCACTGGGATTAAGAATTAATCTAGCCATAGCTTTAAGACTTTTGTAAAATGGTAAGTTACTCGTTTCCATGGCTACTTACCATTAATCTATCTAACACTCCTTCTGCAGAAAGTAAGCAGAACTGTTGCATTATTTGTAGCAGTAATTTCTTTTTTTGTAATTTTGCACAACATAACTTTAACGATTCTAGTTCTCTAATATTTACAAAAAATATTACCACTTTTAACCGGCCTGAAGGCACAGATTACTACTATCCTCCTAGTTTATACGCCAAGAGTTGTGGATTCGATCCCCACTCAAGTCAAACATTTGCATGTTGATAATTGTGATTTTTTTGTGCCTAGGTGTTAAATATACATTTAAGTATTGTATATGTGATTCCTCTGTTATCTAATGTCCGTAACACAAATGCTGTACATGATTTATCTTGAAGTAATAGTGAATATCTTTGTTTTATTTAGCATGTTTCTAGTTATTAGACTTTACACGTTGGTTTACATAAATATTATACTTATATTTATCTAGGATATTTATTCAACAATTACCCTACCACTGCAACAAATGAGCAGTAAATTCCAATAATCTTATTAAATTATTTGTGATAACCTATATTCCAATATCCAGTTAAAAAACTCCCTAGGAATGAAATATAAAGTTATATATCTTATGGATAAAGTACCGGATAGAAACAATTTTTTTTTTTAAATCAGGAAGCTAGTTCACGTCTTTTTTCAAGTATTGTTCAAGCCAAGCTACAAAACAGTTGTAAACAGATTAGCTGCTTTGTACATAACATAAACGTTTTATTTTGTTTCTTTTCTTGTTTAAGTGTAGTACTCAGTACACCAATGGTACGAAATAAATGTTGGTAGGTAATTGAAGCGTGAAAACTCAAAACGTATTTAAGATACTGTCCAAATTTTTATTTAAATAAGTATTAGTTTACTTTGTAAACAAAAGGTATAAGTAAAATTCCTACTTTGAAGCAATTATAATACAGGTAAAAGTGTTGACTGTAAAATGCCTATATCTACTCTCATTAATACATTATTAGTCGAGTTTATTGAATAAGGTAATTATAACTCAATTCCACTACAGATATTATCCTTGATTTCTTTAAACGTAATATGAACTAGCTATAGTATATTTAAATATTGATATTTACAAACCCAGTACCACATTCACATATCGCATTCCTATTTATAGCTTCCATCAACAGAAAATAACATATTTGCCACATTTCTAAAAACAACGCCTTTGATTCACAAATTAAAACGGAATGTCTGAAAATTTCACATAAAATATGTTTAGAAAATTTTTCTTTCCGTACAAATATGCGAGCCATGGACTCTAATGTGGTAATTTAAGTTGATTTTGAAAGGTCTACATAAAATGATAGCTTTAAAGTGATGGAGTGTTCTCTTTTATTAGATAAGTGAAATCAAGCTCAGTCATGTTTACAGTATTGAAAATATGAGTAAGTAGGCGGTTGTTCTATTAATAAAATATAGTCAACTTTCAACATCAAATTGTAGACATTGTACTAAAAAAATAAACACCTAGTGTTTGTTAATAACGCACTAGATTGCCCCACTATGCGACGAGCTAAATATTTCGATTCCTGAATACTAGGAGCACATGACACGTGGAAAAGCAATCTCAAGCGCTACTCACACCAATTTCAACATGTGGTGAATTCATAGATATATAATAAGTGGTAGTATAATGTATTTGAAGACGTGGTGAGCATTTATTTCCGTCTCTTTTTTATACATAGCTAGAATAAGAGATAACAGTAAATGCAATAACGCCTTCAGTGCGCAGTCGTCAATCAAAAACGCGGATGGATGCGAACTAAGCAGACGCCGGCATGCTCCTCGGTGTGAGAACATCTGTCATGTCAATGAACGATATGACTGGCGTATGCCAACAAGGTAAAGTAACTAACTTTTAACAATCTTTGAACAACTAAACTGTTTACAAAAATAACGGGTAATTGATGACATTAAAATAAAGTCGTTGCTTTTCAGTACTTCTTGCTCTTCAGCACGGCAAAAGTTTTTAAATACCCACATTCCTCCAACATCTCAACTCGATTCACCTGAATATAAAATAGAGTTAGAGGCTAATAATAAATTACCTTTCTTAGACGTCTTAATTATGATGATTCCAGACCATAGATTGAGCGAAAGGACACCATGCAGTTAGCTACTGTAGACAAATCTTTGTTTTAGACAGCACAAGAGATCTGTGGACAACGGACAACGGCACAAGTACCACCTCTATGCAGAACTCCAGCGTGTAAAGAAGTACTGAAGAGCTACAAACATCAAGTTCCAAGTCTTCATCGCAGATACCGAGTGAAAAAAGTAGAGCGTCAACCTTCTTTACTTCCTACTTAGAAGGAGTCACTGACAAGATTGGTAAAATCTAAAAGTGTGTTTTAATTAAGACGTACTTCAAGTCGCCCAAGAAGATCAACCAATTTTTACCATCTGTCAAGTGCAACTTACTACTTCAAGATGCAGATATACTCGTGAATAAACTTGACTGTATCTGCGGTCTCCCTTACACTGGCCAAACCAATAAGAATATTCATACATGGGTGAAAGAACAACTAGCCGATATAAATCATAGAATATTGGCATAATCTGCAGTCTGTGAGCATGCACTAGACAAACTCAACCACTACAACAGGTTTGACAAACCTCAGTAACTCGCAAATTAACACGGATTCATTCTACGGATATTCCACGAGGTTATCAAAATTAAAAAACGTCCAACCACCACCTGAGGTCCTGTCATGATCAAAAGCAAAAGCCAGATTGATGCTAAATTGCAAGATACTGTTAGCACTGACTGTTTGGATGGGAACGCAAACGTACAAAACTAAAAACCTGAAATAAACAAAAAAATGTGAAGATAGTTGTAGACAACTTTTTTCAATCATTAAAACGGTTACCGTGAGTTAACCGAACTGTCAGACTAAATATGTGAAAATTTAAATAAACGCCACTATACAAACACAAATACCTTACTTTAATACAAATATTTAACACACAGAACAAATATAAATATCATCATATAAATATTTGTCCTGATTGGTCTTGACTCGAACCCACAAACTTTGGCGCACGAGACAGGATTACAACCATCCGCGCGTTCGAGCCAGTCATAAGGCCATCAACGAAGGAGACAATTTGTTATTGATTTTATCTGACCTAGTGTTTACCCCTTTCTAGGTCAAACACCCTGATACCTTATAATCAAAACTGTATAAAATTATAAAAAAAATATTGTTTAACCAAAATATAAATTAGATTACTTATATTTTTATCTATATCATATCATAAAAAAGAAAAAATTTGATTTATTTCATATTTTAAAGCACATTAAAAGTAAAAACAAATATACCTAAATAAATAATTTAGTTACTAAATCTTGTAGCCTATAATTACTCTCTAATGTAATTATAAAAAAAAATATAATATAAATAGAGCGTAAGGTTATAAGATTATTACACATTTATTAAAGGAGACATTTTTTATATGAAGTATATGAACACATTACGGATCCACGTATGAATATTATATGAGACTACTTAAGGTGTACTACTTATGATTTAGTGGCTGTGTGGTACCGGCAGAGTAGAATAATACGAGTATATGCCCCGGCACCATGTGTTACTTAAAGTGGTATATCTCTAATGTAACAGGGTGGGAATGGGCAGCAGCATTTCAGTCATACCGCGTCTGCCAACGCGCTTGTCCAGAGTAGCAATTAAAGGCCAAATTCCCCTTTCTTTGGGAAATCTATGTCCAGCAATAGACGTTTAACCGCTGCTATGATGATTTTTTGGGACACAATATATATCTATACGAGAGCGTCAGTGATGCTAGCGTTGTTTATGATTATTAGACAAGAGATTAGACTAACTGAAAAATGAACGTTTTTCAAAAAGAATATAATAGGACCTTAACATGTAAGTATCTAGAAATTGCTATGGCGCCAGCATTAAGTAAAAAATACAGTCGGTACACGCACCAGTAGTATATAAACTTCAGGAGTTATAGGGACATTTATGGATAACTCTCTATAGAGACGTATATTGGGTCCACGTGTTCATCGCAGGACGCACGTGGTTTTAACTATACTGCGCATGTGTCAGCGTGCAAACGATGATGTTAGCTGTGATTCGGTACCAGGAGATAAGAGGTAGTAAGCTGATCGATTCCAACCTCACTTACTGAGTGAACATCCTTTGAATGTGGACAACATCACCTATGCTCGATGCCCGCACACATGCACCGCCATATACAACAAACGTTACTCGTCCTTTAGACTAAAAA
Organism: Heortia vitessoides; assembly: GCA_020976665.1. Classification (NCBI taxonomy): domain Eukaryota; kingdom Metazoa; phylum Arthropoda; class Insecta; order Lepidoptera; family Crambidae; genus Heortia; species Heortia vitessoides. Next base: position 17,703,547 of record JACJUM010003259.1, read on the forward strand.
TTATATATTCAATACGTTTTTTTTATTGTCTAATGGCTTAAGCTAGTTTTTTTCATTTTTCAAAACAACCTTCTTTTGATAACAAAACGACATTTTATAGCAATCAGCATTTTATAGCAATCAGCATTTTATAGCAATGAAGGGCTGATAAGTAAACTCTTTTAATAACAAATTAAACAATGATAGCCTATATAATAGCGGATGGCGAACGATGAGTATGACACGATGACTGTCCCCAACCATTCAAATTTATTCTATACTTTTCCATAATTTAAGAGTGTTTAGAATACAATATTACATCATTTAATTGACAGATGATTTCTAAAGGTATCATATATTTTGTATAAATATATGTTGATATGTTTCTGCATATATTTTTATTGTTAAAGACTACTTATTTTGTTTATTAGAAGTAAAAATATGTAAAATAATGTATGCAGTATGTATCAACTTGTACCTTGAATTCTGTACGAATGTACATTATTCAGACACTGAAACTACCCGCAACTAACGTGAGAGCCCCGAGAATACACCTTGCCGAGGCGAAGTATTCAACACAATTATCATTTGTAGTTTGATGCATTACGTAGATGATAAAAACTAAATGCCATTACCATTGCATCTATTTTATTTTAAATTACCTATAGTGACGTATAATGAAAGTACGGCAAAATAATAAATGGCTTATTAAGTTGTAATGGTAAATGGCATTACTAAACAAATTCTTGTATCGTGATATTTAAAGTTTATAAGATTGTTAGACACAATATCAAATTTACAAGTTGTTAGATGTTTTTATTAAGTGTTATGTATAAATTGGTTCATCAGTTCAGAAGTTTATCCTAGACAATTTATACATAATATGCTCTTTAGGGTGATATTTTATTGAGTCATGGCCATAGCGGTATTCTCAGAATTAGGCAACTATGTCATTATTTTTTAACAGCATTATTAGGAGCGAGTATTGTCTTTCATACCCTTTTAATTTACATTGGTTAATTAGGAACAAAAGATTTCAATCAGATGGTAGATTGAAATAATATTCGGTGTCATTTTATTATCTGCCGTAAAACCGTATCGTATATAGGGGTATGCGCCGATTACTATTGCTTGTATGTTTGTAATCAACAAATTGCCTTTGCTATACATACACTCAATATCCCATACTTCGTCTGACTTCGTGATACGAGTAAATTACTTAAAGTACTTGAATTTTAACAATCACGCAGGAATATTTCTTAAATACATATTTAATATCCACACACAGTATGGGGTACGAACCAACGACTCTTTGCATATACGATAGGATCACTACACTACTGCGTCATCGAGCCGATCTAAGCTTTAAAGTAGTATTCATATCGAATCACGAGTCCAGACATGCGTGGACATAGAACTGTGAGCGATACAGCAATAAACATGCAATTTCGCCAAGTGAGATGCATACACTCGAAAACCCCTATGCCAGAGAAGGATGCAGTATTATCGATTTTTAAACCTTCTCCCAGAATTGCTCTTTGAACGTTATGATGCCCTGGTATCCGCATTTGATTAGCGTGGCACAAGCACATGTTGACCTTTTATAGTCAAGGAACTGGCATATACTTTGATTATCTGTTTAAGCGAGAATAATAAAAACAAACTGATTAAAAGAAATAACAAAAAATATGCTTGCTTAGATCATCATTAGATATATATATTAGAGTTCGCACTTCATTGAAAATAAATAAACCGTGCTAATCATAGCTCAAAATATTTTTATATCTAAAGTATCTTGTCCATGGACCCACACTCATACCACCTCTCCTGTCATTAAAGTTTTTTTTACATTTTGATTTTGTAAATTATTTTCACATGAATAATTATTTCATAATTTCAGTGCAAACATTGCGATACCGTACGAAATATTACTTTTGAGTGTATGATTTTTGGTATATATTTGTAATTTATCCTCACCTCCAGTAACTGAAGGCCTAATAATTGGATCTCAGACACTGTAATTCATCATACCAGCAGTTGAAAGTCCACTATGGGGCATAAGCCTCTCCAAGAAAGCAGGTTAAGTGCCCATAATTGCCGCGCTGGACAAGCGTGTTGGCAATTGCAGAGCGCAGCTCTCACAACGGGGATGCTGCTGTCCATCGCCGCTTTGTGAATTTGAGCTGCACTGTTTCGGTTGGATATACTGCCACGTGTCGGTTCCGGTACGTTAGTCGTCTCTTATGACACCGGGTACAGGGAAAGGTACTATTTTACTCTGTAAGTATCCTACATCTTAAAATCTATAACAAATGAAATATTAGGGTTTTAGAGTGAACCATGCCACGAAATTTGTATGTCATCATTCATCTATTAGACATTTTCCTACGTGCATATAACGTCAACTTACTAACCAAATAACTGTAAGCTTTTCATTTAAGAAATTTGACTTGCATCTTAATACAGACATATATAACAATACACATTAGAGAACTAATGACATACCATTAATTAAATACCATATGACTTCTGATGAAATACTTAAATACTATACACATTTAGTAATTTTATATCAATAATTAGATATCTCATACTGAACATAGGTGTAAATAATGTGTAAAGTTCTCCAAAGTATAATCTCTGCTTTAAGATTCACCACTTTTATGAAAATTTTCAAGAAAGGAAAACAATTCTTCAAACAAACTTCAGTGTTCAGTGTATATCAGAAACTTGGTACAATAGTGTCTTTACTGTGAAAAATTTAATAAATACAAATTCAGAAGAAA
>JACJUM010003259.1:17706711-17717307 GCA_020976665.1 Heortia vitessoides
CGTGTGATGTGAGGTATAAGATATATCTTATACCTCACATCACACGAAAATCTAGTAAGCAAAACTAACAATATTCTATGTTCGAACTAGATAAGTGGCGGTTATTATCCTCCTCGTAATGTGTGGTAGTTCACACGAACCTTGACGACTAAACTATTGATGGTGTCTCAGTTGTAGCTTACATAATCACTAAATATTTCGGTTATTCTCAAATCCAAAACAGAATTAAATTTGATTAGTTACAATTAGACTATCATATAGAAATTTATATATATTGATATGATATGTGAAGCTGACTGACTGAAATATTAATACATTATTAATATAAGAGTAAAAAGTTTGATATTCTCCTCAGGGATTTGATCTAAAAGGAAATAAAAAATAGTATAAAAGTTCACTGATACTAGGTTTGTTCTACAACTTAACGCAAGGGTAACCGTAGGGTGCTGCTAGCCGTGTATATTAGTACTATTGACCAAAATAGGTAAAATATGGCTAAAAGTTTTAGCGCCATCTACAAATTGCGATTTAAATAAAAACGTTGTAACGTTGCAGGTTTTGGAAATTCAGGAACCAATTGATATGTGCATTTTCGTTTAACTGGTAGATGGCGTTAGTCAATGCAGATATCTATAGCGTCCGCATATAGTAAGAAATACACAAGAGATATTACCTTAGTAAATAGCGATGTAATATAAACGAATAATGGAAGTTAGGTTGTCCGCTGTATAATGCAACGTGAAACAAATGAACTGCGTTATCCAAGTCTTTAAATAAGTTTTTTTTATTGGCTTATCTGACTAAAACAACAGGATCGCGCTGGACACCGGCCACAGGCCGCATACAACCGGTCCAGTTGAAGATTAATTGGGGAGACCTATGACCTGCAGTAAACGTATTCTGGCGGATATGGTAATGATAATCACTATTTTATTGTCATATTTTTGAATAAGATTTATAATATATCTAAAGAGAATAAAACGTTTCCAGGCGACTGACAATTATACTTACCTTGGTTTGTACGAATGCACGCCTGCAATACAAACTATCAACGATCTCTTGTTATGCCTTTCATTCTGGTTCCTACAACTAACGTTTGAACCCCGGGAATACACCTGTTGCTGCTGCTGAGGTGATGATTTAATATAAACAATCATACTTCTTCTATGCACATATAAACCACGCAATCCATCGCATGTTTAAGGAATCGTCTGCTTTGGCAATTGCTCAAAAAAAGTTTATTCCAATTATATCAGCTAATTCCTTTTATTTTGTTTTATGATATGTACCTGTCAATTTTGGATTTAAAATTTGACTTAAATAACTTTAGTATGTCCTATAAGTTAGTATGTAAAACCATGTAATAACGGTACAGCAAATGTCTTTACAGTTACATTCCGGTCTTTAGATGGTTAGGTTTGTATTTGATTAATGTAGTAGTCTTATTAATCTTAATACAATTGTTCAATGTCAAATTAGTTGTAAATGTGCCCTATAAATAAGCTACTCTAAAATAAAATATAAGTTTTAGGAACGAGAAAGAAAAGTTTTAATAAATAAATGCACCTGTGATAAAAGTGAATGGTACAAAATTATTCAACATATTATACGCACCTCCTTCCTCGTTCAACATGCTGAGAAGTTCACTATACGTGGCTTAACACTGACACATCTATCTATCTCGTTTCTGTATGTTAGCAGCGGCGCTATGGCCTCTTGTTGTGTTTAGACCCGTCTCTATTCCCTGCTATAGCAAAATAACAGTAATATTACTAACCATCCCTCTCTAGCCAGCCTGCAATTGCATAGGTGACATCTGCTTCACTTACAACTACTACTGCTATGGCGCTTAAGAATATCTCTTTACGCATCATAAGCTCCTAGTACCGATACGGTAGAATTCTGACGTTGTTAAATTTATTATGACAATTCTCACTGGATTAGTTAGTTATGTTTCGTTTTAACGCATAAATATAAGTTTTGATGTCCATGTCCATATTTATCAATCATGGACGTGCTTAATAAACAATTAAATCATATCAAATAATGACCATTTAGGCAAATTCTGAGTAGCACAGTTTGCTATATTAGGAAATAAATATTTCACCCTTAGTTCTTTTGCTGTTATGTAAATCATACTGACATTATTAAGCCGGTAACAGAGCGTCGTTTGAAAGAAAATTTGATCCAACACAGTTTAGTTTAGTTAAATAAACCATCATCGGGGTAGGTAGAGACTATGGATCTCCACTTCCTACGTAGTAATTACATTAATATATGATTATTACGTTTAACGTTGATTAGCAAAAAAACAACTTTTTAGTGAACTTTAATTCATTCGTAAACTTTAGTTCGATTCGAGATTTTAATAAAAAATTTGCTTAATTTTTAGTTTAATTGTAATTCACTTTTGTATTCTTTCATATAATTGTGTATTTATTTTATGCTATTTTTGGTTTTACGTTATGATATAAAAATGAGAGGAGGCTCTATTACTAAATTTTGCACTTCGGACGTTCTCCTGGTGGAGAACGTCCGAAGGTGATGGTGATGGTGTCCTGCTCTACTAAAATAATATGTGTGAAGTGTTTGTGAGTGGCAATATATATAGAATTTATGCTATCTGGCGGGTACTGTGGTCAAGGCAAATGCTACAAGGCAGCAGAAGTTATGACACCTCGTAGTATGGCTACGATTTGGAGCAGCACTGACACTGCTACGAAATAATGTTTCGCACGCCTAGGTGAAAATTGCTACAACTAAGAACTGCATTTTGTGAAGATGCTAATTTACTGTTACTCGTAATTAACGTTAATAATCGCATTGGGTACATGTCGTCTGGTAATACGTTACTAAAGGTAGAAATTAGTAAATTTCCAAGCGCATTAAGGATATCTCTAATTAAACTATATTAAAATCAGTATTAAAAATCATTAATTCAGGACTTTTGTGTTAGATTAAATAACTCACTCATAAAAAACATCTGTAAACACTAGTACAGCTTTCATCGAGGTGACAAGTAACCTAGATAAAGGTAATAAATATATCTCAAAATCTTTTGACTTGGCAAATGATTTGACTAAGTCTATCTTGTACCCTGTTTGATCAATCCCTGTTCTCTTGAAAAGTTGAAGTAAGGGAAACAGCAGTTTGATATTTTTACTTGTGTACACACACTTCCTTTAGGATACTTCTCACAACCCTACAGACCAGTTTTGTTAATAGTTTTAATATCATTAAAAGAAGCTGAAGTTCGATAACAAACCCAGTACTTAATAATACCAGTGAACCTTAAGACTAATGTCGTATCTAATCCTTAAGAAAAAAGGTATCAATTAAAAAAAAATAATAAAAATATATTTATAATTGATTTCATACAAATTTTCTATTTAAAAATGAAATATGTGACATATACTGATAGATAATTTAATATAGAACATTATATACATAAATTTACCTTATAAAACGATCTTTTATCAAAGTTTGATCCAGCACAGTTTATTTTAGTTAAATCAACCATCATCGGGGTTGGCAGAGATTATGAATCTCCACTTCCTACGATCTTGGAATATGTCTCTCGTTTCCCTGACTTGCTACTACTTAGTCCTTTTATGCATGCTCGTTTATTCTTCTGACCTGGCCCTTCTTTAATACCTGTTTCTACTTAGAATATTTTTATTTTCTTCTTCATCAATATATTCCGGCTAAGTTTGAGTCAACACAGTTAAAAAAAAAGTAATGTACCGCGTTTTACAAGCCATTCTACTCAATTGCACTAGGATAAAATGAAATTATATTTGCACGTACCAGTAACGTGACGACCGACGTTTGTCGGCAAAATACGTAAATTGTGCTAAATGCGATACCCCGTCTAGCAAGTCAAAATCAATAACAAGGAAAAGACCCTCGTTATCGATTTTGTCTGACCTTGCACTCACCCCTTTCTAAGTAGGGAAGCCCTACACTCTATTCCCTGAGAGTAGCTATTAATTGTTTTGAACGAAATTGTAAAAACAACATTGTATTTTAAGCTAAAAACTGAATTTCGATACCCGCCTCTATTAAAAAATAATAATTAGTTACATAAAACAAAGTATGTCCCTATAGATATTTAGATAAAACTACGCAATGGATTATGATGCTCTTTAATAGATAGAATGATTCAAAAGGAAGGTTTATAAGTATAATATATGCATAATATAGTAGAGAAACACTGATAACTTTAGAAGTTTAAAATGTGACTAACATTTTTTGTGCTTTAATTTTTACAAGAAATACTGGTATATCTTAAAGAAATCTTAAGAAACATGGCACTAATCCATGTTTAAGTACTTTAAATGTATTTGCGCTAACAAGGATCAATGTGGCCCTTTACATCATGTAATTTACACGAAATTGAAGATATTACAGATTTAAAATACAGGAAGATAGCGGTTACGGTGGTACCGGTGGCTTATTTAAAATATTTGTATATGAATGCATGCACCCGTGCAAAGTCGGGGGGCTGGTCGTAAGTTAAAATATAGTATACGTACCATAACCTACATTTGTGTTCCGAGGAAAGTAAATTTTACTTCAGGAATTTACTTACATAATAAAATGGCATGCTACAGTAAATTTTCAAATGACCCTTAACTGTACTTGTTATTGTAATCATTCAGTGGCAAGTTTAGATTTTTCATATGTCGTCTTTTTATAATCTTCTAGAACGGATGAATAATACTCGCTTATAATACAACGATTGAATGTCCTAAACGCAACATTTTAAAACGCTTTCCGTTTTATGTTGTTATAATTAAAATATTAAAAATTAGATAGTTTGACAGTAAAAAGAATACACAAAGCACCGACAGTAGATTTCCATCATCTCTCACATGAATATGACGAAGTATTATTGATTATGTCATATGTAGGCGATGTCATCTTTATTGACAAATATCCTTCGCTTCTATTCCTACATACGCATTATCTATTTAAAAACAAAAGGGAGCGATTGAATCTAATTGCGATGTCATCTGCAAATAATCTATACTAATGTAATATTATAAATATATTAAAATATATATTTTAAAGTAGTATAATTATAGATATATATTTTAAAGTAAATTTATTTTAAGTATTTATTTATTAAACGTTCTGTATTCAGCTCTCTATCAGTATATGTATTTGAGCATGTTTTACATATTTCATTTCTAGACAGAAAATTTGTATGAATACCATTATTATAATGAGAATATTTTTCTATCAGTTTTGTTTTTAATTGATATATATTTTCTTAGATACGACATAATAAGTAGACTTTAAAATATAACTAAGTTATTTAAAATTTTATAAACTAAATCTCAGAATAATTCATAGCACTGTAAAAAAAAATGACATTCACTGACATTGTGGTTTGTTATCGAACTACAGCTTCCTTTAATGATAATAAAACTATAAAAACACTGTTCTCTAGTTTAGTGAAAAGTATCTTCAAGAAAATGTGAGTACACAAGTAAAATGATCAAACTGCTTTTCCCCTTATTCTAAGTGCATCCGACTTTTTTGGAAAATAAGGATCGCAACTGAGTCAAAATCACTTACCAAGTCAAAAGATTTTGAGATACTTAACTATATTTATTACCTTTGTTTGAGTTACTAGTTACAAAGTTGGTGATGTTATGGACCAGGGGTTCCGTTGATTTACCTCGATGAAAGCCGTACTAGTGTTGACAGAAAGTTCTTTTTTGGTTTTGAGATAAGAAATGTGTCTAGAATTAATTCTTTTTTACTGACGGTAATATGATGCAATTTGAAATATTTTCAATGCACTTTAAAATTTATTGTTTTTTTACCAATACTAAAAAACGCAAATGCTTGACTGGTGTATCTTGATAAACCTTCAGAAGTTTATAAGAGAAATCATTGCAGCCCACAGCACAGACACTTTAAATTGCCACTATAAGTTCAAAAAATTCACACTCATGAGTATCACAGTACCAACTCAAAATAATACATTTCCCACAACTGAGGAAACATCACAAATTAATCGCTTATTTCTGCCTTTGGAAAGTTTTTACCAGACAACGTGTACACTACCCTAATGCAATCATTTACGTTAATTATGAGTAACATACAAACAGTAAATAAGGATCTTCACAAAACTGCAGTTTTACCTAGGAGTGCGAAATGTTGTTTCGTAGCAGTGTCAGTGCTGCTCCAAATCGTAGCCATACTACGAGGACTCATAGCTTCTGTAGCATGTAGCATTTGTTTTGACCATAACACCGGCCCGATACCATAAATTCTATATATATTTTATTGGCACAATGCAATCATAAACTTACACATATCTTTTTGGAAAAGCAGTAGGAAACAAATTTGCAGAAGAACGTCCAAGTGCAATAATTCGTAATAGAGCCTCTTCATATTTTTATATAATAATTTAAAACTAAGAATAACAAAAAACAAATACGTGTGACTTAAAATGAAATAAAAAATTAAGCAAATATTTCTAATGAAATCTCGATCTTGAAGTTTCATAAAACTCAAAATATTTTCATCAGCAAACACATATGATAATTTTCATGCACTAATTGTTTTACAAATTAAGCTGTTTATTCCAGCTAAATATCTCTCAACTTTTTAACAAAGTAGTACGTTGGTAGCTGTGTGCCTTAACCATGAATTCAATTATATATAGTTAGAACATGAAGCTTTATTGTTTGTATTTCCGTCTCTTTACTAATCCATGAGTGTAAAAGTGACGCCTATCATTATTCTCATCTCTTTTCATTTAAAATGTATTTGAATAGGTTATATCTGCTCTTACTGTTCGCAGTGTATTTACTGCAGAAATAAGCATTCAATCGCTTTACCTGCTCTGCACTCCTGGTACAGCTAGTGCACTTGCACTGAAACTGCACTTAATCACACTTTACTGACATTACAATAACGATATGAGAAAATTTTTAATATTTTTTTATTTTACGTTTTACAAAATAATTTCTATATTATAAGTTCTTCGGTTTCTAAAAATACAGATTTCAATATAGTTCTGTTTATATACCTCTATAGTACATATATGAATTTGATTTGGTTATTTTAATTTTCTTTAAAAATATAATGATGAAGTTTTAGCGCTATCTACACATTTTATAAGGAACAAGAACGGTGCAAGTACTTAGCTACTATACTGATCGTATGCTCAGGTAATGTTATTTCCACATGCTAAATGTAGATGACGTTTTGTATTAACGTGAAAAAAAATATCTCCCTTATTAATTCACTTATAAATACTGTTCGTAAAAATCTTATACTAAAATTATAATTAAATGGAAGTTAAAAGTATATTGTTATGTTATTTTATGCATAACAAATTTGGTGTACTAGACTTTTACTTAAAAATAGGAATACCTGTGGAACTATTAATACAGCTTTCAATGTCCCCAATACACCAGTTAATAGCGTGTGTAAGAGTTGATTTAAGACTTTCCTTAAACTATGGGGAGGATATAAAACGGTGTTTTATATCCTCCTTTTAGTTCCTGAAATATTTGGTCAAAACAATAATACTATTACACAAACAAAATAAAAGAAAATAAATATGAATATCCTAATACGCTTACCTAACCTAACCTTATAATAATATTCCTAATAGTCTTGAACTTTCTTAGGTAAAGATAAGCCAGTATTTACGTGAACAGAAAGGTTTAGGTTTAGTTTTCATCATAAATTTGTTTCATTATATCTTTTGTTGAGTTTCGAGTTGCTTCACGATATATAACCAACCATTGAAATGTATTACTTACTCTTATAATGAAATAGTAATTTTAACATAAAGATTAATCTAAAATTCTTAAAGGTTATGTGCATAATATATAGCGAGATTAAAAAAGTTTGAAATATTAACTTAGTATGCATTGAACCAATAGTAATTTTAAAACGCAAATATATGTTTGAAACAGCTGCGCTTACAACTAGACTCAGATACATTAAAACTAAATTCTTTTCGAATCTAAAAATACACCCGGTAAATAATCCGACTTTTTTCATAATATTCTATAGGGTAGTTTAAAAAATAAAGTTTTGAAACTTTTAAAGCTACCCTATACTTATTTAAAAAATAGGCTTTTTGGGAGCAGGTGCATAATCACTTAAACGACCGGTTTGCGTTTTCATGTATACCGAGATGATTATTTTTATTACAACTTAGTAATGCCATTTATTTATTTATCACATTCAGAAGAAATTACTAACGTTAGCATATACTATACGTTTGTATTTATTACTATGTATATAAATTTTACTTCGCAGGCTAAAAATATTTTCGTAAAAATATGCAAACAAAATTATTGCGAGTCGCGAAATATTTGTTTATAACCAAGGACATACGTATATTGTTAATGTTACTAAGTATGTGTTATTCCTTTCCACAATAATTTAGTTATTTATATTCAAAAATCGCTTTCTTTTGAATTCTTCAGAACTATTCTTGATATATTTATTGTTTGTGTTTCTGTGGTAGTAGCAGTAATAAGAAATTAAAATTGTTTGTTACATATTTATGTGATAATCTGTACCTGGGAGTTAAATATTTTACATGACATAATGACATATGTATTACATGACATAATAACGACACCCGGTAAAATGAATATACTCTTTTCCTCTACCGTAGCACAGCACATACTGTAAGAGTTTAGGTGTATGAAAATATGTTAAAAGTACAAAGAGTATTAAATATTGTGAGTAAAAATGTGAGGCCTATGAATATGATATAATATTATAGTAAATTACGGTCTATTAAAAGTTTTGAATCGGAATATTCTAAAGTTGCGTATTATCTGTACATTATCAGATGAAGAAAACTTTATAAATAGCGAACAAAAAGGCCAAATGAATTGTTAATAACTAATTCCAACTATGTTTGTATATAATATTTAAATGCGCAATGTCTTTATGAAACCATCCCAATAACCTTAAATTATATTACATTAAATTGTTTATAATTTGAACGTGAGGTAGAATGTACAATAGAACGTACAATAGTACCCCCCTCTGTATCAAATGTCGTAAAGAATTAATTTAGGTACCAAAACCCATAGTTAACGGTCTAACCATCCAAATCAGTGTAGTTTAAATGAAATAGGCAGGGATGGCAGCAGAATCCCCATCTTAAAAGCTGCGTTTTGCGATTGCCAATATGCTTGCCCAGCGAGGCAATTATGGGCAAAATTTCCCCTTCCTTGGGGGAAAAACTATAACCATTAGTGGACATCCAATGAATCAGCCATTGATGAGAGATTAACTTATAACTTATGAAATCATTTCTATTGCCTTACTTGTATACTGATAGTACATTTTGATATTTTATAATGCCTCTATAACGTAAATTTTGAATTACGAGCTACACTTTCAGAAACATGTTAACTAATTATTTTTATTACTTTAGTTACAAATACAATTTTTACTTATTTCATTAATTAGAGATAATATCCTAACTTGAATAGGATTGCTAGGTAAAAAACCTATTTGATCTACTTATCTATCTGGATCAACAAAACTGTAGGATTCTTCGTATTTGTTTGCTTTTTTGAATCGCTGTATTGCCCGATTTGTCAATAGTCACCAAATATTACAAACTATTAATTATTTTCATAAACAATAACAAGCACACTAAAATAATAAATTAGTAAAATCAATTTAATTGTTCTAGCAAGATACTGTGACCAAGAGAAATATGGAATATTTTTTATATATACATACAGTTTTTATATATACATACCAGTTGATTCAATCTCTTTCTGACTTGTATTGCGTGCGTAGAGTGTCAAGCACGACGCAATGCGTTAAAATAATCGTTTTGCTGATACCAGGAGCACATAACGCAAAAGAAGCTTAATAAAGCTCCTTTTACGCATAGGAAATCACATATATCTATCGTACGGGAAGTAGAAAGAGACAAGCGTTTAACTCCTCTATCAGAAAAGTGATAGCGTACATTATCTCCATCCCTTTTATATGCACGGCTAGTACAAAGCAGTAAATGTGATGGCGGTAAATTCAACATACCTTCCCGGATATTAATCGAAGAGTTCATCGCGCAGTCGCCAAATAAACACGTGGATAGACACATACAAGGGCTTAGTTAGATAGCACCGTGGAGCAAGCTGGACGCGTGCTCACGTCTGTCCTAAGCTACTGAGATCAAACAGTATGTTAATCGGCACTTATAGTCAAATGCCACCTGAGCTTAGACTGCACCCTCATAGTACAGGGTAATACAGGATGCTCACACTTGGTCATTATACACGCTCCGGAATTACCAGTGTATGTAAATAATATGCATTATGTATGCATAGATACTTTTAAAATATATTATTGGCTTGAGGACTCAAGACTACTTTGAAAATACTGCTACCTACCATAAGTACTTGCAACATAAGTAAATATATAGAAAATTTTCCGCCGTGTAAAGAAAAATTACACTGTCACTATTTTATTAAAACATTCTGCGTACCTTAAAGAAAAGAAAATACGAAATAAATGCTGAATTGGCCAAACCGCTCTCGAGTTTTGCGCCTAACAATAGGTCTAAGTATCCGAGCACGCATA